>LR738715.1:228605107-228692499 GCA_902687465.1 Secale cereale | reverse complement strand
CGTGGAGGCGCGGCCCATTTACTGGATGGGGCCGAGGCGCGGTCGTCAAGGCATCCACTCCCCACGATCACGGGGTGGGGAGAGGTCGCCTCACCCGTCCCCTCGGTCCTGCACGTCCGCCACGTGCCCTCCAAGCACTTGAGGTGGTGACCGATGGAGGTGGGAAACCGAGCCGTCGCTGGTTGGGGCGACGGGTCGGTCCCGGCTCCCTCGCCTTCGGCGTCTTGATTGGCCGAGCGGGGCGGTTGAGCCCCAGCCTCGCCCCTTTATAAAGAGCGGGAGGGAAGGGACGGCGCTCCGCACTCCTCCATCTTCTTTCTCCTCCAGCTTCTGCTCCTCTCTTCTATTCGCCATGAAGAGAGGAAATCCCGGCTATTCAACGGTGGCGGCAAGGGTCGCTGCTCGACAACGCGTCCCTCCTTCTCCTGCACCTGCAGTGGCTGAACTAGCCACGAGGGGAAGAGGGAGGGGCGAGGCCGTCGGCGAGGCCGGGGTGCTCGGGGAAGAGGAGGACGGGGCGGCCCGCCGGCCTCGCCCCCGCCAGCAGCCCCTCCTCCAATGGAAGGCCATATTGGGGATGACCCTTGCGAGTTCTTCGTTAGGATGCGGGGGCCGCCCCGCCGTCGCCTTCGTCTCCCGACTCCATTTGCGCTGGAGATGGAGGTGGATCTGAAGGAAATATGCCCTAGAGGCAATAATAAAGTTGTTATTTATATTTCCTTATATCATGATAAATGTTTATTATTCATGCTAGAATTGTATTAACCGGAAACTTGATACATGTGTGAATACATAGGCAAAATAGTATGTCCCTAGTATGCCTCTACTAGACTAGCTCATTGATCAAAGATGGCTATGTTTTCTAGCCATAGACATGAGTTGTCATTTGATCAACGAGATCACATCATTAGGAGAATGATGTGATGGACTAGACCCATCCATTAGCATAGCACTATGATCGTTTAGTTTTACTGCTATTGCTTTCTTCATGACTTATACATGTTCCTATGACTATGAGATTATGCAACTCCCGAATACCGTAGGAACACCTTGTGTGCTATCAAACATCACAACGTAACTGGGTGATCATAAAGATGCTCTACAGGTGTCTCCGAAAGTATTCGTGGTGTTGGCATAGATCAAGACTAGGATTTGTCACTCCGAGTGTCGCAGAGGTATCTCTGGGCCCTCTCGGTAATGCACATGTAATAAGCCTTGCAAGCAAAAGACTAATGAGTTAGTTACGAGATGATGTATTACGGAACGAGTAAAGAGACTTGCCGGTAATGAGATTGAACTAGGTATAGAGATACCGACGATCGAATCTCGGGCAAGTAACATACCGATGACAAAAGGAACAACGTATGTTGTTATGCGGTTTGACCGATAAAGATCTTCGTAGAATATGTAGGAGCCAATATGAGCATCCAGGTTTCGCTATTGGTTATCGACCGGAGATGAGTCTCGGTCATGTCTACATAGTTCTCGAACCCGTAGGGTCCGCACGCTTAACGTTTGATGACGATCGGTATTATGAGTTTATGAGTTTTGATGTACCGAAGGTAGTTCGGAGTCCCGGATGAGATCACGGACATGACGAGGAGTCTCGGAATGTCCGAGACATAAAGATTGATATATTGGACGACTATATTCGGACACCGGAAGCGTTCTGGAAAGTTTCGGAATTTACCGGAGTGCCGGGGGGTTACCGGAACCACCCGGGGGAATGGTGGGCCCTGGTGGGCCATAGGGAAGAGAGAGGGCAGCAGCCACGAGGTGGCGCGCCCCCTCCCTAGGAGGAGTCCGAATAGGACAAGGGGAGGGGGGGCGCGACCCCTCTTTCCCTCTCCCTCTCCCTCTCTTTCCTTCCCCCTTCTTCCTTCTTTGGTAGTTCCTACTAGGAATAGGATTGCAATCCTATTCCTAGTAGGATTGCAGCCCTAGCCGCACCATAGGAGGGCCGACTGGCCTCCCCCTTGCTCCTTTATATACGGGGGCAGGGGGCACCCAAAGACACACAAGTTGAATTGTTCTAGCCGTGTGCGGTGCCCCCCTCCACAGAAACACACCTCGGTCATACCATCGCAGTGCTTAGGCGAAGCCCTGCGCCGGTAGATACATCATATCCGTCACCACACCGTCGTGCTGACGAAACTCTCCCGTGAAGCTCAGCTGGATCAAGAGCTCGTGGGACGTAATCAAGCTGAACGTGTGCTGAACGCGGAGGTGCCGTACGTTCGGTGCTTGATCGGTTGGATCGCGAAGAAGTTCGACTACATCAACCACGTCACTTGACGCTTCCGCTTCCGGTCTACGAGGGTACGTAGACACACTCTTCCCTCTCGTTGCTATGCATCTGGTAGATAGATCTTGCGTTATCGTAGGAAAATTTTAAAATACTACGTTCCCAACCAGTGGCATCATGAGCCAGGTCTATGCGTAGATGATATGCACGAGTAGAACACAATGAGTTGTGGGCGATACTAGTCATACTGCTTACCAGCATGTCATACTTTGCTTCGGCGGTATTATGAGATAAAGCGGCCCGGACCGACATTACGCGTACGCTTACGCGAGACTGGTTTCACCGTTACGAGCACTTGTTGCTTAAAGGTGACTGGCGGGTGTCTGTCTCTCTCACTTTAGCTTAATCAAGTGTGACTAGGCCCGGTCCTTGTGAAGGTTAAAACAACACATACTTGAAGAAACATCGTTGTGGTTTTTGTATGCGTAGGTAAGAACGGTTCTTGCTAAGCCCGTAGCAGCCACGTAAAACTTGCAACAACAAAGTAGAGGACGTCTAACTTGTTTTTGCAGGGCATGTTGTGATGTGATATGGTCAAGACATGATGAGTTATATGGTTTTGTATGAGATGATCATGTTTTGTAATGTTATCGACAACTGGCAGGAGCCATATGGTTGTCGCTTTATTGTATGAAATGCAATCGCCATGTAATTGCTTTACTTTATCACTAAGCGGTAGCGATAGTCGTAGAAGCAATAGTTGGCGAGACGACAACGATGCTACGATGGAGATCAAGGTGTCGCGCCGGTGACGAAGGTGATCATGACGGTGCTTTGGAGATGGAGATCAAAATCACAAGATGATGATGGCCATATCATGTCACATATTTTGATTGCATATGATGTTTATCTTATTATGCTTCTTATTTTGCTTAGAACGACGGTAGCATTATAAGATGATCCCTTACTAAATTTCAAGGTATAAGTGTTCTCCCTGAGTATGCACCGTTGCGAAAGTTCGTCGTGCCGAGACACCACGTGATGATCGGGTGTGATAAGCTCTACGTTCAAATACAACGGGTGTAAGCCAGTTTTGCACACGCAGAATACTCGGGTTAAACTTGACGAGCCTAGCATATGCAGATATGGCCTCGGAAAACTGGAGACCTAAAGGTCGAGCGTGAATCATATAGTAGATATGATCAACATAAGATGTTCACCATTGAAACTACTCCATCTCACGTGATGATCGGACATGGTTTAGTTGATTTGGATCACGTGATCATTTGGACGACTAGAGGGATGCCTATCTAAGTGGGAGTTCTTAAGTAATATTATTAAATTGAACTTTAATTTATCATGAACTTAGTCCTCGTAGTATTAGCATATCTATGTTGTAGATCAATAGCTCACGATGTTGCTCCCCGTTTATTTTTTATATGTTCCTAAAGAAAACTAAGTTGAAAGATGTTAGTAGCAATGATGTGGAATTGTTTCGTGATCAGAGGATTATCCTCATTGCTGCACAGAGAATTATGTCCTTGATGCACCGCTAGGTGACAGACCTATTGCAGGAGCAGATGTAGATGTTATGAACATTTTGACAAAAGCTCGGTATGATGACTACTTGATAGTTTAAGTGCACCATGCTTTACGGCTTAGAACCGGGACTTCAAAAACGTTTTGAACGCCACGGAGCATATAAGATGTTCCAAGAGTTGAAATTAGTATTTCATACTCATGCCCGTGTCGAGAGGTATAAGACTTCTGACAGTACTTTGCCTACAAGATGGAGGAGAATAGCTCAACCAGTGAGCATGTGCTCAGATTGTCTGGGTACTACAATTACTTGAATCAAGTGGGAGTTAATCTTCCAGATAAGATAGTAATTGACAAAGTTCTCTAGTCACTATCACCAAGTTAGTAGAACTTTGTGATGAACTATACTATGCAAGGGATGACGAAAGGAATTCCCGAGCTCTTCGCGATGCTGAAGTCAGCGAAGGTAGAAATCATGAAAAAGCATCAAGTGTTGATGGTTAACAAGACCACTTGTTTCAAGTAAAGGGCAAAGGGATAGAAGGGGAACTTCAAGAAGAATGACAAGCAAGTTGTCACTCCCGTGAAGAAAGCCAAAGCTAAAACTCAAGCCTGAAACTAAGTGCTTCTACTGCAAAGGAAATGGTCACTGGAAGTGGAACTGCCCTAGATACTTGGCGGATAAGAAGGATGGCAATGTGAACAAAGGTATATTTTGATATACAGATTATTGATGTGTAATTTACTAGTGTTCATAGGAACCCCTAGGTATTTGATATCGGTTCACTTGCTAATATTAGTAACTCGAAACGATAATTGTAGAATGAACGGAGACTAGTTAAAGGTGAAGTGACGATGTGTGTTGGAAGTGGTTCCAAGATTGATATGATCATCATCGCACACTCCCTATACTTTCGGGATTAGTGTAAAACCTAAATAAATGTTATTTGGCATTTGCGTTGAGCATGAATATGATTTGATCATATTTGTTGCAATACAGTTATTCATTTAAAGTCATAGAGTAATTGTTATTCTGTTTACATGAATAAAACCTTATATGGTCATACACCCAATGAAAATGGTTTGTTGGATCTCGATCGTGTGATACACATATTCATAATATTGAAGCCAAAAGATGCAAGGTTAATAATGATAGTGCAACTTATTTGTGGCACTGCCGTTTAGGTCATATTGGTGTAAAGCGCATGAAGAAACTCCATAGTGATGGACTTTTGGAATCACTTGATTATGAATCACTTGGTGCTTGCGAACCATGCCTCATGGGCAAGATGACTAAAACTCCGTTCTCTGGAACTATGGAGCGAGCAACAGATTTGTTGGAAATCATACATACTAATGTATGTGGGCCAATGAGTGTTGAAGCTCGCGGCGGGTATCGTTATTTTCTGACCTTCACTGATGATTTGAGCAGATATGGGTATATCTACTTAATGAAGCACAAGTCTGAAACATTTGAAAAGTTCAAAGAATTTCAGAGTGAAGTAGAGAATCATCGTAACAAGAAAATAAAGTTTCTACGATCTGATCGTGGAGGAGAATATTTGAGTTACGAGTTTGGTCTTCATTTGAAACAATGTAGAATAGTTTCACAACTCACGCCACCCGGAACACCACTGCGTAATGGTGTGTCCGAACGTCGTAACCGTACTTTATTGGATATGGTGTGATCTATGATGTCTCTTACCGATTTACCACTATCGTTTTGGGGTTATGCTTTAGAGACAGCTGCATTCACGTTAAATAGGGCACCATCTAAATCCGTTGATACGACACCTTCTGAACTATGGTTTGGCAAGAAACCAAAGTTGTCGTTTCTTAAAGTTTGGGGCTGCGATGCTTATGTGAAAAAGCTTCAACCTGATAAGCTCGAACCCAAGTCGGAGAAATGTGTCTTCATAGGATACCCAAAAGAGACTGTTGGGTACACCTTCTATCACAGATCCGAAGGCAAGATATTCGTTGCTAAGAATGGATCCTTTCTAGAGAAGTGGTTTATCTCGAAAGAAGTGAGTGGGAGGAAAGTAGAACTTGATGATGTAATTGTACCTTCTCCCGAATTGGAAAGTAGTACATCACAGAAAATTGTTCCAGTGATTCCTACACCAATCAGTGAGGAAGCTAATGATGATGATCATGAAACTTCGGATCAAGTTTCTGCTGAACGTCGTAGATCAACCAGAGTACGTTCCGCACCAGAGTGGTACGGCAACCCAGTTCTGGAAGTCATGTTACTAGACCATGATGAACCTACGAACTATGAGGAAGCGATGATGAGCCCAGATTCCGCAAAATGGCTTGAGGCCATGAAATCTGAGATGGGATCCATGTATGAGAACAAAGTGTGGACTTTGGTTGACTTGCCCGATGATCGGCAAGCCATCGAAAATAAATGGATCTTCAAGAGGAAGACCGACGCAAACGGTAATGTTACTGTTTACAAAGCTCGACTTGTTGCGAAAGGGTTTCGACAAGTTCAAGGAGTTGACTACGATGAGACTTTCTCACCCGTAGCGATGCTTAAGTCTGTCCGAATCATGTTAGCAATTGCCGCATTTTATGAAATCTGGTAAATGGATAACAAAACTGCATTCTTTAATGGATTTATTAAAGAAGACTTGTATATGATGCAACCAGAAAGTTTTGTCAATCCTAAAGGTGCTAACAAAATGTGCAAGCTCCAGCGATCCATCTATGGACTGGTGCAAGCATCTCGGAGTTGGAATATATGCTTTGATAAGTTGATCAAAGCATATAGATTTATACAGACTTGCGGTGAAGCCTGTATATACAAGAAGTGAGTGGGAGCACTACAACCTTTCTGATAAGTGTATGTGAATGACATATTGTCGATCGAAAATGATGTAGAATTTTCTGGAAAGCATAAAGGAGTGTTTGAAAGGAGTTTTTCAAAGAAAGACCTTGGTGAAGCTGCTTACATATTGGGCATCAAGATCTATAGAGATAGATCAAGACGCTTGATAAGACTTTCGATGAGTACATACCTTGATAAGGTTTTGAATTAGTTCAAAATGGATCAATCAAAGAAGGAGTTCTTGCCTGACTTGTAAGGTGTGAAGTTGAGTAAGACTCAAAGCGAGACCACGGCAGAAAAATATAGAGAGAATGAAAGTCATTCCCTATGCCTCAGCCATAGGTTCTATAAAGTATGCCATGCTGTGTACCAAACATGTTGTGTACCTTGCCATGAGTTTGTCAGGGGGGTACAATAGTGATCCAGGAGTAGATCACTGTACAGCGGTCAAAATTATCCTTAGTAACTGGATGACTAAGGAAATGTTTCTCGATTATGGAGGTGATAAAGAGTTCGTCGTAAAGGGTTACGCCGATGCAAGCATTGACACTAAATCCAGATGACTCTAAGTATCAATCTGGATGCGTATTGAAAGTGGGAGCAATTAGCTAGAGTAGCTCCATGCAGAGCATTGTAGACATAGAAATTTGCGTAATACATACGGATCTGAATGTGACAGGCCCGTTGATTAAACTTCTCTCACAAGCAAAACATGATCACACCTTATTACTCTTGGGTATTAATCACATAGCGATGTGAACTAGATTATTGACTCTAGTAAACCCTTTGGGTGTTCGTCACATGGCGATGTGAACTATGGGTGTTATTCACATAACGATGTGAACTATCGGTATTAAATCACATGGTGATGTGAGCTAGATTATTGACTCTAGTGCAAGTGGGAGACTGAAGGAAATATGCCCTAGAGGCAATAATAAAGTTGTTATTTATATTTCCTTATATCATGATAAATGTTTATTATTCATGCTAGAATTGTATTAACCGGAAACTTGATACATGTGTGAATACATAGACAAAATAGTATGTCCCTAGTATGCCTCTACTAGACTAGCTCATTTATCAAAGATGGCTATGTTTCCTAGCCATAGACATGAGTTGTCATTTGATCAACGAGATCACATCATTAGGAGAATGATGTGATGGACTAGACCCATCCATTAGCATAGCACTATGATCGTTTAGTTTTACTGCTATTGCTTTCTTCATGACTTATACATGTTCCTATGACTATGAGATTATGCAACTCCCGAATACCGTAGGAACACCTTGTGTGCTATCAAACGTCACAATGTAACTGGGTGATCATAAAGATGCTCTACAGGTGTCTCCGAAAGTATTCGTGGTGTTGGCATAGATCAAGACTAGGATTTGTCACTCCGAGTGTCGGAGAGGTATCTCTGGGCCCTCTCGGTAATGCACATCGTAATAAGCCTTGCAAGCAAAAGACTAATGGGTTAGTCACGAGATGATGTATTATGGAACGAGTAAAGAGACTTGCCGGTAACGAGATTGAACTAGGTATAGAGATACCGACGATCGAATCTCGGGCAAGTAACATGCCGATGACAAAAGGAACAACGTATGTTGTTATGCGGTTTGACCAATAAAGATCTTCGTAGAATATGTAGGAGCCAATATGAGCATCTAGGTTCCGCTATTGGTTATTGACCGGAGATGAGTCTCGGTCATGTCTACATAGTTCTCGAACCCGTAGGGTCCGCACGCTTAACGTTTGATGACGATCGATATTATGAGTTTATGAGTTTTGATGTACCGAAGGTAGTTCGGAGTCCCGGATGAGATCACGGACATGACGAGGAGTCTCGGAATGTCCGAGACATAAATATTGATATATTGGACGACTATATTCGGACACCGGAAGCGTTCTGGAAAGTTTCGGAATTTACCGGAGTGCCGGGGGGGTTACCGGAACCCCCCGGGGGAATGGTGGGCCCTAGTGGGCCATAGGGAAGAGAGAGGGCAGCAGCCAGGAGGTGGCGCGCCCCCTCCCTAGGAGGAGTCCGAATAGGACAAGGGGAGGGGGGCGCAGCCCCTCTTTCCCTCTCCCTCTCCCTCTCTTTCCTTCCCCCTTCTTCCTTCTTGGGTAGTTCCTACTAGGAATAGGATTGCAATCCTATTCCTAGTAGGATTGCAGCCCTAGCCGCACCATAGGAGGGCCGGACGGCCTCCCCCCTTGCTCCTTTATATACGGGGGCAGGGGGCACCCAAAGACACACAAGTTGAATTGTTCTAGCCGTGTGCGGTGCCCCCCTCCACAAAAACACACCTCGGTCATACCGTCGCAGTGCTTAGGCGAAGCACTGCACCGGTAGATACATCATATCTGTCACCACGCGGTCGTGCTGACGAAACTCTCCCGTGAAGCTCAGCTGGATCAAGAGCTCATGGGACGTCATCAAGCTGAACGTGTGCTGAACGCGGAGGTGCCGTACGTTCGGTGCTTGATCGGTTGGATCGCGAATAAGTTCGACTACATCAACCGCGTCACTTGACGCTTCCGCTTCCGGTCTACGAGGGTACGTAGACACACTCTTCCCTCTCGTTGCTATGCATCTGGTAGATAGATCTTGCGTGTTCGTAGGAAAATTTTAAAATACTATGTTCTCCAACAGGATCTGCCGGAGTCGCTGCGGCTGCACATGAGGGGCTGCGGGATCAGTGGCACGCGGGTCCGCGTCGACTTCCCTGCCCCTCATGTGATGTATCTTCGTCAATGATGGAAGACGTTCGCTCGCATCCACAGCCTGACGGTTGGGATCACCCTCCATTTCAAGTTAATGGAAGATGGCCATCTCTACGTCAAGGTCTTCGGGCACCTCGAGACTCGTGCGAGGTGCTGCGTGGAGAGCTCCTCCTATGACGAAGACTCCTCCTCGAACGAGGGTGACGAGGAGGACAGCGGCAGCGACGACGAGGGCGGTGGACCGCAGGATGACGGGTCCGACTAGGTGTCGGGCGCCGCTCCTGGTGGCACCGGCGACCCCATCATCCGCGTCGCCGGCTCCTTGAACTTCTCGGGGCCGTCTCCTTGGCGGCTGGCGTAGGGAGGCTGCGGAAGAGGAAGAGGAAGAAGGCGGGCGGCAAGGTCGTCATGTCGGAGTACGCGGGCACCGACGCCTTCGACGCGTACTGACGTCCTGCCGCCTCGTCTTCGAGCTCTGCCTCCGGCGCCGTCATCACCATCCAGCCCTTGGGCGGTCACCGAGATGTCCTCTTGGTGTCTTCTGCCACCCGTAGCTCGCCTAGGCGCCCCTATTGCCCTTCTCGCCTCCTTGACCTACCTCCTGAGGAGAGGGACAAGAAAGGCATTATGGGCATCTTATCTCTTTCTAGTTTGTAAGCCTTTGGGTAACTGTTAACTTTAAAGCTTGTAATCTCCTTGTTCATGTTTTTCATTCCCTATGGACTGTACCTGAATGGAATGTTTTTAATGAAAAAGGAATGTTTGCCGGGTCATTTGTTCGCAGGTAAAACCCACAACAGGGAATAAATCCCTGATATCTCTAAGATAAACATTTTCTCGCCCGGCAACAGGCCTTGCCATCTCCCTACTTCGCTCGACCTTTCTCACGCCTTTGACGGAGGCAGGGATGAAGTGGGCTCAGGCTCCTCGTTTCATCCTTTCGCCGCCGCGACTGTGACCAAACTTAGTCCCAGGAACGAGCCCTAGGGCCTAGAGTTATGGGAGCACGGTAGTTTAAGGAAAAGAACGAGGTTTCACATACCTCAGTCCATAATGGAATGCATGATAAGGGATAAAGAACTTATCTGAAGCTGCAGCCCCCGGCAACCCTGGCCTGCCGTGGGTGAATCTTTGCCCTTGTAGCTCCCGGCAACACTGGCTCGTCGGGCCCTAGGTGCTAGTCTGTTCCTCTTTCTTTCCCCCAAATGGCTTCGGCAAGGATATCTGCGCATCCTGTGAACCAAAGAAGATAGAGGAAAGACAAAGACTCGACCTCTAAGCTAGGGGTTAGCCACCGCTAAGCACTATCAACCCTAACCAAGGACGAGACTCGACTCAGCATGCATGCTATAACTTAGGGTGCCAGCGCTTCATTTATTTATGCTCAGGGTCTGCGCCTGGCTTTGTACAAAGGGATACATGCCTTGCCGGCAAGGCTTGTACAAAAGGGTGGCTTGCCAGGGGGGCCCGACAAGCCACGCCTTATGGGTAAAACTTGCGAAGATGCTCAATGTTCCAGTAATTGCTCACCGGAATGGCATTTTCGGTCTCCAGGCGGACTGCGCCGGGCCTGGTGACTCGTATTACCCGATAAGGGCCGTCCCACTTCGGCATCAACTTGTTCGTATTCCTGGCCGATTGAACGCGCCGGAGAACAAGGTCGCCTTCCTCAAAGCTTCGGGCAGGGACCTTGCGGCTATGGTAGCGGCACAAGGCTTGCTGGTAGCATGCTGCTCTCATAGCCGCCCGACGACAATCTTCCTCAAGGAGCATTGCGTCGTCTTGCCGTAGTTGCTCTTGCTCAAGCTCATCATAAGCGAGCACTCGAGGTGACTCGTATATGAATTCAGTGGGGAGAACTGCTTCTGCCCCGTATATCAGGGCAAAGGGCATCTGGCCGGTGGCTCGATTTGGCGTCGTTCTGATCAACCAAAGAACCGCCGGCAACTCATCAATCTAGCACCTCCCGCTCTTGTGCAGCCTGTCAAAGGTCTTTGTCCTTAATCCTCGCAGCACTTCAGCATTTTCCCTCTAAGCTTGACCATTGCTTCGGGGGTGAGCAACGGAAGCGAAACAGACTTTGCTGCCGAGGTCTTGGGTATATTGCATGAAGGTGCGGCTTGTAAACTGTGTGCCGTTGTCCATGATGATCCTGTTGGGTACACCAAAACGGCACACTAGTCCCTTGAAGAACTTGACGGCTGACTGAGCTGTGACCTTCCTTACTGCCTCCACCTCTGGCCACTTTGTGAACTTGTCGATTGCAATGTACAAGTACTCAAAGCCCCCGACGGCGCTGGGGAAAGGGCCCAGTATGTCGAGCCCCCAGACCGAGAAGGGTTAGGAGAGAGGAATGGTTTGAAGGGCTTGAGCTGGTTGATGAAGTTTCTTTGAATGGAACTGGCACGCTTCACCCTTGGTGACCAGTGCCGTCGCATCCTGGAGGGCAGTGGGCCAGAACAAGCCTTGCCGGAATGCCTTGCCGGCAAGGGCTCTTGACCCTATGTGGGATCCACATATGCCTCCATGTATCTCTACCAACAGCTCCAGTCCTTCCTCTCGAGGGATGCACTTCGATTTCACGTCGTTCGGTCTCTTTCTGTACAGGACGTCATCGACGAACTGGTACATAGCAGACTGACGGGCTACTTTCTCCGCTTCTTCCTGCTTCTCAGGAAGTTCCCCAGTCTGGAGGAATCGGCCGGTATGCCGCGCCCACGCTGGAGCCTGGGGCTCGACGGCGAGGACCAAAGGCCTTTCCTCCGCCAAGGGAGCGGCTGTCTCGACGGTGAGAGCTTAACACTCCGCCGGAGCTAGTCGTCCTGTGGCGGGCTCAGTGTCTCCGGCAACATCCTTGCCTGCGGCTCCGGGGAGCTCGGCGGGAAAGTAGTTGCCGGGCCCTGATTTCCTCCTCTTGTTCTTCTCTGTTGATGGATTAACGGATGGCTGAGAAAGCTGAAGCACAAAGGTACCTGGTTCCACAGGTAGCTTGAGGGCAGCGCGCTTTGACAGGTAATCGGTGATGCCGTTCTCCGCTCGGGGAACGTGCTCCGCCCGTATACCATCCAAGTGCTCTTCCAATTTTCTCACTTCATCGACGTAGGCCTTCATCAACGGGCTCTGGTAATCCTTATTGACTTGTTTGACGACAAACTACGAGTCACCCCTGACAATGAGCTTCTTGATTCCGAGGTCTGCCGCGATCCTAAGACCAGCAAACAGCCCCTCGTACTCAGCAGTGTTGTTCATTGATACCTCCCTGGGGAAGTGCATCTGGACCACGTACTTGAGGTGCTCTCCAGTGGGCGCGACCAGCAGTATGCCAGCCCCGGCGCCCTGCGAGGAGAAATCTCCATCAAAGTATATGATCCAGTTGCAACTCGCCTCTTTGCCCGGGGAGAGTAGTTTCCTGGATTTCTTCATCAGGCGTTGCGGTCCATTCTGCGACGAACTCTGCCAGGACTCGGCTCTGAATCGTCGAGGTACTTTCAAACTTGAGGCCAAAGCTGGACAGCTCCAGTGCCCACTCTACAATCCTTCCCGTTGCATCTGGATTGTGCAATATCCGTTGTAGAGGGAGGCGAGTGATGAGAGTGATCTCGTGCGCCTGAAAGTAGTGACGCAGCTTCCTCGAGGCCATGAGAAGGCCGAAAAGCAATTTCCGCACACCGGAGTACCTTGATCTAGCCCCCTGCAAGAGGGAGCTAACAAAGTAGACCGGTGATACGTCCAAAACGTATCTATAATTTCTGCTTGCTCCATGCCTTTTTTTGTGTGATATTGCTATGATATTTATGCACTTCCATACACTTTTGATCATATTTGGACTAACCTACTAACGGTTGCAAAAGTGCACAATGTTCTTGCTTTACACTTTATTGTGTAGGAATTACTTGGAAATTGACAAAAACGCAAAAGGAGTCGTATTGGAGTAGGACTCTGACTTTCCTGAAATCTGTCTGAGATCATTTTTTAAAGATGGTCACGTTCCAGCCCGAAGACGACGTCAAACAGAAATAGTCTAGTTGTGAAAGTTGTGGGGAATTTCGAGGCGATGCTTCTGGATATAAAATTCGTCCAAATCGGAGTCCGGACGGCCGAGTAAAGCCCGTTTTACTGAGGCCCAAAATCTTATGACGGGAATCCGAGAGTCTATATAAAGAGAGGAAACCTAGGTCACCAAGGGCCACGAATTTTCCTCCTCCCGAGCCGCCGTCTTGGAGGGGAGGACCAGCACCATTGCAACACCATCCATAAGGAAGAAAGGGGGCCAAGGAGCCGCTGCCCCTAGGGCCGCCGCCGCCCGCAAGGGCCGCCGCTGCCCCCTAGGGCCGCCGCCGTCTCCTCCTCGCCGCCGCCGCCTCCGTGGCCGCCGCCGGCCGCCGCCTCCTCGCGGGGCTGCACCTCTCCATCAACACCATCATCAACCTCTTCCTCACCATGTCCATGTGTGAGTAGTCTTCACCGGGGCCGAGGGCTCGTACGTGTAGCTATGTGGTTATCTCTCTCTCCCATGATGTGATCTTTGTTGTGATCATAGGCTATGTTAATCTAGGGTGATCCCATGATATTTCCCCTTCCTCTATGTATTGGATTGATGTACTCACTTGTCTTTATCTAGTATAATCCCCGAGACCAAGGTGACAGCAGTCTATTGGACATGGATTAGAAAAATATTTTCATGAGTGATTTCCTCTCTTGTGTGTTGATTGAAGATTGAGAGTCTCTTGGTGCTTGTCTTTGACTATCCTTTAGATATGTTGTGGTGATTACGGGACTCTCTTTAGATGGCCGCGGTGACATTGGGAAATCCTTAGATTGAGAACTACGAACTTTGAGGTGTGCTTTTGTAGCCCTACATAATTCTCGTCCTCTATTGACCACGAAGGAATGATCTCCGGGTGCGTCTCCATTGCATGTTTTATGGGAAATATCATGTGATTCGATTATGTTAATGTTGTTGGGAGTTGCCTCTAGTGAAAGTATGATCCCTAGGCCTTGTTTCCACCATTGCAATACCATTTGTGCTCACATTTACCACTTGTTTGCTTGCTGCACTTTTTATTACAGATTTATATTACTTTGCTTTGCCACTACTATCATTCATATTTTACCATCTCTTCGCCGAAGTAGTGCATCTATACAACTCCTAGTTGTATTAGGTGTGTTGGGGACACAAGAGACTTCTTGTATCTTAGTTGCAGGGTTGCTTGAGAGAGACCATCTTCAACCTCTACTTTCCTGAGTTCGATAAACCTTAGGTCATCCACTTGAGGGAAATTGCTGCTGTCCTACAAACCTCTGCGCTTGGAGGCCCAACATAGTCTACAAGAGTAGAAGCATGTGTAGACATCAAGCTATTTCTGGCGCCGTTGCCGGGGAGGTGAGCGCTTGAAGGTATATCTTTAGATCTTGCAATTAAATCTTTTTGTTTCTTGTTTTTATTTCACTAGTTATGTTTATGGAAAACCGCAATCTTAGTTCGTTGCTTGTGGGAAGACGCCCCACACCTGTGGTGGTTGCCTCTCCCCCTACTGAAATTGTGCCCTATAAAATACCAGCTGGTATTATCGATTATGTTTTGGCTAATCGTTATGTAGGAGACAGACATCCCGGTGAACACTTGCTATATCTGTCACAATTATGTTCATTATTTAAGCTTGCAGGTGTATCAAGGGAGTTTGTCATGAGGAAATTGTTCGTCGTATCACTTATAGATAAAGCTTCAGATTGGTATAAGCTTCTCGATAACTCGCACTTGCTTGATTGGCAAGAGCTTATGTCTCTCTTTTATACTAAGTTTTATCCTCTTCATGAAATTCATCGAGACAGGAACTATATCTATAACTTTAGGTCTCGTGATGGAGAAAGCATTGCTCAAGCTTGGGGGAGACTGAAAACATTAATGCTAAAAAGTCCTAACCATGGGCTCCCCAAAGATGCTTATGTGGAGAGTAAGAGTACCTTTTTGCATGTGGATCATGGTAACAATGCTTTATGTGATGCTTATATTGTTGAGTTTATTCGTGATCCCACTGAAAATTATTATGAGAAGGGAACATATGCTTATAGATATTTCAATAATATTTAGTTCCCTCTCTTTATGTTGAAGGTTTTGAAGCTGCACTTGTTTTGTCTTCCTATGCTTATTGCTTTGTGCTTGCAATGAATTATTCCATTGCAATATTCCTATGCATAGGAAGCATGTTAGGCTTAAATATATTTGGTATTTGCTTCTTGATGCTCTCTTTTGTTCTTCAACTCTTATTCCTACGAGAGCATCATTAAAGTCTTAAGCCTATCTTTGTGGCTATAAAGAAAGAGCTCTAGGGAGACAACCCTTGTTATCTTTGCTTTCAGTTTGTTCTTTCAGTTTATAGTGGTCTTGATGTTTGTTACTACATTAGCAACATCATTGTATCTTTATTTTTCAGCTTTGTGCCAAGTTTAGCCTCCGATTGCAAGAAAGTTCAAAAGTTGTGACGTGCTGTCCAGGAAACAGATTCTGTCCTTGGATAGAAAAATTCGTATAAAATCACCAGATCATCTTTTTGGTCTGAATTTTTTCGATATCGTGCCCTATACAATTGTCTTTCGGGTGTCTGTTCTGAGTTTTTTGATTTGAGTTGCATAAGTGCCCTAAAAAAATTATTTACTACATGTTGGTCTGTTTTTCACAGATTCTGTCCTGTTTAGCCTTTTCTTCATTTTGCAAACCTTGAGCTTGCTTTTTCTTTGCAAAAACCTTTTGGCAATCTTGAGAAACAGTAGAACTTCAAGAATATCCTTATTTCCAGCAAGGAAAAATTATTTTATTAAGGGTACTAACCTCGCAAATCAGATTATGATGAGTTATGTATGAAGGGAGTTTTCAAGTGTGCGAGGGAAGATGATAAAAAGATTCAGGAGTGTCAAACGCTCAAGCTTGGGGATGCCCCCATGCACCCCAAGAAATATTCAAGAAGACTCAAGCATCTAAGCTTGGGGATGCCCTCGTGCATCCCCTTCTCCATCGACAATTATCAGTTCTTCTTTCGTTCCACTATATTTTTATCACTTCATGTGTTATGTGCTATGCTTGGAGCGTCTTGCTTTAATTTCCTTTTTAGTTTTCTTTAGCTTTGCTTGCTGCTCATAACAAGTTGGAACTCAGCTTTCTTTGTGTGGGAGAGAAACACGCTCCACTTCAACCTAGAGCACAACATAGAATTTTCATGTCTATCTTTGTTGTGTGTGTTCTTTGTCTTTCAATAGCTACTATCATGTTCAGCTCTTAGTTTTCATGCTTTATCTTTTTAAAGAGCTTTTGTTTAGTTGGTCGCTGGAACTCTCTTTAGTTATCATGCTTATCTTGTTAAGAGAATTGACTTCTGTTGCACTGGTTGATATGTCTATGATAAAAACGCTATGTGCATAATGGTGCCTAGTAGTTCATGTTTTCTTGTGGTTAGTTTCAAATAGCTGGGGGATTCTTAATGTGTTATTGGAGTACCAACATGATTTGTTTGCCTATGATGTGGTATGGTCTAGTGATATCTTCCTCCAAGAATTTATTTTGATTGACTTGGCATATGCTCACGCATATTTAAGACTGTAAAGAAAGTCTATGAAGCCTTGATGATCTTTAATTTCTGAGTAGCGATATAACTTCCATGCCCGATTCAATGTTGCTTTGTCGCTCTGCATGATTATGACCGTCATTGCTCTCTTAGTTGGTCGCTCCCAGTCTTTTGCTAACCTTCGCCTGTACTAAGCGGACTGACTGCTTGTGCATCCAAAATCCTTTAAACCAGTTATGCCATATGAGTCCACCATACCTTCCTATACATGGTATTTACCTGCCATTCCTAACGAAGACTTTCATGTACCATCTCGAAATTATTAAAAAATACATTTCTTTTTTGTGCCTCTGTTTTAGCTCATGAGGAAGTAGTAGTTAATTCATGATCTTTTTAAGTTGGACAAGCTTCACCCCGGGATTGCATGTCTAATGTGCAAACCCCTAATACGAGAAGGAACTGGCAAAGAGTGCGCCCGGCTCATTAAAAAATAATACAACAAACAAACCCTCCTTCACGCTTTGTTCATGAGAAATCAGAAAACTTTGGCAGTGGTAAACAAAGGAGATTAAGAGGATGTGATCGTCCTCATGCGGGAGCCGTTCCTCGAAACTTGTCTAGCTCGAGAAGTAATTGAGTTATCTACTAGCATTCGTTGACGAAATATGCATATTCTAAAAAAATAATTTTTACCTCTGTTTTTAAAACCAAGAGCTCTGGTACATGTTTAGTTTTTGTTTCCGACCACGGGTTTTCAACCTTGCCATCAAAAGCCACGGTTCGAGAGTCTCCACCTTCTTTAAAGCACCAACTATTGAGAGCATGATTGTCATTCTGAGTGTAATGTGCATTGTCCCAAAGTACCATTGTCTTTTGCATGATTATGATATCGTTTATTCTGAAATCATTGTATCTAGTCGTCACTTAAACCTTGGAGGTGCCCCTACACTTATGTTTTGCTTCACTAAAGGGGGCAAGCGAGGTACCACTTTGTCATATTTGCACACCATGCTCACTACAAATCTATTGAGTGTTTCAATATCATATTGTATAACTTTCAGTTCTTTGTGATTTTCTCATGAGGCAACTTAATTACTACAGATTCATTATCTCAGTAAGCATTTGTCATGTGACTGTGAAAAATTCTTATATGGTTAATAGCATGTCACCACAGAAATTATGCTTGTTATCATTTACCTACTCGAGGACGAGCAGGAATTAAGCTTGGGGATGTTGATACGTCCAAAACGTATCTATAATTTCTGCTTGCTCCATGCCTTTTTTTGTGTGATATTGCTATGATATTTATGCACTTCCATACACTTTTGATCATATTTGGACTAACCTACTAACGGTTGCAAAACTGCACAATGTTCTTGTTTTACACTTTATTGTGTAGGAATTACTTGGAAATTGACAAAAATGCAAAAGGAGTCGTATTGGAGTAGGACTCTGACTTTCCTGAAATATGTCTGAGAACGTTTTTTAAAGATGGTCACGTTCCGGCCCGAAGACGATGTCAAACGGAAAAAGTCTAGTTGTGAAATTTGTGGGGAATTTCGAGGCGATGCTTCTGAATATAAAATTCGTCCAAATCGGAGTACGGACGGCCGAGTAAAGCCCGTTTTACTGAGGGCCCAAAATCTGATGACGGGAATCCGAGAGTCTATATAAAGAGAGAAAACCTAGGTCACCAAGGGCCACGAATTTTCCTCCTCCCGAGCCGCCGTCTTGGAGGGGAGGACCAGACCATTGCAGCACCATCCACAAGGAAGAAGGGGGGCCAAGGAGCCGCTGCCCCTAGGGCCGCCTCCGCCCCCAAGGGCCGCCGCCGTCTCCTCCTCGCCGCCACCGCCTCCGTGGCCGCCGCCGGCCGCCGCCTCCTCGCGGGGCTGCACCTCTCCATCAACACCATCATCAACCTCCTCCTCACCATGTCCATGTGTGAGTAGTCTTCTCCGGGGCCGAGGGCTCGTACGTGTAGCTATGTGGTTATCTCTCTCTCCCATGATGTGATCTTCGTTGTGATCATAGGCTATGTTAATCTAGGATGATCCCATGATATTTCCCCTTCCTCTATGTATTGGATTGATGTACTCACTTGTCTTTATCTAGTATAATCCCCGAGACCAAGGTGACAGCGGTCTATTGGACATGGATTAGAAAAATATTTTCATGAGTGATTTCCTCTCTTGTGTGTTGATTGAAGATTGAGAGTCTCTTGGTGCTTGTCTTTAACTATCCTTTAGATATGTTGTGGTGATTGTGGGACTCTCTTTGGATGGCCGCGGTGACATTGGGAAATCCTTAGATTGAGAACTATGAACTTTGAGGTGTGCTTTTGTAGCCCTACATAATTCTCGTCCTCTCTTGACCACGAAGGAATGATCTCCGGGTGCGTCTCCATTGCATGTTTTATGGGAAATATCATGTGATTCGATTATGTTAATGTTGTTGAGAGTTGCCTCTAGTGAAAGTATGATCCCTAGGCCTTGTTTCCACCATTGCAATACCATTTGTGCTCACGTTTACCACTTGTTTGCTTGCTGCACTTTTTATTACAGATTTATATTACTTTGCTTTGCCACTCCTATCATCCATATTTTACCATCTCTTCGCCGAACTAGTGCACCTATACAACTCCTAGTTGTATTAGGTGTGTTGGGGACACAAGAGACTTCTTGTATCTTAGTTGCAGGGTTGCTTGAGAGAGACCATCTTCAACCTCTACTTCCCTGAGTTCGATAAACCTTAGGTCATCCACTTGAGGAAAATTGCTGCTGTCCTACAAACCTCTGCGCTTGGAGGCCCAACATGGTCTACTAGAGTAGAGGCGTGTGTAGACATCAACCGGGTGTTGTGTCATTTTCTTCCTTGGCTGCACTTAACCGGCCGTGTCGTCTCTGCGCCAGCGGCACCAGGCTCTGTCGCTGTTATGACCCTGTTGTCAATTTCTCTCTGCGCCACTAGTGCGGTGCTGACCACCTGGTTCGTCACCGCTAAGTATAGCAACAACGGTTCTTGTGGCCTAGGCGCAACTAGTATTGGCGTGGAGAAAAGATACCTCTTCAGATCTTGTAACGCTGCTTCAGCTTCTGCCGTCCACTCCATCGGCCCTGCCTTTTTCAAAATCTTGAAGAAGGGGAGGGCGCGCTCGGCAGACTTGGAAATGAATCTGCTCATGGCGGCAACGCAGCCAGCAAGCCGACGCACGTCCTTGACCCATTTGGGTGCTTCAATCTGCTCAATAGCTTTGATCTTGTCTGGATTGGCTTCTATCCCACGCTGCGACACAAAGAACCCGAGGAGCTTGCCGGACGGGACGCCGAAGACGCACTTCTCAGGGTTCAGCTTGAGGTTGATCTTGCGTAGGTTGACAAATGTTTCTTGTAAATCCGGTGTAAGGGTTGCCCTGTTCTTGGTTTTGACCACTATATCATCCATATAAGCCACCATATTTCTATGGAGCTGGGGTTCAAAACCAATCTGGACTGCCCTTGCAAACGTCGAGCCAGCACTCTTTAACCCGAAAGGCATTCGTACGAAACAGTACGTACCACATGGGGTGATGAATGATGTCTTCTCTTCGTCTTCTCTTGCCATGAAGATCTGGTGGTAGCCGGAGTAGGCATCGAGGAATGACAGCAGGTCACACCCAGCCGTGGAGTCAACAATCTGGTCGATGCGCGGCAACGGGAAGGAGTCCTTGGGACAAGCTTTATTGATATCTGTGTAATCAATACACAGCCTCCACTTCCCATTTGCCTTGCGCACTACCACTGGATTGGCCAACCACGTTGGATGGAGCACTCCTCTTACCAAACCCGCAGCTTCCAATTTCCAAATCTCTTCTGTGATGAACTCTTGTCGTTCCAAAGCTTGCTTCCTGACCTTCTGCTTGACGGGCCGCGCATGAGGACAGATAGCAAGGTGGTGCTCAATTACCTCCCTGGGAACGCAGGGGATGTCGGATGCTTGCCATGCAAACACGTCGACATTCGCCCATAGGAAGGTGACGAGCGCGTCTTCCTATTTGTTGCCCAGGGAGGAGCTTATGGTGAAAGCCCCTCCCGTGCCGTCCTCCTTGACAGAAACCTTCTTGATTCCCAGCGGCGTGGCCCTGGACCTCTTGTTTCTGCCAGTGGAGCTCTCTGGCACGTCCTCCACGGGAGCGCGACACTCCGAAGAGGTGCGCTTGCCGGAGTGGGTGTCCAAGGCCTCACCGACCTTCTTCTTTCCGGTGGAGCTCTTTGGCACGTCCTCGACGGGAGCACAGCACTCCGAAGAGGTGCGCTTGCCGGAGTGGGTGCCCGAGGTCTCACCGGTCTTCTTCTTCCTCTTCCCTCCCGAAGCTCCAGTGGCGGGAGCAAGTGCCCTCGTAGCGGCAGCTGCTGCAACCGCTTACTGGTACAGTTGGTCAGCGCAAATCAGCGCATCTTTCTTATCGAAGGGGATGGTGATGATCGTCACAGACCCCGGCATGTTCAGGGTGTTGTAGGCGTAGTGTGACGCTGCCATGAACTTGGCCTGCGCTGGGCGACCAAGGATCCCGTTGTAGGGCAAGGGGATCTTGGCAACATCGAACACAATCCTCTCCGTCCTATAGTTCAGATCACTTCCAAAAGTCACGGGCAGCGCGACTTTCCCCTTCGGTTGACTTCTCCCCGGGTTGACCCCCTGAAACGTGCCCGTCTCTTCGAGGTCTCCATCAGGAACTTGCAGCTTCTCGATCACGGTGGGCGAGAGTAGGTTCAGACCGGCCCCGCCATCGACTAGCATCTTTGTCACCTTGAGGTTGCGTATTGTTGGTGAAACCAACAACGGCAAGCACCCGACCGCAGCAGTGCGATCAGGGTGATCCTCAGCATCAAAGATGATAGGTGTGCTGGACCATTTCAGCGGCTTTTGGGCATCGGACGACAGCTCTGCCGCTGTAATCTCACGTGCCCACTATTTAAGTTGGCGGTGAGAAGTATGCAGCGAGGCGCTGCCATCGACGCACATGGCGTCCGTAGCCTTCTGAAATTCTTGGTCGCCGGACTCGTCGTCCTCTTCGTGATCGTCATCTTCAGGCCTTCTGTCGCGGCCCCGGGCGGGCCTCTCCTGCTGTTTCTCCTTGCCGCGACGGCCTGCTTGGCCATCACGCATCTTGCCGGACCCCTCAGCGCCATCCTGACCCTTCTCCTTGTCCCGCCTCTCGTATTCAGCCCTTTGCTTCTCAGCAAGGAGCTCAACCTGGTGGCGGTCCTGGAGATCATGGCCTTTGGCGCGATGGATCTTGCAGTATCGCTTGCCGGAGTTCCCTGGCTTCTCGGCAGCTGCCAAGGCCCGGCAGGCGACACACCCGGCAATTTCCTTGCCGGGGTCACCCGCCCTGGTTTTCTTGGCGGAGCCGGTGTCATCAGATCCCTCGACGGCAAGCACGGCTTTACCCTTGCGCTTCCTGTTGCGGTGCCGGCCCTTCTTTGCCGGGGCGGCAGTATCCTCGTCTGAAGAGTCGGTGTCCGCACCGGCGCCTTCGCCGGGGTACTTCCTTCCCTCTTCAGCCCGGGCACATCTGTCAGCAAGAACATAGAGTTCCGCCACATCTTTCACCTTGGTCATCGCAAATTTTTCGCGCATCTTGCGGTTACGCACGTTCTGATGGAACACGCTGATGATGGCGGCAGGGTGAACATCGGGGATATTGTACTGTACCCGGCTGAATCTCTGTATGTACTTGCGCAGACTCTCGCCTTCCTTCTGGGGTAGGACATGCAGGTCACTCGCTTGGCCATGGGCTTGGTGACCTCCAGTAAAGGCGCCAACAAACTCATGGCACAAGTCGGACCAGGAGGAAATAGAGTCTACTGGCAAGTGCATCAACCACGACATGGCGTTAGGTTTAAGAGCCAACGGAAAGTAATTCGCAAGCACCTTATCGTCGCGGGCCCCGGCAGCTTGCATCGCGATGGTGTAGATGCTGAGGAACTCCGACAGGTGGGTCTTGCGGTTGTACTTCTCGCCAACGTCAGGCTTGAAGGTGCGGTGAGAGGGCCACTAGAACTGCCGCAGCTCACGGGTAAAAGCCGGACAACCTACATCGTAAGGTAGACCTCCAGGGCTCTCCGGTGCTGGGTGGTCCACAGCAGGCCCCGCTCGCCAGTCGGAATGGTGGCGCGCTCCGCGTCGGCGCTCGATGGTGGTTCGAGCGTCTTCATGAGCTCGCTCCTGAAGAAATTGACGCTGGTCGCCGTGGGTCCGTGGGTCGGACGACGCTATGGAGATGCCGTCGCCCGTGACGTCCTGACGAGTCGATGCACGTGGCACCGGGCGAGGAGGAGGCGAATGCACCGTAGCCACGGCGCTGCCGGTCCTCCCGCCGCCGGTGCGTGGGACTCCATCGGAGCGTCGACCCGGGAGCTCCGCTGGATTTGATTCATCCTTGTTGGCGACTGCGACAAGGCTTCGGATCGTGGCCCTCCATTAGTCGAGTTTCCCCATAATGGGAGGAAAGTCGAGGAGCAATTGCGCGCGCGCCAGGGCTCCGGCTTGGGTCAATGGTAGTGAAACCTGCACGGACCGCGACGTGCTTCGACCCCTGACCGTGTCAGGAGGAGCCCCATCATGATCCCGCGGTCGCATACCGTCTCCACCAGTGCTTCGGCGGGCGGGCAGGTCTTCTACGTCCCGGGAGTAGCACTCGGGGCTCTTCCCATGGCGACGCCCGGGATCTTCGGGGTGATGACGCCGTTCGTCGCGCACTGCTTGAGAGGAGCGCGCTGTTGGCACCAGCGTGGGAGTTCTGGAGGCCCTTGCGCCGCCTTGGGGTGATGCGGCAACGACCTTGGAAGGCCGCGCGCCACCTGCAGAGGGCCTGGCTCCATCTTTGGAACTGGCGGTGTGCGACCCGTTACCAGGCGCACAAACATCGCCACCTCCCAGACTCCGGCTGCTGGGACGGCGTTGGTGTTCGCGAGCAGCGCCCCGGGTCCTTTCCGCGACCGGTCCGCTGCTCGCCCGCATCGGGACGGGCTGTCCGGCTTCCGACTGGCCAACCGCCACCGTCATCTTCTTCTTGGGCGCCATGATGATGAAGGAGCGCCGAACTAACTGCTAAAGCCGATTCTCACAACTACGCCCCCTACCTGGCGCACCAAAGATGTCGGGGTATTTGGATCGACACCTATGGGATCACAAGAATCGGTACTACGGTTGCGGGGCACGGGGTTGAGAGAAGAGCGGATCTAACAGTTAGCACACGGTTCCTTTACCCAGGTTCGGGCCGCAAAGATGCGTAAAACCATACTCCTGCTGTGGTGGATTATATTTATGTGTTCTTCAGCTAGTGAGGAGCTCCAAAAGCCGAGTCGCAAGGAGTTCTAAAGAGCCGAATCTTTCTCCTGGTCGCCTCGTGCCTCCTTTTATAGGGAAAATGGGTTGCCACAGTGGCGCACAGGAGGTGGAAAGGGTACAGTGATGCGAGGTTATCCCTCGCATTACAGGACAAGGCGCATTTAATGCGCTTTGCTTAGGTCCGAGGACGAGGGGAGACGTCCTTCTTGTCCGTCGCCGCTCCTCCTTGTGTTGACACGCGCCCTGGCCAGCGGTGCCTGAGGCGCCATGTAGGCAGGCAGGCAGCTGAGGTGGCACAACAGCGGGCCTCCATGAAGATCTGCATGTTGCCACGCAGGAGCCTGCCCAGCTGGTTGGGTCGGCAGCTGCATGGGCGGTGGAAACTCAGTTGGTGCGGGCCTGACGGTGGCCCTGCAGGTGTGGCAAGGGTCTTGCCGCGGCACCTGCTGTCATCCCCGGCAAGGTGCTTCCCGGAGGCCTTGTGATCCTCCTTGGCTGGGATCCCGCCAAGGGTCGTCGTCCTCTTAATGTGTGTATCCGTCCTTGAATGTCTTCACAAAGATCTGCATGCCACCACGGGGATATCTCTCGAATCCTTGCCCCATGGGGGCAGTGGACTCAAGGATGATCCGCTCCGTAGGCGTGGGGCGAGCTGCCGCGGCAAGGGTCTTGCCAGGGCTGCTGAAACTGGCTCCCGGCAAGGATCTTGCCGGGGGAAGCCGCTTTGTCCCTTTGCTCTTTGTGGTCTTGTTCTTGGCATTGCTCCAGTCTCCATCGAGCTTCGTTCTTACCCTGGCTCACCTCCCTTGCCATGCTTGGTGTGGTGGTGCCCGTGGCTCAGACTGCCCGTGCATAGTCATATGGGTACAAAAAGTTTACCCCTCTTTTTGTACACCGACATAACCGCATAGGAGAGTTTTCAATGTCGGCCATCTTAAGTATTCCAGAACTGCTGCGATATGTTTGTGACGACAACTCCTTGGAGCTCAACTCCTCGGGACACTACCACAACCCCTAAACGACAGGAGGCATCGAGAACAATGTTCTCGTCACAAAGACATCGGAACAATCCAAGCAATACTCGCGTGATCCTAAAAAAAATTGGTGAATTTTTGAGAGTAGAAGAGACAAGAGTAATCATCAGGAGTCCTCACCAGAGTGAAAAGAGATGAGGAGCAAAAGAAATCCTACTCTCTGATATATATATATATATATATATATATATAGGACTCAAAACATTTTCAAGTGTGTGCCTAGACTCAACCGTCAACGATTCGATCAATCAGTGGGGGCTTCTAGATCGGAGAAGGCTCTGAATACCAACTTGTAATGCCCAGGATGGGACTATACCTCCTACATGTCAAGGCACGACTTAAAGGTATAAGCCCATTTTGGAATGATCTCAAGTTTGGTATCTTTGCACGACTCATGTAAAAATAGGGATGAAATTGCAAAATGATAGTTGGCTTACACTCGCCACGTCACACAATACATTACATAAGCAAATCATCATCCAAATCATCACAACCCGACTACGGGCGAAGATCCAAATGAAAGATACCAAATACATAAAGCCACAGGTCCGAATCGCCCCTAGTAGAAACCACTACTGATCATCGGGATAGTGCACATAGTATCGACTACGTTCTTCATCGTACTCCCAGTACATCTCTGTGCCGTCACCTGAGTAGTTCACCATGGTACCTGCATCTGGTGTGGTGTAGAATCTGTGAGCCACGGAGGACTCAGCAATCCCGTTCCCGGGTAGCAGAACTATCTAAGCCTTGAGTGTGGAACAAGGCTGAAGAAAGATAAAAGGTTGCAGCTGCACTAGCACTAGCTTATGTGTTAAGAGCGAGAAGAGAAGTGCCACGAGCGTCAAAGTGATCACGAAGTGATCCTATCTAAGCACGTCAATCATAACCCCACCGTGTTCACTTCCCGAACCCCTTTCGGAAAATGACCGTCACGGTTACTCACGCTGGTAGTGTGTTCTGAACATGGTGTCAAGTTTTCTATAACCGGATATTAACAAATTCCCATCTGCCACATAACCGCGGGCACGGCTTTCGAAAGTTCAAAACCCTGCATTGGTGTCCCAACTTAGCCCATTACAAGCTCACGATCTGCGGAGTCGCAACTCCAAGGTGGGAAGGCCCGAGTGTTCTCGGAATCCCGTGCTCAAGATATACCGACATAGGTAAAACTAATCCAGCAAGACCTCCCAGCATGCCGACACCCTGACAATAGCCGCGCGTATCTAGTCTCAGGCCACGACTGGATGGGCGATCCTACAGGTAAAACCAATCCTCGAGTTTCCTCGTGGTGGCCCCGCATAACCCCCAGTTTGGACCAACACTCATGTGGAGCACTGGCCCGGGTTGTTGATTAAGAACTCGGGTTTGCAAAGCCCTATGCAAGTTTTAGTTGTTAGGCAAATGGAGTACCAATGTTGGGCCTTGCTGGAAAAGGTTTAGCGCTAAGCGGGTTATCGAGGGGGTCCCATAACCCCAACCGTGTTAGGAACGCATAATCAAGGAACATAACACCGATTTATACGGTTTCTAGGGCGGCATGAGTGAAACAAATCACCAAGCAAGAGGCTTAGCCTTCCACCCATTACCAATATATTGATGATTTAGTTTAAGAGTTTATATAGTGTGATATCCCAACAATAGCTTCAACATGAAGTAAGAATCTTTAAATCTTCTCCTGCAACTAGCAATGCTATAAGAGGGGCTGAGCGAAGCTTACGTAGCCAAACAAAGGTTTGCTAGGTTGGGTGGTTAGACAGATTCATGGTTACAATAGGAGGCTAACAAACAAAACATGGGCATCGAGGCAATAAGCTAAAGAGCGAGACTTCTAGCAATAGGCAAAGATAGTAATGATATCTGGGTCAGGTCGTCTTGCCTGTCGAGTCATCGATGGGATTGTAAGACGGCTCCTTGTACTCAACCTCGGTAGTAACCTCGTTCTCGTACTCGGTCTTGGCTTCCGGCTCTACTAAACACAAGAACACAACGAGGCACGAAATCAAACAAGGTGCAATGCACAAGCAACATGATGCAAGTATGATGCACTTATGATGCATGACAAGTCTATATATGATGCAATACATGGCAAGGTAGGAAGCACAGAGAAACAACACAAGAACATGACAATATGCTCAAGCAAGTATGATGCAAGATAAGTCTATATATGATGCAAAACATGGAAGGGTAGGAAGCACAGAGAAACAACACAAGAACAACAAGTTTAAATGAGGCCGGAATCGACATATAGCGAATCCGGTAAGTCCTCATATGCATAAGTTGAAAATGGTCCAGATCTGAACGAACCTTCAGTTAAAGTTGTTAAACAGCAAGTTAATATGCACCATGATGATCTACACGGAATTCTAGTCAAGTTTCATATAAAGTTTGTTTAAAACGGAGCTACAGTCTAGAAGATATGAGCAAAACAAGTTAAACATGGCAATGGTGCAAGATGCACCCAAACATCAAGCAAGCATACTCCAACCATGTAAACAAGATGATATTATAAATATACATGCAAAATCACACAAGTTTCATGTAGGGCACGCTCAAATTGGAGCAACGGTTCAACTCATACACTCGAAACAAGAAACAATGCAAAGCTGCAATTAACAGCCACATAGCAACTTTGGAGCAAGAAATATATACTCTACAGCACTCAAACATGGTGACAAGAAGTATGGACATGAAGTAGACATATCCTACAGCAAATAACTCCATTGGAGCAACTCCATATGAGGCATGAATCAATAGCAACAAGCTACAACATTTTGATCATGAAGTTAAAAACCTGACAGTAATATTTTATAGCAACTTGGGAGCAAGAATTAAATAAGCTACAGCAAGCCATATGAGCAAGTAAGGGCATGAATGGATAGAAAACAACATATACAGCAAGGAATGATCAATGGCCACCCCAAAACTAACATGGATTTTCCTAGGGCATCAAGCAAACATAGCATCAGGATAAGAGAGATTCCAGACTTTGTGAAATTTCACCAAGTGTTAAAACAGTTAAGTTGGCATGGCATGTTTGCAAGCATGTTTAAGTCACCTCAAGGCATATCATGGAAAATGGTTTGCACCATAGCAAATACCACATGATGGAGATTCTAAAACATATTGGCATGTGACAAGGGAACAAACGCATCAATAGCAACGAGCTCTTCAAATCAGCATCTCATAACATGTTACAAAACTTAACAGCCACATTCACTTTTGCAACCAAGTTTAACATGGCAATGTGAACCCTAACATGCATGCTACAGCAACCAACATGTAGAGCATCTCATGATGAACATTTTGACATCTCATTTGCTTCATTTGGATAAACATGCACCAAGTTATCACATCTCAAACATGGCATGAAAATAACAAGTAGCAGCAG
The DNA here is from genome assembly GCA_902687465.1 of Secale cereale. Lineage (NCBI taxonomy): Eukaryota > Viridiplantae > Streptophyta > Magnoliopsida > Poales > Poaceae > Secale > Secale cereale. The sequence goes on along the minus strand of LR738715.1, from coordinate 228,663,838 downwards.
TTTATATCAAGTAGCACTCTTGTCACGAAGATTAAGACATCTAGATGGACTCAAACAAGCATGACACAATGGAACAAAACGTAGAGCACTTCACCACGGTCATTTTGACATATCATATGCACAATTTGGACAAGCATAATAAAAGTTACAGCCATCACAATATGCAATCAGACAACAAAATTAACAAAAGACTTAGAGGAAAAAAGGTCAACCTCCTCGCGGATCGGGTCCACTGGCGGATCGGGTCACGGGTCGCGGGCGCGGATCGGGCCCGATAGGGTTTCGGCAGCCGGGGCGGCGGATCGGGATCGGCGCGTGGGGCGGCGGCCTCGGCTCCGCCGAGGCGCTGGAAGTGGCCGGCGGGAGGCCCGGCGGGGGCACCGGCGGCGATGGCCCGGCGCGACGGCTGGCCGCGGCGGAGGTGGCAGATGCCGGCCGATCGGCGACGGGGGCGCGGCCCGGCGGTGGTGATGCAGGGATCGGCGGCGCGGGACGCGAGCTCGCCGGCGCGACGGAGCTCGCCAACGGCGGGGATCCGGCGCGGAGGAGGCGGCGGGGACGGAGGGGTGCGGCGCGGGAGGCGCGCGGCCCGGATGGAGGCGGCGGCGGGCCCGCGTCAGGCCTGCGGGCCGGCGTGGTGGGAACGGCGGCGAGGACACATGGCAGGAGCTGGTTGGTCCGGCTGGTCCGGCGCGTCCGGGCGGACGTGTCCGGTCCGTCCGGACGTGTCCGGCGGCGGCGGTTGCGGTGGAACTAGGGTTTTGTGCGAAAAATGGACATGGGGGGACGTTTTTATAGGCACAAGGAGCTAGGAGACTCCAAATGGGGAGCGGTTTTCGGCCACGCGATCACAATTCGACGACCGAGATGAAGGGAAGGGTTGTGCTGGATTAGTGGGCTGTTGTGGAGGGGGTCTTGGGCCTCAAAGAAGAGGTTCTTTTAGCCCACTAGGTTAACCGTTGGAGTACCAAACGAACTCCAAACGCGACAAAACTTGTCAGGCGGCCTACACGTATCAAAACAACATCGCACGACAAGTCTCACGTCATTCCGGAAACGTTACACGGCCACACACGAAAGGAGGACTCGGGGATGCCACGGGCACGTGTGAGAGCGCCGGAACTCGAAACGGACAACGGGAAGAGACGAGTGGTACCAGATGCAAGTGACAACACGAATGCAATGCAATGCACATAACAACATGACATGAATGAAATGCACACACGCACACAACAAAACAACGAAACCCAAAAAGAAGAAGAACCCGGAATGGAATGGATGAAGCCAAAGTTTATATATTGCCATATTGGGAAAGTGTTACATCTGGGGCATTACAACCTTTGAGTGGTGGTTTGCTTTCTCTTATTAACGGAGCTCACGATAATTTTTGTCTAAGTTTTGTGTCGTGAAGTTTTCAAGTTTTGAGTATCGCTTTCATGGACTATGGAAAAAGGAGTAGCAAAGGCCCAAGCTTGGGGATGCCCATGGCATCCCAATTAAAATCAAGATAATCAAAAGCCTAAGCTTGGGGATGCCCCGGGAAGGCATCCCCTCTTTTGTCTTCTTTCATCGGTAACTATACTTGGAGCTATATTTTTGTTCGCAACATGCTATGTGTTTTGCTTGGAGCGTCTTGCATAATCTGAGTCTTTGCTTTTTAGTTTGCCACAATCATCCTTGCTGGACACACCTATTTGAGAGAGGTAAAAATGGCCTAGAAATTATTAGAACACTCTATGTGCTTCACTTATATCTTTTGAGTTGAATAGTTTTCGCTCTAGTGCTTCACTTATATCTTTTAGAGCATGGCGGTGGTTATATTTTGTAGAAATTGTTGAACTCTCATGATTCACTTATATCTATTTGAGAGTCTATTAAAACAGCATGGTAATGTATTTAGGCTAAAGAAACTAGTCTTCACATGATAAACATCCAATGTCAATGTAGTAAAATTTTCACACCAACTGCATTGAATAGAATGAGATGTTGGATGCTTGATAATTGTTTTGAGACATGAGGATAGTGATATTAGAGTCATGCTAGTGGAGTTATTATGAAATTGAAGAATACTTGTGTTAAGGTTAGTGATTCCCGTGTCATGCACGTATGGTGAACCGCTATGTGACGAAGTTAGAGCATGAGGTATTTGTAGAGTGCCAACCTTTGTGTGGAGGTCGGGGGCGCGCGATGGTTAACTCCTACCAACCTCCCCCTAGGAGCATGTGTTGATTACTTTGTTTTTGATGACTCGTATATTTTTGCAATAAGTATATGAGTTCTTATGACTAATGTTGAGTCCATGGATTATACCCACTCTCACCTTTCCATCATTGCTAGCCTCTCTTGTACCGCGCAACTTTCGCCGGTACCATAAACCCACTATATATCCTTCCTCAAAACAACCACCATATTGTTCCTCAAAAAAGCCACCATACCTACCTATCCTGGCATTTCCATAGCCATTCCGAGATATATTGCCATGCAACTTTCCACCGTTCCGTCCATATGACACGCATCATATTGTCATAGTGCCATGCATGATCATGTAGTTGACATCGTATTTGTGGCAAAGCCACCATGCATAATTTTTCATACATGTCACACATGATTCATTGCCCATCTCGGTACACCGCTGGAGGCATTCATATAGAGTCATACTTTGTTCTAGTATCGAGTTGTAATATCGAGTTGTAAATCAATAAAAGTGTGATGATCATCATTACTAGAGCATTGTCCCGTGTGAGGAAAGGCCAATAAAAAAAGGAAAAGGCCCAAAAAGAATATAGAGAGGGGCAAATAAAAAAAGAGAAAAGACCCTCCAAAAAATGAGAGAAAAGAGAGAAGGGACAATGCTACTATCTTTTTCCACACTTGTGCTTCAAAGTAGCACCATGATCTTCATTGTGTAGAGTCTCATGATTAGTCACTTTCATATACTAGTGGGAATTTTCATTATAGAACTTGGCTTGTATATTCCAACGATGCTCTTCCTCAAATTCCCTAGGTCTTCGTGAGCAAGCAAGTTGGATGCACACCCACTAGTTTCTTTTGTTGAGCTTTCATTCATATTTAGCTCTAGTGCATCTGTTGCATGGAAATCCCTACTCACTCACATTGATATCTATTGATGGGCATCTCCATAGCCCGTTGATACGCCTAGTCGATGTGAGACTATCTTCCTCTTTTTTGTCTTCTCCACAACAACCTCTATTCCACCCATAGTGCTATATCCATGGCTCACGCTCATGTATTGCGTGAAAGTTGAAAGGTTTGAAAAGAATAGGGTATGAAAACAAGTGCTTGGCTGAAATCAGGGTTGTGCATGATATGAATATTTTGTGTGATGAAGAGGGAGCCTAGTCAGACCATATAATTTTGTAGGGATAACTTCCTTTAGCCATAGTATTTTGAGAAGACATGATTGCTTTGTTAGTATTGCTTGAAGTATTGTTATTTCTTATATCAATTTAGACTTTTATCTTGAAACCTTCAGATCTGAACAGTCATGCCACAATTAAGAGAATTACATTGAAAAACTATATTGGTTAGCATTCCACATCAAAAATTCTTTCTGACGAGCAGGAATTAAGCTTGGGGATGCTTGATACGTGTCCAACGTATCTATAATTTTTTATTGTTCCATGCTATTATTTATGAAGTCTTGGATGTTTAATGGGCTTTATCATTCACTTTTATATCATTTTTGGGAATAACCTACTCACCCAAAGGCCCAGTCCAGATTGCTGTTTTTTTTGCCTATTTCACGGTTTTGCAGAAAAGGAATATCAAACGAAGTCCAAACGGAATGAAACCTTCGCGAGAGATATTTTTGGAGGAAATCACGCTCGGGAATCTTCGGGACCAAGTGAGAGGACGGAGGGCCAGCCCTCGAGGGTGGGGGGCGCGCCCCCCTTCCCAGGGCGCGCCCCCTGCCTCGAGGCTGGCCCACACGGCCACCGGTGCCCTCCTTTTCCCTATATATACCTACGTACCCCAGAAACTCCATACGAAGGGAGAAAACCCTAATTCCACCTCCGTAGCTTCTGTTCCCGTGGAGATCCCATCTTGGAGCCTGTTCCGGGAGGGGGATCCATCACGGAGGTCTTCATCATCATCATCATTGCCCTCACCATGAGTTGTGAGTAGTTTACCATAGACCTTCGGGTCCATAGCTAGTATCTAGATGGCTTTCTCTCTCTCTCTCTCTGGATCTCAATACAAAGTTCTCCTCGGTCTTCGAGGAGATCTATTCGATGTAATCTCTTTTTGCGGTGTGTTTGTCGAGATCCGATGAATTGTGAGTTTATGATCAAGGTTATCTATGAAAGATATTTGGTTCTTCTCTGAACTTTTTATGTGTGCTCATAATATCCTTGCAAGTCTCTTCGAATTATTGGTTTGGTTTGGCCTACTAGATCTATAGTTCTTGCAATGGGAGAAGTGCTTGGCTTTGGGTTCAATCTTGCGGTGTCCTTTCCTAGTGACAGTAGGGGCAGCAAGGCACGTATTGTATTGTTGCCATCGAGGATAAAAAGATGGGTTTTTCATCATATTGCTTGAGGTTATCCCTCTACATCATGTCATCTTGCTTAAGGCGTTACTCTATTCGTATGAACTCAATACACTAGATGCATGCTAGATAGCGGTCGATGTGTGGAGTAATAGTAGTAGATGCAGAATCGTTTTGGTCTACTTGTCTCGGACGTGATACCTATATACAATGATCATGCCTAGATAGTCTCATAATTATTCGCTTTTCTATCAATTTCTCGACAGTAATTTGTTTACCCGCCGTAGAATACCGCTATCATGGGAGAAGCCACTAGAGAAAACTATGGCCCCCGGGTCTATTCTCAAAATATCAATCTACATCTACTTTACTTCTCTTGCTTTTATTTTCTGTTTTATTAAACCAGAAATACCAGAAATATAAACTACCATCTCTATCAGATCTCACTTTCGTAAGTGACCGTAAAGGGATTGATAACCCCTTATCGCGTTGGCTGCGAAGTTCTTATTTGTTTGTGCAGGTGCGAGGGACTGGCGCGTGATCTCCTACTGGATTGATACCTTGGTTCTCAAAAACTGAGGGAAAAACTTGCGCTACTGTGCTGCATCTCCCTTTCCTCTTCGAGGGAATACAACGCAAGCTCAAGAAGTAACAATCTTTAGTAGTTGCGGATGCTTGCTAGAGTTCCAATCATAAGTGCATATAATCCAAGAAGAGAAAGTATGTTACCTTATGCCTCTCCCTCAAATAAAATTGCAATAGTGATTACCGGTCTAGTTATCGATTGCATAGGGACAAATAACTTTCTCGTGACAAAAAACTCTCTACTAAAACTAATTTAGTTGTATCTTTATCTTAACAGCCCCTAGTTTTATTAACATGCTCCTTATATTCTTGCAAACCTATCCCACAAAAACCACAAAGTACTTCTAGTTTCGTACTTGTTCTAGGTAAAGTAAACATCAAGCGTGCGTAGAGTTGTATCGATGGTCGATAGAACTTGAGGGAATATTTGTTCTATCTTTAGCTCCTCGTTGGGTTCGACACTCTTACTTATCAAAAGAGGTTACAACCGATCCCCTACACTTGTGGGTTATCTGCCACACATTTACATTGCATTTTTTTGGCACGGTTTGAACATTTTTGTTTTGACACTTCAAAACTTTTATTTTTGACGTTATTTGAAAATTGAATTTGGATAGTGATTTGGATAAAGTGATTTAGCAATAGTAAAATCGATGATCTGGCATCGTTAAAAGGAAATTACTGTAGCGTAATTATCCGGGCGTCACTATTCTCCTCCACTACAAGAAATCTCGTCCCGAGATTTAAGGGGTGAGTAAGGGGGAAGGCTCGGGAAGGACGGATGTCTGAAAAGGTTGGCATCCGGTACTTATCTCAAGGAAGGAAATTTTAGAAGCACCCGGAAACGCATCGAGAGTGCTATAAGGAGGTACAACAGGTTTCAACCAGGTAGGCATCCAGCTGATGCCTAAAACAAGTGATGAAGGGGTTCAGAGCAATGATTATAATGTTGCGTCTGATACCAGAATGAAACATGCTGAGGAAGTTAGCTCGTGAATTACAGACAAAGCCAGGTGCAAAGAATATTTCAGAATCAAGGTTGTACACGAGAGTCAGATTTCCATCCTCTAGAACTTGTGGGTTATGGGCCCACCATGTGGGTTAAAAGCAAGAAGGGTGCTAACATTTTGTACGGTCATGATAGCAAGGCAGGTCAGAGGATAGCCCATCTGTTATGTTGTCAAAAACGTTGGTACCAAGGGTGAGGGATGAAGAGAACCATTTTCCTGCTTGTTAAGACGAGGCAGACCAATAGGGTAAGTTCTCGTCCATTGGTAGCTATCGGAATGTCATCAACAATAGCAACAAGCTCTTACTGACAGGGTTATCACACCGAGGTGTTTACATAAGAAGGGAATATCACTGCTCAGATATGTTATGTTACAAGAAAGGTTAAACAAAACAATGGAAAGGAAAGTGCAGACTCGAATCAGTTATCGGTGTTCTCGAGTGTCTATCAACTCAGAACCCGTGAAAATTTTGAATAGGCAAGAAATAATAGTTGATGAAGAACTCCTAAGAAGTTACGTAGTTCCGTGATATTCTCGAGATACCAGAGGGTAACACTCGAAGGTAGATAAAAGTAGAGGTTGGCCAGGTGAAATGATCTGAACAAGAAAAGTACTTTAACTTGTCCGAGAAAAGGAATCAAAGGAGAACAATCATGGTCAGAACCACGATTGCAAAAGACCAAATATAGGTGCCAGATGGGGGATTATTATTATTACAAGAAGCTTCCATCATAAGTTCCACATCGGGTCCATGGGCATGAACACAAAGGTTCAAGGTCGACTCCCACTTCTTCAATGCATAACCTTTCATTCACATCTCGCTTTCGATGAAGTTGTATTTTTTGAAATTGTATCTGGCAAAACACCAGAAGAGTAAGACTTGTGAAAACTCTCGGTTCCACACGGATTAGTGAAGCCATAGGTTCAACACATAGGGGAATCTTAGGAATATATACCACAAGCTTCAGAAGGAATTAACACAAGCTCGGAAGTAGAGCATGGTTGAGGAAGCAGGGGATACAACTTACCAGAGGCATTATGTATCCGAGAAAAGGCTCACAAGGTTATTGAATATGAAGGACGTTGTCGGATAAAACCCAACAAAGGATCTGGTGGTCCACAAGGGATCTCATGTGAGCATCGGTACTCAACCTGTAATGCCCCGGACACACCCGCGAGTGGTCGTTACTCCTGGCAGGATCTAGACTGGCCCCACACATCAATACTAGTCTTTTCTGCGCACTTTGTCCTCACTCATGCACACCCGGGAGCAACTTCCTGGTCGGTCACCCATCCTGAAATTACTCCAAGCTGAGCACGCCTAACTTTGGAGTTCTGTCCGAATGGCCTTCCGGAAAAGAATGAATTCCTTATTGATATGAGTAGTCTATCATCGGGCCACAGTAACGTTCCCTCTTGGCACATACGTCTGTGCATCCAGTCCGATACATGTGCCATGCCGTGTGCCACGACGGGTCACAAACGTCATGAACAACATGACCGAGCACCTGTCCGCAAACATCCGTGTAACCACGAGGGTTGGCTCTAATACCAACTTGTAACGCCCCGGACACACCCGCCGGTGGTCGTTACTCCTGGTAGGATCTAGACTGGCCCCACACATCAATACTAGTCTTTTCTGCGCACTTTGTCCTCACTCGTGTGCACCCGGGAGCAACTTCCCGGTCGGTCACCCATCCTGAAATTACTTCAAGCTGAGCATGCTTAACTTTGGAGTTCTGTCCGAATGGACTCCCAGAAAAGAAGGAATTCCTTATTGATATGAGTAGTCCATCATCCCTAATAAGCCAGGCTATCACACAACCAGAGGAAGTAAGAATGCAAGGAGATCAAACCATAGGAACAACTGACTAATTCAAGCTCAAATGCAAAGGAATTGTGATTTCCAAATCAAGGGATCATAAGCAAACACTCTGATTAAGGATGGATAAGTTGAATAGGCTCGGAATGACAATGAATCAAGGCTTGATTCACTGAACACCAGCTCATGTCCGGAGTGACGTCTGAACCAAGGGAAGAATTTTAAATAGGACTGATGATCGCGAACATTCACAAACAAAGCGAATCAAATGCTCAAAATTATGATGACAAAGGATGCTAATGAGTATTGCTAGACATATGGAAAGTAACCATAATGTAAGCAGGTAAGGGGGAAGAAGAGTAATAGGCTATTGAGGATTTTCGAAAGAATCGAATAACATTCCGAAGATTTTTGTGAAACACAAGAACAACTGTGGATGAACGGATACTCGACAAGTGCGAGTAATTTATCCGTAGGGGTATTCATGCGGCAAGGAACTGACATGTAGTATGCTGAACGGATTCTTAAGACAACAGGGAGTAATTCAGGGCATCTTGTAATAACAAGAGCAACTGGGGATGAAGGTATGAACGATAATGTAGGTAATTACTCAGAAGGATTTATTGGTGGTAGGGATCGCAGGGGCGAAGGATACAAGGGTCTCGGGAAAACATCGGAGAGTATCTTCAAAATCTTTTGGTGCACCAAGCAATCATCTGGAGTGAGGGGCTCTCTGGGAGGAAGTATTTACGAGAACCTAGAGTTAGAGTTAGCAAAATCATTTAACCCGAATAGAAGAGAGATCAGAGTCCCAGAGTATAGACGAGGAGTAAAAGATCCTAATACCACCCAATGGCGACGTGGGCCCATAAGTCACACAGCCATGTTAGCAAATCAGTTTTTCAAAGACTAGACTTAACTTCGACCAAGGAGTTGGAAAGGGGGTTCCTACATGCAGTCGGCTCTGATACCAACTTGTGACGCCCCCTATTTGACCGTACACTAATCATGCAGGCAAATGTGAATGACCAAGATTAGGGGCTCACAGGAAGATATCACAACACAACTCTAGACACGAATAAAATAATTCAAGCTTCATATTACAAGCCAGGGGCCTCGAGGGCTCGAATACAGAAGCTCAAAAGCAATAGAGTTAGTGGAAGCAACAATATTTGAGTACAAACATAAGTTAAACAAGTTTTGCCTTAAGAAGGCTAGCACAAACATCAACGATCGAAGAGGCAAGGCCTCCTGCATGGGACCACCTAATTACTCCTGATCATCAGCGGTCTTCACGTACTAGTAGTGATACGGTGTATCCTAGGGCCATCACCATGGACCCTCCTTCACCCCCTCAAGTGCCTCAAGGACCGATGACACGTGCTCGTGCTAGAGCTTTCGAGACCGAGGTGACGTCACTCCTAGCCCAACTTCCTTATGAATCTTGCGAGACATGGTTGCTACCTCAAGCGAGTGTGCTTTGTGTGCTCAGGTGTGAAGGAGACCGCTACGGAGAAGAGCGTGAAGGTGAACAAGTCCCCAAGGCCACGGACGAACTGACGCATCGAGAAGGGCAGAAGGGAGCTCCAGGCCCCGGACATCCGGCTCCATGGCCCGGACATCCGGCACCTGGGCCATCATCTACAGAAGACCAGCAGCGACTGAAGCTACAGGGCCCGGACATCCGGCCAGGGCCCGGACATCCGGCCAAGCGCGGCCCGGACATCCGGCCCCGGGCCCGGAAATCCGGCGCCTCTGTCCAGAGAGCACCCGAGACCAGGCCACTCCAGCCCGGACATCCGGCCCATGGCCCCGGACGTCCGGCGTCCCTTGAAGCCCCGGACATCCGGGCCGCCGCCCGGACATCCGGCCCCTGATCTGCCTGCGTGCAGCCCCCTGGGCCGAGGCCCATGTACCCATTCGCCCCGTAGACTATATATACTCCTCTCCTCTTTCCGTTTAGGGTCAGCTGTGGTTTTAGCTCATTTGACACTTGTGTGGATTTCTCCCACGAGACCGGTGCGCCTCTACGGAGAAGATCCACCTCTGGATTCAAGACCCCTTCATCGGGAAGATCCCACGGGATTCCAAGACCTCCTCCGGGAGAAGACTATCTGTATCACCGTTGTTGACTTTGGATCATGTATCTCGACCTTGTATCGCGAATCTAGCACTTGTGTGATTGCTTCCGTGTTGATTTGAGTGTTCTCTCTTGTGTTTTCCCCATCTTTCTCCGTGTTTTCCCCGTGTTCATCGTGTGCCAACCTCCAAACGTGAAAGATCCGCTGATTAGGGTTCCACCCTACATCATTATGGTATCTAGAGCAAAGGTTTCTCACGATTTTGGAGCCCCACACGTCGTTTTCTAGCCTGTTTTTGTCGTGTTCTTCCTAATTTCGAAAATTGCCCCACAAAAAGAGCCCCAAAAATTTTCTGTGATCTGTTGATTTGGCAAGATTTTGTTGAATTTGTTCCATGGATTTGCTGTGCCACGTGTGGATCTAGCTTTTCCTACACTTTTCCCCAAATTTCATCCGAAAAATCCACCCAATTTTTGCCCCGCAACCCCCTTTTGCAACGTGTTCTTGCTGGCTCGGGCACCCCGGACATCCGGCTCGTGCCCCGGACATCCGGCTCGTGCCCCGGACATCCGGCCCGGCCCGGACATCCGGCCCCTGGCCCGGACATCCGGCCTCCCGCAGCCATTTTCCCCCACTACACTTCCCTCCTAGCAATCATCCGCCTCTTCGTTCGGTGATCCACCCACCCTTCCGCAAACCACCACCGATCTTCCGCAACAACCACCATCGCTTCACCGCTTCGAGTTTGGAAAATTTGTCTCCATTTGCCGTGGATACTTGAGTTTTGGTTTCACCGTTTCCTTGGATGTTTCGGCTACCTTGGGACGGCACGACTTCGACGACACCATCGCTCAACTTCGGCAAGGACGGTAACATCGACGACACTTCGATCATTCTATCTTGCAATTGCATTGTCACCCTATGAACCATCTTTGCGTAGCTTTCCCATTGAGACTAGCCATTTGAGTATTGCCGGGCCACGACACTTGTGCACATTAGTGATACTCATATATATATTGCATACCACATCATCTTGGTATATTGCATATCTCCTTGTGCCACAAGAGTGCTCCGCATACACAATAGCTACCTCGATTCGAGAAGAATACATATGTGCCCAAAGAAAGAGCTCAAAAGCTTTTAAGCAAAAGAGCCAATCCAAGCAAAGAAACTATAGCATCATACGCCTTGCATCCAAAGAGATCATACAACATAGCAACATCATCGTGTGCTCAAGCATCGGCACATCATACACTCATAGCATACTTGTGATAGTTAGTCGTTACATTTTGCCTCTTATAGGTCGTGCACAAGTGCGTATCCGCCTATTAAGCAATCGGTTAGCGTCTCTCTAGTGTTGTGCAACACGAGCATTTTCCGTGGTTTACCACATTTTTCGCTCATCCTTGGTTGCACAACCACATTTATCTATCCGTGCGTGTGTTCCGTGTGCTACTCTTTGCTAGTGATCTACTTGTTGCATGAGCAAATTTGTGAACCATTTTCAACATCTTTGAGTCACTTTGACTATTGCATTGAATTTGTGCCACATCCTAACCGAGCTCCTCTCAAAGCTTTACTTGTATAGGTGTGAGAATCGACACGAAGTGATACCAATAGTGCTATTTCCGGGTTACATTGTTGAGTGATCATTGATCCATTTTCAACCTCGGTTAAGGTACATTGATATTGTCTTCTCCTTTCTCCCACTCACATACCTGCTTGTGATGATGGATAGGCCAAGTTCATCTACCAACCCGATCTTCGACGATCCTCAAGAAGCGAACAACTACGTCACCAAACTACATCTATTCGGTGTCCAACGAGCTCTACATCAAGAGAGTGAAGCTATGCGAGAGTACATTGGTCAAGTTGCCGAGGACGCGCGACAATTCCAACAAAGCACCAAGGAGCAAATCGACCTCATCAACACCAACATGTCTACTCAATACAATGAGCTACGGACATTGCTCATCAACCGACGTTCTTCCTCAACATCATCTCATCGACGAAGCCGCTCAAGTCGACATACCGACTCAACGCAAGACTCAAGTACACCTACGTCAAACACTCTTCGTCAAGCCGCACGTCAAGCTCGACATGAACATCGGCAACCTCTACATGACAAGAGTTCCCAAGAGCTATTCGACGAACAAGAAAATCGACGTCGTCACAACCAAGCTACACTTGAGCAAGCACACGAACGGCAACGACTACGCCAACAACAACAAGAGCGAGCTCGTCAATATCAAGAAGAACAAGATGCCGAGGCTAACCGCCAAGCACAACAACGTCGTGACGCTCAAGCTATGGAGGCGCAACGTGCTTTACAAGATGCACACCGCAATGTGGCCGCCCGCAATCGACACACTCGTCAAGAAGAGGATTTTCTTCGAGATGAGATGCAAGAACGGCGCCATCAAGCAAGCATGCAAGAAGAAGCTCCTCCTCAAGCGCGACATGAACATCAACTCCAACAAGAACGTCTACATCCTCAAGAGCAACACGATACGGCAAACCGCCAAAATCGAGATCATCCTCCCAATAGACAAGGAAACAACGACGAGCATCGCTATGGCAAGCTCAAGTTCACCATGCCAAAGTTTTCCGGAAGCATTGATCCCGAAGACTACCTCTCATGGGCATTAAAAGTTGACAAGATCTTTCGCCTTCACAACTTCGATGAAGAGAAGAAGATCGCTATGGCATCACTTGAGTTCCAAGACTATGTTCTCATTTGGTGGGAGCAAATCATAGAGAGAAGAGAAGCCAAAGGCGAACCTCCTATCACCACTTGGGCTCAAATGAAGGAAGTGATGAGAGCACGTTTTGTGCCTACACACTACAACCGCGACTTGTTCAAGAAGCTCCAACTCCTCAAGCAAGGAACCAAGTCCGTTGAAGAGTACTACAAGGAGATGGAGATTGCTATGATAAGAGCAAACATCACGGAAGATGATGAGCAAACTATGGCGAGATTCTTGAATGGACTCAACTATCCCATCAAGAAGATTGCGGACTTCCAACCATACAACAATCTACTCGAGCTAGTACATCAAGCAACCAAAGCGGAGCGACAAGTTCAAGAAGACTACAAGTACTCCAAGTTCAACTCCAAGAACTTCGGCTCCTATAACCAAGCTTCAACGACTTCGGTTACTCCTCCTACCTCTATCAAGCCTTCTACAAACTTCGGTGACAAGTCAAGCTACAAGAATGCGTCTACATCGAGTCGTCCACCTTCTACCAACAACTTCAAGCCAAGAGCTTCCTCTACTACAACTCCTACCGAAGACAATAACAAGACGAGCTCCATCAAATGCTTCAAGTGCCAAGGACGAGGTCACAAGTCATTTGAGTGCAAGACCGTTCGCACCATGATCATCAACGACGACGGATCTTATGACTCCATGAGCGATGATGAGATGGAAGCACTTGAGCATGTCGCAAGGCATCGCCAAGTCAATGAAGAAGAAGACAATCAAGTGTTTTGCGACAATGACTCAAGCCCGAACCTAGTTGTCTCCAAAGTCTTGACACTACAACATCAACAAGATGAAGACCAACGTTGTCACATTTTCCATACGAAGGCCGGCATCAATGGACGCGCCGTCAAGGTTATCATCGATGGCGGAAGTTGCCACAACTTGGCAAGTGAAGAGCTATGCGACAAGCTTCATTTGGTCAAGACGAAGCATCCGCATCCCTACAAGGTCCAATGGCTCAACGACGCCGGAATTCTTCGAGTCGAGCACACCGTGCAAGTCTCTTTCAAGATTGGCGCCTACGAGGACACCCTTGAGTGTGATGTGATACCCATGTCCGTGTGCCACCTTATTCTTGGACGCCCATGGCAATATGATCGTGGAGTCACACACAATGGACGGACGAATCACTATCATTTCAAGATGAAGGGCAAGGAATTCGTGCTTCGGCCAATGTCCCCAAGTCAAGTTGCCGCCGACAAGCTTTTACCTACCACCCATCGTGGAGAGAATGGTGAGAGAGCGAGCCACCAAAAAGAGAGCGAGAGCCACAAGCCAAATATGAGCGACTCCACGATGAGCGACAAGAAGCAACTAGTGCTATTTGCTACCAAACGTGAGATGAGAGAAGTGTGTGAGAACCCATCGAGCGTCTTCCACCTTGTGCTTCTATGCAAAGGGGAAGCCAAACCTACTAACACTTCACCACCTCCACCTTTGGTGTTGTCTAAATTGTTGCAGGAATTCTCGGACGTCTTTCCGGATGAGCTACCACCGGGTCTACCTCCACTTCGAGGGATAGAACACCGCATCGACCTCGTACCCGGTGCCCCACTTCCAAACAAAGCTCCGTACCGCGTCAACCCCGAGGAAACAAAGGAGATACAACGGCAAGTGCAAAATCTCATCGACAAGGGTCATGTACGTGAAAGTCTAAGCCCTTGTGCCGTTCCCGTTATTCTCGTGCCTAAGAAAGACGGAACTTTTCGCATGTGTTCCGATTGCCGCCCGATAAATGCTATAACCGTTAGATATCGTCACCCTATTCCTCGCTTAGATGACATGCTTGATGAACTTTGTGGTGCCACCATCTTTTCAAAAATTGATCTTAAAAGTGGTTACTACCAAATTCGAATTCAAGAGGGTGATGAGTGGAAAACTGCTTTCAAAACCAAGTTTGGGTTATATGAGTGGCTTGTCATGCCAATGGGCTTATCGGAAGCACCAGGCACTTTTGTGCGTCTTATGCACTTTGTTCTTAGACCCTACATAGGTGTCTTTGTTGTGGTTTACTTTGATGACATTCTTGTGTTTAGCAAGTCGCTTGAAGAACATGTTGACCATGTTCAACTAGTTTTGCAAGCACTTCGCAAACAACAATTGTATGCTAATATGGAAAAATGCACTTTTGGCGTTGACAAGGTTGTCTTTCTAGGATTTGTCGTGTCTTCTCAAGGTGTTCACGTTGATGAAACTAAAATTGAAGCAATTAAAACTTGGCCTCAACCAAAGAATCTTATGCAAGTGCGTAGTTTCCTTGGTCTAGCCGGTTTCTATCGACGTTTTGTGAAGGACTTTAGCACCATTGCTATGCCTCTACACGCTTTGAGCAAGAAGAACGCACCCTTCATTTGGGGTCCTTCGCAAGACACCGCGTTCAATGAGCTTAAGAGCTTGCTCACGCACGCACCGCTTCTAGCACTACCAAACTTTGACAAACCGTTTGAGATTCATTGTGATGCTAGTGGTACCGGCATTGGTGGCGTGCTAATGCAAGAAAAGCGCCCAATTGCGTACTTTAGCGAGAAGCTATCGGGAGCGCAACTTAACTATCCTATCTATGATAAAGAGCTTTATGCCTTGGTGAGAGTTCTACGTGTTTGGGAACACTATCTTAGACCTCATGAATTCATTCTTCATACGGACCATGAGACACTCAAGTATCTCAAAGGTCAAACCAAGTTGAACAAGCGTCATGCTAAATGGAGGGAGTTCATTGAGTCTTTTCCCTATGTCATCAAATACATCAAGGGCAAAGAAAATGTTGTGGCGGACGCGCTTTCCCGCAAATGCATGCTTGTTACACAACTTGAGTTGAATGTGATTGGCTTTGAGCATATTAAAGATTTATATAAGCATGATCCTTTCTTTGCAAATGCCTATGCTAAATGCTTGACTCACACTTCTTGGGAGCATTACTACATCAAAGATGGATATCTTATGAGAGCTAACAAACTTTGCATTCCCGAGTCTTCGCTTCGTTTGCTCCTTTTGCAGGAATCGCATGGAGGAGGACTCATGTGACACTTTGGACGAGACAAGACGTTTGCTACACTCTCTAAGAACTATTTTTGGCCCAAGATGCTTCGTGACGTCTCACGCTTCACCAACCGTTGTTCTACATGCCGCAAAGCTAAGTCCAAAGCGCAATCTTATGGTCTTCATATGCCTCTTCCTATTCCATATCACCCATGGGAAGACATAAGCATGGATTTCATACTTGGTTTGCCTAGGACTCAAAATGGCAAAGATTCCGTGTTTGTCGTGGTAGATAGGTTCTCCAAAATGGCTCATTTCATTCCTTGTAACAAGATCGACGATGCTTCACATGTTGCAACTCTCTTTTACAGGGAGATACTTCGTCTACACGGCGTGCCCAAAACGATCGTCTCCGACCGGGACGTCAAGTTCCTGAGTTACTTTTGGAAAACACTATGTGCCAAGCTCGGAATCAAGCTTCTATTTTCTTCGGCGTACCATCCACAAACGGACGGCCAGACGGAGGTGACGAACCGCACGCTATCCACTCTTCTTCGTGTGTTGATCAAGAGGAACATCCGGGAATGGGAGCATTGTTTACCAATCGCCGAGTTCGCCTACAACCGCGCAAGACACTCCACAACCGGCAAGTCCCCCTTCGAGATCGTCTACGGCTTCAACCCGTTGTCACCTTTGGACATCCTACCGCTTCCTCTCCAAGAGCGCACGAACATGGAAGCAAGTGCAAGGGCAACTTATCTCAAGAAGGTGCACGAAGACACAAGGGCGATGATCGAGCGACAAGTCCACCGTCGCGCCACCAAGCTCAACGTCAACAAGGCACCGATGGTGTTGCAACCGGGAGATCTTGTTTGGCTTCACCTTCGCAAGGACCGCTTCCCACTCGAGCGCAAGTCCAAGCTACTACCTCGCGCCGACGGACCCTTCAAGGTGCTAGCACGCTACAACGACAACGCCTACAAGATCGACATCCCACGAGACAAGTACTCCGTGAGCGATACTTTCAACATCAAGGACCTCTCTCCTTTCCATGGTGACGAAGATTTCGATCCGAGGTCGGATCTTTCCCAAGGGAGGGGAGATGATACGGTGTATCCTAGGGCCATCACCATGGACCCTCCTTCACCCCCTCAAGTGCCTCAAGGACCGATGACACGTGCTCGTGCTAGAGCTTTCGAGACCGAGGTGACGTCACTCCTAGCCCAACTTCCTTATGAATCTTGCGAGACATGGTTGCTACCTCAAGCGAGTGTGCTTTGTGTGCTCAGGTGTGAAGGAGACCGCTTCGGAGAAGAGCGTGAAGGTGAACAAGTCCCCAAGGCCACGGACGAACTGACGCATCGAGAAGGGCAGAAGGGAGCTCCAGGCCCCGGACATCCGGCTCCATGGCCCGGACATCCGGCACCTGGGCCATCATCTACAGAAGATCAGCAGCGACTGAAGCTACAGGGCCCGGACATCCGGCCAGGGCCCGGACATCCGGCCAAGCGCGGCCCGGACATCCGGCCCCGGGCCCGGAAATCCGGCGCCTCTGTCCAGAGAGCACCCGAGACCAGGCCACTCCAGCCCGGACATCCGGCCCATGGCCCCGGACGTCCGGCGTCCCTCGAAGCCCCGGACATCCGGGCCGCCGCCCGGACATCCGGCCCCTGATCTGCCTGCGTGCAGCCCCCTGGGCCGAGGCCCATGTACCCATTCGCCCCGTAGACTATATATACTCCTCTCCTCTTTCCGTTTAGGGTTAGCTGTGGTTTTAGCTCATTTGACACTTGTGTGGATTTCTCCCACGAGACCGGTGCGCCTCTACGGAGAAGATCCACCTCTGGATTCAAGACCCCTAACGGGAAGATCCCACGGGATTCCAAGACCTCCTCCGGGAGAAGACTATCTGTATCACCGTTGTTGACTTTGGATCATGTATCTCGACCGTGTATCGCGAATCTAGCACTTGTGTGATTGCTCCCGTGTTGATTTGAGTGTTCTCTCTTGTGTTTTCCCCATCTTTCTCCGTGTTTTCCCCGTGTTCATCGTGTGCCAACCTCCAAACGTGAAAGATCCGCTGATTAGGGTTCCACCCTACATCAAGTAGGCTCGGTCGAGGGTAGTCCTAGACGACGGTAGTAGCATCTGGCTCCTGGGATCCGCCATCTGGTTGCAACAACCAAAAAGAAGAAAGAATGGGGGAAGGGGGGAGCGAAGTAACCGTGAGTACTCATCCAAAGTACTCAAAAGCATCAGATCTATACTAAGTATGCATCAGTATCAAAGGAATGACCTGTATATGTGGACTGAACTACCGAAAGCCAGAATAAAGGGAAAAAACCTAGCCTATTGAAGACTAGCATCTTTAGGGAACCACCATCTTGTAGCAGTAGATGGAAATACATAATAGCATTTTTATTAACAAATATGTTGTAACAATATCCATCACATATCTCAAATATCCATTTGTAGTTGTAATAGATCAGGATATAAGATTGAACGTCCATTACCGTGGACACGGCTATTCGAATAGATAACTTCCATGTAGGGGTGCACCACGTTACCCTCACGCTCGATCATCTTTGGCTGAACACACTTTTCGGGGTCAATGCCCGGCCTCGGGAGAACAACACGTCGCAACCCTACCTAGGCTCAGCAGAGAGGTCCCCGCCGGTCAACATCCTAAGCACTCCGGGGTCATGGGCCATCGCCCGTTGCACTCCGGGTCGTTACGTGCAGGGCGGGTCCTGTTGGGGAACGTAGTATTTCAAAAATTTCCTACGATCACGCAAGATTTATCTAGGAGAAGCATACCAACGAGCGGGGAGAGTGTGTCTACATACCCTCGTAGACCGAAAGCGGAAGCGTCTAGTGACGCGGTTGATGCAGTCGAACGTCTTCGCGATCCAACCAATCCAAGCACCAAAGGTACGTCACCTCCGCGTTCAGCACACGTTCAGCTCGATGACGTCCCACGAGCTCTTTATCTAGTTGAGAATCATGGGAGAGTTTCGTGATGGTGATGATGAAGCTACCGGCGTAGGGCTTCGCCTAAGCACTGCAACGATATGACCGAGGTGTGTACCTATGGAGGGGGGCACCTCACACGGCTAAGAAATCAACTTTGGAGTCACTTTGGGGTGCCCCCTGCCCACGTATATAAATGAGGGAGGAGGAGGAGGCCAGCCCTAGAGGGGGCGCGCCAAGTGTGGGGAGTCCTACAAGGACTCCCAAGTCCTAGTACGATTCCCCTTTTCCTTTCCGGAGTAGGAGAGAAGAAAGAGGGAAAGAGAGAGGGAGTAGGAAAGGGCAGGGGGGGGGGGGCGCCGCCACCTTTCCCCTAGTTCAATTCAGACCCATGGGTGGGGGCACGCCTCCTTCCCTTTGGCATGCCTAATCTATTCCCGTATGGCCCAATAAGGCCCAAATACTTCTCCCGGTGAATTTCCGTGACTCTCCGGTACTCCGAAAAATACCTGAATCACTCGGAACCTTTCCGATGTCCGTATATAGCCTTCCAATATATCGATCTTTACGTCTCGACCATTTCGAGACTGTTCGTCATGTCCGTGATCTCATCCGGGACTCTGAACAAACGTCGTTCATCAAATCACATAACTCATAATACAAATCGTCAACGAACGTTAAGCGTGCGGACCCTACGGGTTCGAGAACTATGTAGACATGACCGAGACACATCTCCGGTCAATAACCAATATCAGAACCTGGATGCTCATATTGGCTCCTACCTATTCTACGAAGATCTTTATCGGTCAAACCGCATAATAACATATGTTGTTCCCTTTGTCATCGGTATGTTACTTGCCCGAGATTCGATCGTCGGTATCATCATACCTAGTTCAATCTCGTTACCGGCAAGTCTCTTTACTCGTTTCGTAATACATCATCTCGGGACTAACTCATTAGTCATTTGCTTGCAAGGCTTATTATGATGTGTATTACCGACAGGGCCCAGAGATACCTCTCCAACACTCGGAGAGAAAATCCTATTCTCGATCTATGCCAACACCACAAACACCTTCTGAGACACCTGTAGAGCATCTTTATAATCACCCAGTTACTTTGTGACGTTTGATAGCACACAAGGTCTTCCTACGGTATTCGGGAGTTGCATAATCTCAAAGTCATAGGAACATGTATAAGTCATGAAGAAAGCAATAGCATTAAAACTAAACGATCAAGTGCTAAGCTAACGGGATGGGTCAAGTCAATCACATCATTATCTAATGATGTGATCTCGTTCATCAAATGACAATTCATGTCTATGGCTAGGAAACTTAACCATCTTTGATTAACGAGCTAGTCAAGGAGAGGCGTACTAGTGAAACTCTGTTTGTTTATGTATTCACACATGTACTAAGTTTCCGGTTAATACAATTCTAGCATGAATAATAAACATTTATCATGATATAAGGAAATAAATAATAACTTTATTATTGCCTCTAGGGCATATTTCCTTCAGTCTCCCACTTGCACTAGAGTCAATAATCTAGTTCACATCACCATGTGATTTAACATCAATAGATCACATCCTCATGTGATTTAACACTTTATAGTTCACATCGCCATGTGACCAATACCCAAAAGGTTTACTAGATTCAATAATCTAGTTCACATCGCCATGTGATTAACACCCAAAGAGTACTAAGGTGTGATCATGTTTTGCTTGTGAGAGAGGTTTAGTCAATGGATCTGCCATATTCAGATCCGTATGTATTTTGCAAATTTCTATGTCTACAATGCTCTGCACGGAGCTACTCTAGCTAAATGCTCCCACTTTCAATATGTATCCAGATCGAGACTCGGAGTCATCCAGATCGGTGTCAAAGCTTGCATCGATGTAACTCTTTACGACGAACTCTTTATCACCTCCATAACCGAGAAATATTTCCTTAGTCCTCTAAGGATAATTTTGACCGCTGTCCAGTGATCTACTCCTAGATTAAAATTGTACTCCCTTGCCAAACTCAGGGCAGGGCATGCAAATAGGTCTGGTATACAACATGGCATACTTCATAGAACCTATGGCTGAGGCATAGGGAATGACTTTCATTCTCTCTCTATCTTTTTCTGTGGTCGGGCTTTGAGTCTTACTCGACTTCACACCTTGCAACACAGGCAAGAACTCTTTCTTTGATTGTTCCATTTTGAACTACTTCAAAAAACTTGTCAAGGTATGTACTCATTGAAAAACTTATCAAGCGTCTTGATCTATCTCTATAGATCTTTATGCTCAATATGTAAGCAGCTTCACCGAGGTCTTTCGTTGAAAAACTCCTGTCGAAAACTCCTTTATGCTTTCCAGAAAATTCTACATCATTTCCGTCGACAATATGTCGTTCACATATACTTATCAGAAAGGCCGTAGTGCTCCCACTCACTTTCTTGTAAATACAAGCTTCACCGCAAGTCTGTATAAAACTATATGCTTTGATCAACTTATCAAAGCGTATATTCCAACTCTGAGATGCTTGCACCAGTCCATAGATGGATCGCTAGAGCTTGCACATTTTGTTAGCACCTTTAGGATTGACAAAACCTTCTGGTTGCATCATATACAACTCTTCTTTAATAAATCCATTAAAGAACGCAGCTTTGTTATCCATTTGCCAGATTTTATAAATGCGGCAATTGCTAAAATGATCCGGACAGACTTAAGCATCGCTACGAGTGAGAAAATCTTATTGTAGTCAACACCTTGAACTTGCTGAAAACCTTTCACAACATGTCAAGCTTTGTAGACAGTAACATTACCATCAGCGTCAGTCTTCCTCTTAAAGATCCATTTATTTTCAATGGCTTGCCGAGCATCGGGCAAGTCAACCAAAGTCCACACTTTGTTCTCATACATGGATCCCATCTCAGATTTCATGGCCTCAAGCCATTTTGTGGAATCTGGGCTCATCATCGCTTCCTCATAGTTCGTAGGTTCATCATGGTCTAGTAACATGACTTCCAGAACCGGGTTACCGTACCACTCTGGCGCGAAACGCACTCTAGATGACCTACGGGTTTCAGTAGTAACTTGATATGAAGTTTCATGATCATCATCATTAGCTTCCTCGCTGATTGGTGTAGGAATCACTAGAACCAGTTTGTGTGATGTACTACTTTCCAATTCGGGAGAAGGTACAATTACCTCATTAAGTTCCACTTTCCTCCCACTCACTTCTTTCGAGAGAAACTCCTTCTCTTGAAAGGATCCATTCTTAGCAATGAACATCTTGCCTTCGGATCTGTGATAGAAGGTGTACCCAACAGTCTCCTTTGGGTATCCTATGAAGACACATTTCTCTGACTTGGGTTCGAGCTTATCAGGTTGAAGCTTTTTCACATAAGCATCGGAGCCCCAAACTTTAAGAAACAACAACTTTGGTTTCTTACCAAACTACAATTCATAAGGCGTCGTCTCAATGGATTTAGATGGTGCCCTTATTTAACGTGAATGTAGCTGTCTGTAATGCATAACCCAAAACGATAGTGGTAAATCGGTAAGAGACATCATCGATCGCACCATATCTAATGAAGTACGGTTACGACGTTCGGACACACCATTACGCTGTGGTGTTCTGGGTGGCGCGAGCTGTGAAACTATTCCACATTGTTTCAAATGAAGACCAAACTCGCAACTCAAATATTCGCCTCCACGATCAGATCGTAGAAACTTTATTTTCTTGTTACGATGATTCTCTACTTCACTCTGAAATTGTTTGAACTTTTCAAATGTTTCAGACTTGTGTTTCATCAAGTAGATATACCCATATCTGCTCAAATCATCAGTGAAGGTCAGAAAATAACGATACCCGCCGTGAGCCTCAACACTCATCGGTCCACCTACATCAGTATGTATGATTTCCAACAAATCAGTTGCTCGCTCCATTGTTCCGGAGAACGGAGTTTTAGTCATCTTGCCCATGAGGCATGGTTCGCAAACACCAAGTGATTCATAATCAGGTGATTCCAAAAGCCCATCGACATGGAGTTTCTTCATGTGCTTTACACCAATATGACCTAAATGGCAGTACCATAAATAAGTTGCACTATCATTATCAACTTTGCATCTTTTCGCTTCAATATTATGAATATGTGTATTACTACGATCGAGATCCAACAAACTATTTTCATTGGGTGTATGACCATCGAAGGTTTTATTCATGTAAACAGAACAACAATTATTCTATGACTTTAAATGAATAACCGTACTGCAACAAACATGATCAAATCATATTCATGCTCAACGCAAATGCCAAATAAAATTTATTTAGGTTCTACACTAATCCCGAAAGTATAGGGACTATGCGATGATGTTCATATCAATCTTGGAACCACTTCCAACACACATCGTCACTTCACCTTTAACTAGTCTCTGTTCATTCTGCAACTCTTGTTTCGAGTTCTAATTTTAGCAACTGAACCGGTATCAAATACCCAGGGGTTGCTATGAACACTAATAAAGTACACATCAATAATCTGTATATCAAATATACTTTAGTTCAATTTGGCATCCTTCTTATCCGCCAAGTATCTAGGGCAGTTTCCACTTCCAGTGACTATTTCCTTTGAAGTAGAAGCACTTAGTTTCAGGCTTGAGTTTAGCTTTGGGTTTCTTCACGGGAGTGACAACTTGCTTGTCATTCTTCTTGAAGTTCCCCTTCTATCCATTTGCCCTTTACTTGAAACGACTGGTCTTGTTAACCATCAACACTTGATGCTCTCTCTTGATTTCTACCTTCCCTGATTTCAGCATCGCGAAGAGCTCGGGAATTACTTTCGTCATCCCTTGCATATCATAGTTCATCACGAAGTTATATTAACTTGGTGATAGTGGCTATAGAACTTTGTCAATTACTATATTATTTGGAAGATTAACTCCCACTTGATTCAAGCAATTGTAGTACCCACACAATCTGAGCACATGCTCACTCGTTGAGCTATTCTCCTCCATCTTGTAGGCAAAGTACCGTTAGAGGTCTCACACCTCTCGACATGGCATGAATATGAAATACTAATTTCAGCTCTTGGAACATCTCATATGCTCCGTGGCGGTCAAACGTTTTTGAAGTCCCGGTTATAAGTCGTAAAGCATGGCGCACTAAACTATCAAGTAGTCATCATGCCGAGCTTGTCAAACGTTCATAACGTCTGCATCTGCTCCTGCAATAGGTTTGTCACCTAGCGTTGCATTAAGGACATAATACTTCTGTGCAGCAATGAGGACAATCCTCAGATCACGGACCTAGTCCACATCATGCTACTAACATCTTTCAACTTAGTTTTCTCTAGGAACATATCAAAAACATAAACGGGGAGCTACATCGCGAGCTATTGATCTACAACATAGATATGCCTATACTACCAGGACTAAGTTCATGATAAAATAAAGTTCAATTAATCATATTACTAAAGAACTCCCACTTAGATAGACATCCCTCTAGTAATCTAAATGATCACGTGATCCAAATCAACTAAACCATGTACGATCATCACGTGAGATGGGGTAGTTTTCAATGGTGAACATCTTATGTTGATCATATCTACTATATGATTCACACTCGACCTTTTGGTCTCCAGTGTTCCGAGGCCATGTCTGTACATGCTAGGCTCATCAAGTTTAACCCGAGTATTCTGCATGTGCAAAACTGTTTGACACCCGTTGTATTTAAACGTAGAGCTTATCACACCCGATCATCACGTGGTGTCTCGGCATGACGAACTTTCACAACGGTGCATACTCAGGGAGAAAACTTGAACCTTTAAATTTTAGTAGAAGCATAATAAGATAAACATCACATGCAATCTTGTGCTTTTGATCTCCATCTCCAAAGCATTGTCATGATCTCCATCGTCACCGGATAGACACCATGATCTTCATCGTAGCGTCGTGGTCGTCTCGCCAACTATTGCTACTACTACTACTATCACTAACTCATAGTGATAAAGTAAAGCAATTACATGGCCTTCGCAATTCATACAATAAAGAGACAACCATAAGGCTCCTATCGGTTGCCGATAATTTACAAAACATGATCATCTCATACAATAACGTATAACTCATCCCGTCTTGACCATATCACATCACAACATGCCCTGCAAAAACAAGTTAGGCGTCCTCTACTTTGTTGTTGCAAGTTCTACGTTGCTGCTACGGGCTTAGCAAGAACCGTTCTTACCTACGCATACAAAACCACAACGATTTTTCGTCAAGTGTGATGTTTTAACCTTCACAAGGACCGGGCATAGCCACACTGGATTCAACTAAAGTGAGAGAGACAGACACCCGCCAGTGACCTTTAAGCGACGAGTGCTCATAATGTTGAAACCAGTCTCGCATAAGCGTACGTGTAATGTCGGTCCGGGCCGCTTCATCTCACAATACCGTCAAATCAAAGTATGACATGCTGGTAAGCAGTATGACTATTATCGCCCACAACTCACTGTGTTCTACTCGTGCATATCATCTACGCATAGACCTGGCTCATGATGCCTCTGTTGGGGAACGTAGTATTTCAAAAATTTCCTACGATCACGCAAGATCTATCTAGGAGAAGCATAGCAACGAGCGGGGAGAGTGTGTCTACGTACCCTCGTAGACCGAAAGCGGAACGTCTAGTGACGCGGTTGATGTAGTCGAACATCTTCGCGATACAACGATCCAAGCACCGAACGTACGACACCTCCGCATTCAGCACACGTTCAGCTCGATGATGTCCCACGAGATCTTGATCCAGTTGAGCATCACGGGAGAGTTTCATCAGCACGACGGCGTGGTGACGGTGATGATGAAGCTACCGACGCACGGCTTCGCATAAGTACTGCAACGATATGACAAAGGTGTGTATTTATGAAGGGGGCACCGCACACGGCTAAGAAATAAACTTTGGAGTCACTTTGGGGTGCCCCCTAGCCACGTATATAAATGAGGGAGGAGGAGGCCATCCCTAGAGGGGGCGCGCCAGGTGTGGGGAGTCCTACTAGGACTCCCAAGTCCTAGTAGGATTTCCCTTTTCCATTCCGGAGTAGGAGAGAAGAAAGAGGGAAAGAGAGAGGGAGTAGGAAAGCGCAAGGGGGGCGCCGCCCCCTTTCCCCCGGTCCAATTCGGACCCATGGGGGGGGGGGCGCACCTCCTTCCCTTTGGCCTACCTCCTCTATTCTCGTATGGCCCAATAAGGCCCAAATACTTCTCCTGGCGAATTCCCGTAACTCTCCGGTACTCCAAGAAATACCAGAATCACTCGGAACCTTTTTGATGTCCGAATATAGCCTTCCAATATATCAATCTTTACGTCTCGACCATTTTGAGACTGTTCGTCATGTCCGTGATCTCATCCGGGACTCCGAACAAACGTCTGCCATAAAATCACATTACTCATAATACAAATCGTCATCAAACGTTAAGCGTGCGGACCCCCTACGGGTTCGAGAACTATGTAGACATGACCGAGACACATCTCCGGACAATAACCAATAGAGGAACCTGGATGCTCATATTTGCTCCTACATATTATACGAAGATCTTTATCGGTCAAACCACGTAACAACATACGTTGTTTCCTTTGTCAACGGTATGTTACTTGCCCGAGATTCGATCGCCGGTATCATCATACCTAGTTCAATCTCGTTATCGGCAAGTCTCTTTACTCATTCCATAATACATCATCTCGTGACTAACTCATTAGTCGTTTGCTTGCAAGGCTTATTATGATGTGTATTACCGAGAGGGCCCAGAGATACCTCTCCGACACTCGGAGTGACAAATCCTATTCTCGATCTATGCCAACACCACAAACACCTTCAGAGACACCTGTAGAGCATCTTTATAATCACCCAGTTACGTTGTGACGTTTGATAGCACAGAAGGTGTTACTACGATATTCGGGAGTTGCATAATCTCATAGTCATAGGAACATGTATAAGTCGTGAAGAAAGCAATAGCATTAAAACTAAATGATCAAGTGCTAAGCTAATGGAATGGGTCAAGTCAATCACATCATTTTCTAATGATGTGATCCCTTTCATCAAATGACAATTCATGTCTATGGCTAGGAAACTTAACATCTTTAATTAACGAGCTAGTCAAGTAGAGGCATAATAGTGACACTCTATTTGTCTATGTATTCACACATGTACTAAGTTTCCAGTTAATACAATTCTAGCATGAATAATAAACATTTATCATGATATAAGGAAATAAATAATAGCTTTATTATTGCCTCTAGGGCATTTTTCCTTCAGGTCCAGGCTCCGACACTACAGGAAGGTGCCGGCCCTGCCGTGCCACAATGCTGAACTGGACGTCCGACAAAGCTTCGGCTGATACCACGACGCCGAGTCCCATAACTATTCTTGCGTGGCGGTTAGTGCGTAAAGGCCGAGGCTGATTTAGAAAAAAATACCCAAACCATTAATGTATTAGGGGCTCATGAAAACAAGCATAGACTCACGATAATGTTACCCTGTCGCCCCATCTCGAGGAAATGCGACAAGGGCCAGCCCACTCAGGGGCGGCCTGCCTGCCCGGTCGTGCCTCGTAATTAACTCGCGGGTGCTCCACGGGCCCGCCCGACTTTCACATCAACTCGCGGGTACCCTTCAGGGCCGACCCGACTTTAATAGGTCTCAAACAAAGTCCGGGTAACTGTGCGTCCAAAACATCAAGGGGGCAACCCGAGGAATCACCCTCGATGGATTCCGCTCGATGTAATCATCAAGGAAGGAATCACCCTCGAAGTCCACACTTCAGGTGTTGCACGACAGAGTCATATCGGGAATGGTGAAGGAGGAATCACCCTTGGCACTCGATAGTAACTATGCAGAATCGTACAACTAAGGGGGTGAAGTGATGTGAGGTGTCGGGCTCTGGTTGTCGATCACGTTGATCGAGTCATCGCTGATGAAGCAGGGGAAACAGGGACATGGTGGGGGTCACTAATGGATCACTACCAACCTATACTAAGCAGTTTAGGATAAGCAGGCAAGGTACAAAAGTAGGTTACAACAACAGGCTATGCATCAGAATAGGAGCAAACAAAAACAGTAGCAAAACCTAATGCAAGCATGAGAGAGAATGGAATGGGCGATATCAGGATGATCAAAGGGGGGCTTGCCTGGAAGGTCCGCTGAAGGTAGAAGGGTCGTGGTCGACGTAGTCAATCACAGTGGCATCATCAGCGGTCTCGGGGTCTAACAGAGAGAAGAGGGGGAAGAAACAATAAATACATAGCACACGGATGCACGACAAGACAAAAAGCGGTGCTAGGGGTGTTCTAACGCAGTACTACGCGATAAAGGCGAAGGGAGAAAACATCTGGGAAAGCATTCCCGGTGTTAGTCATTTTCGGACAAGCGAACCAGAGGGAGAATGTTGCATGTTCGCTATGCTAGGGATGTGTGGCGGACGAACGGACCACGTATCCGGGTTTGTCTCGAAATTCTGAGCAACTTTCATGTATACAACTTTTTCATCTGAGTTACGGATTATTTTCTACGAATTTCCAAAGTTTTAATAATATTCTGAAATTATTATTAATTCGAAAATGAACTTATTGCGTCAGCATGATGTCATGCTAATGTCAGCAAGGTCAACAGTCAACTATGACTGGGTTGACTAGTCAAAGGGGCAGTGGGGTCCATCTGTCATACTCTTAGGTAACTAAGCAGATCTAATTAGACTAATCAACCTCATTAGGCTAATTAATCAAGGTTAATTAAGTTAATTAATTTTAGTTAGTAATTTTTTTAATCTTTTTTAGAGGGGCGGGCCCAAGTGGTCAGTGGCCCACTAGGGCCTTAGCGGGCAACAGTTTAACGGGGTTGGGGCCTTGCGGGTGCGGCACCCGTGCGCCCGCCAAGCGGCGGATATGGGCACAGGCCGGCGCCAGCCAGGGCCGCGGCCGTAGGCAACGGCGACAAAGCGCGGCGGGGCAGGGCGGGCGCGCGCGGCCGGCGGCACGGCGCTGACGGAAGTAGCGGCGTGGGGCACGCGGGCCAGAGGCAGGGTGGGAGGCGAGCGAGTCACGGGGCAGGAGGGCGAGGCGCGGTGGCCACGGGCGACGACAGAGGCGCGACAACGGCGGCCCGCGGCGGAAGTAGCAGGCGGAGCGGCGTAGTAGGGAAGGCCGTGGGGCGAGGACGCAGTGGGGGGCTCTCTTTCCTTTTATTTTCTGTTTTCTTTTCCAGCAGTAATTTTGTATTTTATTTAGGCATTAAATGACTTTTGTAAAATATGAGACTTGGCACACATTTAAATTGCATTTTTTTGGCACAGTTTGAATTTTTTTTTTGACACTACAAAACTTTTATTTTTGACGTTGTTTGAAAACTGAATTTGGATAGTGATTTAGCAACAGTAAAACCGATGATCTGGCATCATTAAAAGAAAACTATTGTAGCTTAATTATCCGGACGTTACACTCAGATATATACTTATAGGGGTAAGATGTGCATGTGTGTGTTTGTTGAGATGATTGTATACACGTGTATGATGGCATATGCATTGTACTGCGTTAAAAAAGGTAGTAGACATGAAAGAAAAAACCAATACGTATAGTGAACCGACCTGTGGTTGGATAGTTAGGAGGACAATGGTATTCCCTACCCATCATCGTTCAAGTCCCAGATTTGACATTCGTACTCGCATTTTTCTAGATTTGTTGTAGGCCTTCCGACGATGTAGACTCAGTGTGAGGAGATGTATCCATCAACTATGTAAGTATATCTGGAGACTTCATCAATCTCAAGATGATGTAGCAGCTTAATCTTTCGGAGGTGCTCATGAAGTAGGGTGTGCGTGCATGCGTTCATACAGATAAATGTGTGTCTCTATGTGTGAGCGTATGCGTGTGTACTTTATTAAAAAACTAGTACACAATCTGCACTCAATCTAAATATGATGTGACAATTCCGTCTTTTGGATATGCTCATGTACATATGGTGTGCGTGCATGCGTTCATATGCATGAGTGTATGTGTGTATGTATGATCGTATCCGTCTGTATTGTATTAAAAAATCAGTGTAATTTGTACTGTATTAACAAAAATAATACAGACTAAACCAATTGGAAAATTTGAACACGTGTCAACAGAAAAGGCACTCTCGCCAATACACTTGAAACGAACGATAGCGCTGCTAGCTTAGCAGCTTTAATATAGTAGTATATGTACTATAAGCGCTTTATAATTGGAAAACATTTCGACAAGGCGTGTCGACCGAACGCTTCGGCCAGTCGCGTCACTCGCTCACACGCGCACGCTACGCCCACCAATGTCGGAGTGCCATGTGTTCTATGGGCCCGCGCACATTCCTTTCTTCCCTACCTTTTCTCTTTCGCCTCTCGTGCTGGCAGATACATTTTTGGCCATGGTCGCGACGCTCCTCCTCTCTTCCGATGCTCGCCGCTCTCTCTCTCTCTCTCTCTCTCTCTCTCTCTATCTCTCTCTCTCTCTCTCTCTCTCTCTCCGACCACACCCCGTGCCTTTGCTGAACGCCCTCATCTTCGCAGCACGATGCTCTCCAATTCCACCTCCGCCATAGCTCACATGCAAGCTGCTGCAAGGCTTGTTGGCCACACGCAATGCAAGCGAGGGGCATGGTGTTGCAAGGGTCACGCGGTATGGTGTCGAGCTGCGATTGGCGCCCGACGCAGCTGTGTTTCGCACGACTACGAACTACGGCAGTCACGTCGGCGAGCTGGGGAACTGTGCTAGCGTTTGTTGCAACCGTTGACACGAAAAGCGTCAACGGTATACGGGGAAAGTTTCAACCAGCAACAGAGAAAGCTTCAACCGGGCACTGCACAGTGGAAAAAGCTACAAACATTGAGAAAGAAGCTTCAACTATATATGAGAAAAGTTTCAACCGGCAACAGACAAAGCTTCAACGTGGGCACCGGGCAATAAAAAAAGCTACAATCGTTGGTTAAAAAAAGCTTCAACTGTACATGACAAAAGTTTTGACCATTGCAGTGAAAGCTTCAACTCCATACGTGAAAAGTTTCAACAATTTTTGAAATGAAAGCTTCAACTCCATACGTGAAACGTTTCAACAATTTTTGAAATGAAAGCTTCAACTCCATACGTGAAAGGTTTCAACAGGCATTTGAGAAAGCTTCAACTGGGCATAGCGAAACGGCAAAGCTTCAACAATTTTCTCGGCGACGACACTGACGAATTTTTTGTCTTCGTTTTGCTACGACCATGCAATAAAAAGATGCAACGGACTCCATGGGAGATATAACCGTTAAATGGAGCTGCATGCCAGCGTCAACGGCTGACGTCTAGCTGCAACCGGTGGCAACAAGAGCTGCATCCAGTAGAGCTGCAACCCGCGACTGGCATTGCCGGAGCCGTGACCATCACCAGCGAGGGGGAGCTGCAACCCACTGATTGATTTTTTGCTGCATGTGTGGACCCCGGCCAGAAAAATGAGAGAATACGGCGGCGATCGGCGGCGAGCGCGGCGACCGATAGCAAGTGCGGCATCTAGCAGCGCGGGGGCAACGGAGAGAGGAGGTACAGGTGAATGGGTGACGGCCGTCGGCCGGGAGGACGTCCAAGCGATGGGGCCCAAGTTCTTAAGTTATGAGAGTGAGCTTTTAACTCAAATTTAGTGACCACAAATGCATTTCACTCCTCTCATAATATCAATACTCTCTCCCTAAAAGAAAAGAGTGGCTACGCATTGCCCGTGGCTTATTGGGGCAACTAAGAAAGCCTACCAAAAAGTCAACTAACACATCTCGTTCCTTCAAGTGCACAAAAAGAAGAAAGTATCTGATCCCCGTCCCCATGCTTTCTCAAACAAGATCCATGCGCAATCATTTGGGGTTTCAGTTTTTAAGTTGTAATTTTTGCTTGTAGCGTCGAAATTCATATATGTTTTGACCATTGGGTTTGTCATGACGAGTTCTTTAAAACCAGATCTCACATGGGTATGTTTCAACAAACTTCTAATAGAACAACTTGGAATGTTATGGGGGTAACTTTGCTGCTATAGGAAAGCAACTTCCTTTTAGTTTGACTATCTATCAATGAAAATTTCTTATATAGTTAGCTGCCATCACTAACAAGTTCATTAGATTCATCTTTAAGTTACCTACCATAACTAGCAAGTATCATAATACTATGCCTTAGATCATAGGCAACTTGAGCGATGACGATGGATAACTTTTCATAGTATTTGTAGGGAACTGATTAGCGACCACATGCATCTGCGAATCAATGGTACGAAACTAATTAGCAATGTCAAACAACATATCACCCATGATAGGCAAGTAACTAGTAATGGCAGACAACTGAGAATCAGTGGTAGACGACTTCATAGTATTATATGAAATTTCGAAACAACGACATACGAGCATCAATGGAAAGTGACTTAGAAGTAGAAATTACCAAGTTAGGAGAATGTTAAATAAAATGACCTAGAGCGCAAAATGTAGTGAAATTGCCTATTTGTAGCACTAAACTTTCCTCCCACAGAAAGAAAGCAGCTCCTCAAAGTGATGTGATGTAACCTACCTCTGTTTTGAAGTTGTTCAATGTTGCTAATTAGTTTTCTATTGTTGCTTACTAGTTTCTTTTGCTTGAGTGAAGTTGGCTACTAGTTTCTTTTGATTGAGTGAAGTTGGGTATCTTATTTTTTTTCTAATATTAATCTTCATTTAGTCCACATACTATGTTGTAGGCAACTTCATAATCATGATAAACAACTTAGCAGATTTTTTTACCTGCTTCACAAGACATGAATGGGCGATTATAGGACCGTCTATACATAATATATATTTTATGCACCTTCTAACGTAAAGTTGCCTTCATGTAATGCCAAATTTGCCTACCGATGATGCTTAGTTGCCTAAATACGGTGAAAGTTGCGGATGACCCACAAGTGTAGGGGATCTATCATAGTCCTTTCAATAAGTAAGAGTGTCGAACCCAACGAGGAGCAGAAGGAAATAATAGGCAGTTTTCAGTAAGGTATTCTCTGCAAGCACTGAAATTATCGGTAACATATAGTTTTGTGATAAGGTAATTTGTAACGAGTAACAAGTAGTAAAAGTAAATAAGGTGCAGCAAGATGGCCCAATCTTTTTTGTGGCAAAGGACAAGCCTGGACACACTCTTATATAAAGAAAAGCGCTCCCGAAGACACATGGGAATTATCATCAAGCTAGTTTTCATCACTCTCATATGATTCACGTTCGTTAGTTTGATAATTTGGTATGTGGGTGGATCGGTGCTTGGGTGCTGCCCTTACTTGGACAAGCATCCCACTTATGATTAACCTCTATTGCAAGCATCTGCAACTACAAAAGAAGTATTAAGGTAAACCTAACCATAGCATGAAACATATGGATCCAAATCAGCCCCTTACGAAGCAACGCATAAACTAGGGTTTAAGCTTCTGTCACTCTAGCAACCCATCATCTACTTATTACTTCCTAATGCCTTCCTCTAGGCCCAAACAATGGTGAAGTGTCATGTAGTCGATGTTCACATGACACCACTAGAGGAAAGACAACATACATCTCATCAAAATATCGAACGAATACCAAATTCACATGACTACTTATAGCAAGACTTATCCCATGTCCTCGGGAACAAACGTAACTAGTCACAAGACATATTCATGTTCATGAGCAGAGGGGTATTAATATGCATAATGGATCTGAACATATGATCTTCCACCAAGTAAACCAACTAGCATCAACTACAAGGAGTAATTAACGCTACTAGCAACCCACAGGTACCAATCTGAGGTTTTGATACAAAGATTGGATACAAGAGATGAACTAGGGTTTGAGAGGAGATGATGTTGGTGAAGATGTTGAAGAAGATAACCCTCCCCAAGATGGGAGAGTTGTTGGTGGTGACGATTTCCCCCTCCCGGAGGGAAGTTTCCCTGGCAGAACAGCTCCGCCGGAGCCCTAGATTGGTTCCGCCAAGGTTCCGCCTCGAGACGGTGGCGCTTCGTCCCAAAAGCCTCCTTATAATTTTTTCCAGGTCAAAACACCTCATATAGAAGAAGATGGGCATCAGGGGGGCTGCCAGGTGGCCCACGAGGTAGGGGGCACACCCAGGGGGGTAGGGCGCCCCCCCACCCTCGTGGACGATGGGTAGCCCCCTTCCTGTACTTCTTTCGCCAGATATTTTTTATATTTTCCGAAACTGACTTTTGTGGAGTTTCAGGGCTTTTTGAGTTGTGCAGAATAGGTCTCCAATATTTGCTTATTTTCCAGCCCAGAATTCTAGCTGCCGTCATTCTTCCTCTTCATGTAAACCTTGTAAAATAAGATAGAAAAGGCATAAGTATTGTGACATAATGTGTAATAACAGCCCATAATGCAATAAACATCAATATAAAAGCATGATGCAAAATGGACGTATCAACTCCCCCAAGCTTAGACCTTGCTTGTCCTCAAGCGGAAGCCGATATCGAAAAATATGTCCACATGTTTAGAGATAAAGGTGTCGATAAAATAAAATACGGACATGAGGGCATCATGATCATTCTTATAACAACAACATATATATATATATATATATATATATATATATATATATATATATATATATATATATATATATATATATATATATATATTCATATGATTTCTTATGCTAAAGTAACAATCCATTCACAATGTCAAGTATGAATCAGAAACTTCATTGAAAACTAACAAACTATGATCTCAGTCATTGAAGCGATTGCAATTTATCATAACATCGGAAAGAGTCAATATAAGAGCTTTTCAGCATGTCCACATACTCAACTATCGTTTAGTCTTTCACAATTGCTAACACTCACTCAATGCTTATGGGTATGGAGTTTTAATCGGACACAGAGGAAGATAGGGGCTTATAGTGTTGCCTCCCAACTTTTTACCTCAAGGGTAATGTCAACAGTAATAGATCATGATAGCTTACATCCAAGTGGGTATATATGTCAGGATCTTTCCAACACAATGTGCTTGCCAAAGGATAAAATGTAAAAGGAAAGGTGAAGATCACCTTGACTCTTATAAGGTAAGAACAATAGATAGTCCCTTCGCAAAGGGAAGCAGAAGTTGTCATGTGCTTTTTGGTTTGGATGTACAAAATCTTAGCGCAAAAGAACGTCACTTTATATTGCCACTTGTGATGTGGACCTTTATGATGTCATCTGTCACTTTTATTGCTTCCATATCACAAGATCGTATAAAGTTTATTTTCTCCACACTAATAGATCATACATGTTTAGAGAGTTGCAACAATGACAACTTACTTGAAGGATCTTACTCAATCCATAGGTAGGTATAGTGGACTCTCATGGCAAAACTGAGTTTAAGGATGTATGGAAGCACAAGTAGTACCTCTACTTGGTGCAAGGAGTTTTGGCTAGCATGAGGGAGAAAGGCAAGCTCAACATGTTGGATGATCCATGACAATATACTTTATTCCAGATATAAGAAAACATAGCCCATTACGTTGTCTTCCTTGTCCAACATCAACTCTTTAGCATGTCATATTTTAATGAGTGCTCACAATCATAAAAGATGTCCAAGATAGTATATTTATATGTGAAAACCTCTCTTTCATTATTACTTCCTATTAATTGCAACGATGACCAAAACTATGTTTGTCAACTCTCAACAAATTTTATTCATCATACTCTTCATATGTGAAGTCCTTACTTTCTATAAGACCAATATGATCTCTTTGATACTCTTTATATTTTCTTTTGTCCTCTCATGATCATAGTGAGATAATCAAGCCCTTGACTCAAACTAATCTTTATTATATAGCTAACGGACTCGATTATAAAGATAAAGATCATAAAGCAAAGCTCACAACTAGATCATACTAAATTTTATTCTACTAGATCAAGATATTACCAAAAGGATCGAACTAAGAAAAACAGTAAAGATAATGAGTGTGATGGTGATACGATACCGGGGCACCTCCCCCAAGCTTGGCGGTTGCCAAGGGGAGTGTCCATACCCATGTGATTATATCTCTTTCTTCGGAGGTGGTGATGATGGAGTTGTTGATGACGTAGGCTTGTCATCCATCTTCCAAGGCATGGGCTCACCATCGTAGAAGGATGATCGAGTTTTCGGGATCCTCAGATCTGCAGCCAAACTCATCTTCTTGAATCAATATTCATACTCACAGTTTTGATTTTGCAGGTCATAGATCTGGGCTTAGAGATGCTCGATTTTCTCTTGGAGCTTGAAGATGGCCTCCCCAATGATCTTGGCGTCGAGCTTGTGGTCGTTGGTGAACTCCATGATCATCATGTGGTTGGCGTTGAGTCCTCGTTCCACCATACCTTGGCACTTGAAAACTTGCTGCTCCATTGCTTCGAGTCTTGTCTCCATGCTTCCGATCCTCCTTGGTCCCTCAACACCACGGATGTGCAGCACCCCCTCACACACCTCGCTGGTTTGAGGGTGTTGCAGCATGATAACCCACAAGTGTAGGGGATCAGTTGTAGCCTCTTTCGATAAGTAAGAGTGTCGAACCCAACGAGGAGCTAAAGGTAGAACAAATATTCCCTCAAGTTCTATCGACCACCGATACAACTCTACGCACGCTTAATATTTACTTTACCTGAATAAGTATAAAACTAGAAGTACTTTGTAGGTGTAATGGAATAGGTTTGCAAGAATATAAAGAGCACGTAAATATAATCTAGGGGCTTTTTAGGTAAAGAAGCAATAAAGTTAATATAGCGAGTGTGGAAAAGTGGTGGTAGGAGTTGCGAAATTTCCCCTAAGCAATTGACTACGTTACTAGACCGATAGCAAGTTATATGTGGGAGAGACCACTGCTAGCATGTCATCCCTGACTTGGAATTCTATGCACTTATGATTGGAACTATTAGCAAGCATCCGCAACTACTAACGTTCATTAAGGTAAAACTCAACCATAGCATTACTATATATTGGTCCCCCTTCAATCCCACATGCATCAATTTCTATGCTAGGTTGAAGCTTCTGTCACTCTTGCCCTCCAATACGTAGTCCTATCAACATACAACTAACCCTATGGTGTGATCCACGCGCGCGCTCATATGATGGGCACCAAAGGACATCAACATAACCACAAGAAAATTAAATAAATCATAGCAATTCACCAATTACCGATAGGACAACAAAAATCTACTCAGACATGATAGGATGGCAACACATCATTGGATAATAATATGAAGCATAAAGCACCCTGTTCAAGTAGAGGGTACATCGGGTTGCGGGAGAGTGGACTGCTGTAGATAGATGGGGGAAGGTGATGGAGATGTTGGTGAAGATGACGGAGGTGTTGGTGTAGATCGTCGTCACACGATGATGGCCCCGGCGGCGTTTCGGCACCACCGGGAGAGAGGAGGAGAGAGCCCCCCTCCTTCTTCTTCCTTGACCTTCTCCCTAGATGGGAGAAGGGTTTCCCCTCTGGTCCATGGCCTCCATGGCGGCGAAGGGGCGAGAGCCCCTCCGAGATTGGATCCGTCTCTCTATCTCTCTCTGTTTATGCGTTCCCAGACTCTGGCCCTTCACCGTTTCTTATATTCCTGGAGATCCGTAACTCCGATTGGGCTGAATTTTAGACACAATTTTTATCCGGATGTTTGCTTTCTTGCGGCGAAATAAGGGCACCAACCGCCTCACGGGGTGGCCACGAGGGCCCAGGGCGCTCCTGCCCCCCTAGGCGTGCCCCTCACCCTCGTGGGCCACTCGGGCATCGTCTCACATTGATTCCACTTCCCAAAATTCACATATATTCTAAAAAAATCCCCGTCCGTTTTTATCCGGTTTGGACTCCGTTCAATATGGATATTCTACGAAACAAAAAACATGCAACAAACATGAACTGGCACTGGGCACTGGATCAATATGTTAGTCCCAAAAATAGTATAAAAAGTTGCCAAAAGTATATGAAAGTTGTAGAATATTGGCATGGAACAATAAAAAATTATAGATACGACGGAGACGTATCAGCATCCCCAAGCTTAATTCATGCTCGTCCTCGAGTAGGTAAATGATAAAAATATAATTTTTGATGTGGAATGATACCTAGCATAATCTTGATCATGTAATCTAATCATGGCATGAATATTAAGACACAAGTGATTCAAAGCAATAGTCTATCATTTGACATTAAGACAATAATACTTGGGCATCCCAACAAAGAATCAAGTCTTTCAAAATATCAATGCTAAAGAACGTTATCCCTACAAAATTATATAGTCTTTTATGCCCCCTTTTCTTAACATAAGGTACCCCTCATGCCCATCCCAGTGTCAGCCAAGCAATTATTTTCATACTTTACTTTTTCGAACCTTTTCAACTCTTCACGCAATACATGAGCATGAGCCTTGGACATAGCACTATGGGTGGAATAGAAGGTGGTGATAGACAAAAGTAGGGAGAAAGTCTCACATCGACTAGGCAAATCAATGGACTATGGAGATGTCCATCAATTGATATCAATGTGAATGAGTAGGGATTGCCATGTAACGGATGCACTAGATCTATAAGTGTATGAAAGCTCAAAGGAAACTAGTGGGTATGCATCAACTTGCTTGCTCATGAAGACCTAGGGCAATTTGGGGAAGCCCATCGTTGGAATATACAAGCCAAGTTCTATAACGAAAAATTCCCACTAGTATATGAAAGTGACAACATATGAGACTCTCTGTCATGAAGAACATGGTGCTATGATGAAGCACAAGTGTGGAAAATAAGATAGTAGCATTGTCCCCTTTTTTCTTTTTTTGGGCCTTCCTTTTTTTATTTGGCCTTTCTCTTTTTTTTGCCATTCTTTTTTCTTTCTTTTTCAAGGGACAATGCTCTAATAATGATGATCATCACACTTATATTTACTTACAACTCGATATTACAACTCAGTGCTAGAACAAAAATACGACTCTATATGAATGCCTTCAGCGGTGTGCCGAGATGTGCAATTATCTAGCGTAGCAATGACATCAAAAAACGGACAAGCCATGGAAACATCATGCTAGCTATCTTACGATCATGCAAGGCAATATGACAATGATGGTGCGTGTCATAATAAACGGAATGGTGGATTTACATGGCAATATATCTCGGAATGGCTATGGAAATGCCATAATAGGTAGGTATGGTGGTTGTTTTGAGGAAGGATATAAGGTGGTTTGATGCACCGGCAAAAGTTGCGCGGTACTAGAGTGGCTAGCAAGGTGGAAGGGTGAGAGTGCGTATAATCCATGGACTCAACATTAGTCATAAAGAACTCACATACTTATTGTGAAAAATCTATTAGCCCTCGAAGCAAAATACTACGACGCATGCTCCTAGGGGGGAGGTTGGTAGGAGTTAACCATCGTGCGCCCCCGACCTTCACGCAAAGATAAACAATCAAAATACAATGCGCGCCAATTTGGTTACATAGTTAGGAGACCATACGTGCATGCTTCGGGAATCACATACCTTAACACCAATATTTCTAATAAACCACAATCATTCACTAGTACCTCCGACATATTAGCATCGCTATATCGCAAAACTATTGCAAGGAATCAAACATATCATATTCAGCGATCTACAAGTTTATGTAGGATTTTACGATTAACCATGTGAATGACCAATTCCCGTCAACTCTCTAAATAGATATAAGTGAAGCAAGAGAGTTTTAATTCTTTCTACAAAAGATATGCCCATGCTCTAAAAATTATAAGTGAAGTAAAAGAGCATTCTACAAATGGCAGTTTTCTATGTGAGGAGAAACATGCAATCCAAACTTCAAATGATATAAGTGAAGCACATGAAGCATTCTATAAAGCCATACTCAAAAGATATAAGTCAAGTGCAAAGAGCATTCTATAAATCTACCAAGGACTATCTCATACCAGCATGGTGCATTTATTAAAATAAAAATAAAAAGCACACGACGCTCAAAGAGTTTACGCATATCATGTGAACGAAATGAATCCGAAAACATACCGATACTTGTTGAAGAAAGATGGGATGCCTTCCGGGGCATCCCCAAGCTTAGACGCTTGAGACTCCTTGAATATTTACTTGGGGTGCCTTGAGCATCCCCAAGCTTGAGATCTTGCCTTTCCTCCTTCTTCTCACATCGAGACCTCCTCGATCTTCGAACACTTCATGCACATAAAACTTAACCGAACTTTTAGTGGCGGAGTTAGTGGATATGATCAATGAAATCCCATCATGTACTGCTCTAACATTATTGTATAATTATGAACAAACATTACCCACTGTATGCTATCACAATTCTATGGCCCCAAGTCAAGGAGGCTTCAACAAGAATTCAAACATATGCAAATAATGAAGCTATAACAGCAATCTGTGAAAATAGGACAATCTGTAGTAATCTGAACATTAACCATACTTCTGTAACTCTAAAAATTATGGAAACATTAGGCCAAATCAACAATTTGTATAGCAAGACTTTGCAAAAAGTTTCAGATCCTTTCCACGTTCCAGTAAAAAATGTAAAATCGCGCACTACAGCCAAAGTTTCTGTTTTTACGCCGCACAAACCAACAAGCAGTTTAATCGTCCTAAAGGAAACTCTTGGCACATTATTTTTATAATACAATGGAATTTTACAAGGGGATAATTAGTTTTGTTGAAAAGTTTCTGTGATTCAAGATTTGCAAAGTTTCCATGGGCATGAACAAAGTTCAAGGAGCTCCCCCATTTCAACGGTGCTCGTCCTTCTTACTTTCACTTTTCTTTTTGAAATAGTTTTAGGTTCCCCTCTTTATTTTTTTTTGTTTTTAAACTTTATAAAAAGCACACACCAGAAATAAATGACTCTCTAAAACTTCCAGGTTGTCTCCCTCGCAGCGCTTTCTTTAAAGCCATTAAGCTAGGCATATAGTGCTCAAGTAATGGATCCACCCGGATCCCAAGGTATATCAAAGCCAATTTTAATTAACAATGATTTTTGATTTAGTAGTGAGCACAAAGTAACATATATCATGCAAAAACAAAGTCTAACTCTCTTCCCATGCATCGGCATGTCATAAAAGAACAATTCATGCACACATAGTAAAGGCCAATGCATAGTATAAACAGTTTCTTGCAATTTTATCATACTGGAAACATAGAGAGGCGGAGATGTAGTTCCTCTCTCATAATAATTGCAAGTAGGAGCAGCAAGCACATGCATATTATATCTATCAAAATCATCATGTGTAGTAGTAAAACGCAACCCATCAATATAATCCTTAATAAGTGCAAACTTCTCTGATATAGTGTAGTTTGGAGAATTAAAAAAGATAATAGGACTATCATGTGTGGGTGCAATAGCAACTATCTCATGTTTAACATAAGGAACTATAGCAAGTTCATCTCCGTAAGCATAATTCGTATTGGCATCTTGGCCACAAGCATAGCAAGCATCAAGTTCATCAAAAAGGATATTTCAAACGAATCCAAGGGATCATAGCAATCATCATGGCATTCATCCTTCGGTAAGCACAAAGGGAAAGTAAACAATGTATGAGTTGAAGAATTACTCTCATTAGAAGGTGGGCACGGGTAGCTAATCCGCTCTTCCTCCTTTTGTTCTTCGCTCTCCTCATCATCTTTTTCATCTAATGAGCTCACAATATCATCAATTTATTCTTCCATAGATTCCTGTAAGATATTAATCTCTTCTTGGACAGTGGAGACCTTCTCAATAAACGCATCAGTATTGGCATTGTATTCGTAATTCTCATAGCAATATTGCAATATAGCAAAATTTTCAGGCCTATAAACATCATCATCAAAAGCTTCATAAATTTTAAACAGAGACTCAATTCCATAAGCACCCTTAAAAGCAACGAATTCTTCTATTTGTTACACATCATAATAATCATATATACCATTAGCATAAGAAGCTAAGGTTTCATCATCATTAAGTTTGCATGAAAAGGGAAGGTGCGGAGCCTTCATCCTAGAGCAACAAGTATAATCATATCTCAAGCATAGTTTCCGAGCATACTAATGCAACATATGAATTTGATCCCATAACAATTTCCCTTTACGAGTCAAGCGGTAATCCCTAAAGTATTCACGTTGATCCAACATTACTCCCATTATATAGTTGAATGGGGTTTTCTCAGGATTATCAAAGTAGTACATAATATCTTTCACATAATGAGCATCGAGGGTTTTAGGAGGTTCCCCATCTCCATGAGTAGCAAGTACACCTAATTTTTTTGGTATTTCGTGTTCCATATCCATAACTAAAGATAGAGAACAACTTAGAACAGCAAATAAAATCTACTTAGTGATAAAGCAAACAAGAACACACGAGAATATTCACCCCACGCTATTGCTCCCCGGCAACGGTGCCAGAAAAAGGTCTTGATAACCCACAAGTGTAGGGGATCAGTTGTAGCCTCTTTCGATAAGTAAGAGTGTCGAAACCAACGAGGAGCTAAAGCTAGAACAAATATTCCCTCAAGTTCTATCGACCACCGATACAACTCCACGCACGCTTAATGTTTACTTTACCTGAACAAGTATAAAACTAGAAGTACTTTGTAGGTGTAACGGGATAGGTTTGCAAGAATATAAAGAGCACGTAAATATAATCTAGGGGCTGTTTAGGTAAAGAAGCAATAAAGTTAATATAGCGAGTGTGGAAAAGTGGTGGTAGGAGTTGCAAAATTGCCCCTAATCAATTAACTACGTTACTAGACCAATAGCAAGTTTTATGTGGGAGAGGCCATTGCTAGCATGTCATCCCTGACTTGGAATTCTATGCACTTATGACTGGAACTATTAGCAAGCATCTGCAACTACTAACGTTCATTAAGGTAAAATCCAACCATAGCATTACGATATATTGGCCCCCCTTCAATCCCGTATGCATCAATTTCTACGCTAGATTGAAGCTTCTGTCACTCTTGCCCTCCAATACGTAGTCCTATCAACGTACAACTAACCCTATGGTGTGATCCACGCGCGCGCTCATATGATGGGCACCAAAGGATAGCAACATAACCACAAGCAAATCAAAACAATCATAGCAATTCACCAATTACTGATAGGACAATGAAAATCTACTCAGACATCATAGGATGGCAACACATCATTGGATAATAATATGATTATATGAAGCATAAAGCACCATGTTCAAGTAGATTGTACAATGGGTTGCGGGAGAGTGGACCGCTGTAGATAGATGGGAGAAGGTGATGGAGATGTTGGTGAAGATGACGAAGGTGTTGGTGTAGACCGCCATCACACGATGATGGCCCCGACGGTGTTCCGGCACCATCGGGAGAGAGGGGGAGAGAGCCCCCCTCCTTCTTCTTCTTCCTTGACCTTCTCCCTAGATGGGAGAAGGGTTTCCCCTCTGGTCCATGGCCTCCATGGCGGCGGAGGGGCGAGAGCCCTTCCGAGATTGGATCTGTCTCTCTGTCTCTCTCTGTTTCTGCGTTCCCAGATTCTGGCCCTTCACCGTTTCTTATATTCCCGAAGATCCGTAACTCCGACTGGGCTAAATTTTGGACACGATTTTATTCGGATATTAGCTTTCTTGCGGCAAAAGAAGGGCACCAACCGCCTTACGGCGTGGCCACGAGGGCCTAGGGCGTGCCTGCCCCCCTGGGCACGCCCCTCACCCTCGTGGGCCACTCGGGCATCGTCTCACGTTGATTCCACTTCCCAAAATTCACATATATACCAAAAACAATCTTCGTCCGTTTTTATCCCGTTTGGACTCTGTTTGATATGAATATACTGTGAAACAAAAAACATGCAACAAACAGTGTCGGAGATATTGACCACGGGTGTCCTCATCGACCATCCATGGTATTTCAAGACAATTGGGGGCCGCCTGTCACCCTCGGCCGCCTGTTCTTTGAGCCGCCTCCTAGGGCGGCAACGCCCGGGAGCCGGCTGCCAGTAGGCGGCAGGGGCCTGGACAGATGGCAGCCCCACGACCAGCATCCAGAATACGGCCCCACGCATCTGCCTCGGGACGCGTGCTGGAGAACCACGACAAGGCTAAGGCATGGCTACAATTGAGCATGTCCTTAGAGAACGCACGCTCCTTAAGCCGCGTGTCACTGTAGCCATACTGCCAATGACCAAGCCCCAGTCAAAGGAAGCCATGATCCCACTACCCACAGGCGGCTGGCCCCTCCTGCCAGTGGGTGAACAAGAAGAAAGCGGCCCCTGGCAGGCGGCCTGGGGAACAGGCTGCCTGGTAGCAGGCGGCTGACCATGCCCTAGGAGTCTGAACCTCATCAAGATGACAAGACATGACGTGGTGGCAGCGTACGGCAGGAGGCGGCGGCACTGTAGCTATTCCCCTCCTGACGATGCTGCCGTCGGCGGAAGAGCGCCTATAGTGAAAGGCAATCACGAGGGGCCGCAGACGGCGGGCCCCAACAAGTAGGCGGGAAGGCCGGCACCCAAATACACTAACAGCTGGGGGGCATTCCGCCTAGATTACTATTGTACCCCTGGAGGGTAGGCCTATATAAACCCCCCAGGGTCCTCCATATGGAGGGGGGACTCTAAGAAGAAAGAAAGACAGAGAGAGAGAGGCAGCTAGGGAGAAACCCTAGTGACACCCCACATTCCCTAGAGAGAAGATAGAGCTCTAGCCTTGCCCTTCTTCTTCCTCTAGACGACACAGCTCAAGGTGCAACCTTGTAGCTACCATATTGACATTAGTCATGACGCGGAGTCCCCGCAGAGCAGGACTAGGGGTGTTATCTCCACAGAGAGCCCCGAACCTGGGTAAGATTCGTAGGCGTCCTAAGTATCGCCTTATCCTGCTTCCAGGGCCCGGCGACGTTCTATTGTCCCCATGCATGATAAGCCATCCTTTGGCATATGGCGCACCAAAACCCCGACAAACATGAACTGGCACTGGGCACTGGATCAATATGTTAGTCCCAAAAATAGTATAATTTTTTTTAAAAGTATATGAAAGTTATAGAATATTGGCTTGGAACAATCAAAAATTATAGATACGACGGAGACGTATCACAACACCTCCGCGAGATAGGGGTTGATGACCTTCTCGAAGAACTTGTCCTTGGGGGTGCTGGAAGACGTCATGATGATCTAGATCTGGAAAAAACAACAGCTCGAAACAAGAACAGAGAATTTTCGCGTGGTGTGGTGCTCAAAACCTTCGGGAGATTATATAA
Organism: Secale cereale; assembly: GCA_902687465.1. Classification (NCBI taxonomy): domain Eukaryota; kingdom Viridiplantae; phylum Streptophyta; class Magnoliopsida; order Poales; family Poaceae; genus Secale; species Secale cereale. The sequence goes on along the minus strand of LR738715.1, from coordinate 228,618,923 downwards.
TGAATTTTTACCGACCAAAAGAACTAACGTGCAAGAAAACGGAGTCCGGGAGGCACACGAGGTGTCCACGAGGTAGGAGGGCGCGCCCAGGGGGTAGGGCGCGCCCTCCACCCTCGTGGATGCCTTGTGTCCTTTCCGGACTGCTTTTTATTTTTCTAATTTTCTAAATATTCCAAAACAGAGAAAAATTGCCATTAAGACTATTTTGGAGTCGGTTTACTTACCGTACCTCATACCTCTTCCTTTTCGGAGTCTGAATCGTTCTAGAAAGTGTCCCTTATGTATTCCTCCGGGGTTACGGTTTCAATAACATTTGTTTCAACATTTATGGGATTACCTGAGATATAATGTTTGATTCTTTGACCGTTCACCACCTTCAGATTTTTGCCTTCGAAGTTGTTGATTTTTATGGCACCGGATCGATAGACCTCCTCGATAACGTAAGGACCTTCCCATTTAGAGAGAAGTTTTCCTGCAAAAAATCTTAAACGGGAGTTGTATATCAAGACATAATCACCTACGTTGAACTCGCGCTTTTGTATCCTTTTGTCATGCCATCTTTTAACTTTTTCTTTAAACAGTTTGGCATTTTCATAGGCCTGGGTTCTCCATTCATCAAGTGAGCTAATGTCAAATAACCTCTTCACACCGGCAAGTTTGAAATCATAATTGAGCTCTTTAATTGCCCAATATGCCTGATGTTCTAGCTCAAGAGGTAAGTGACATGCTTTTCCATAAACATTTTATACGGAGACATACCCATAGGATTTTTATATGCAGTTCTATAGGCCCATAATGCATCATCAAGTTTCCTGGACCAGTTCTTTCTAGATCTATTAACAGTCTTTTGCAAAATTAATTTAATCTCTCTCTATTACTCAGTTCTACCTAACCACTAGACTGCGGGTGGTATGGGGATGCAATTCTATGATTAACATCATACTTGGCAAGCATTTTACGAAAAGCACCATGAATAAAGTGTGAACCACCATCAGTCATTAAGTATCTAGGGACTCCAAACCTCGGAAAAATAAATTCTCTAAGCATCTTAATGGAGGTGTTGTGATCAACACTACTAGTTGGAATAGCTTCTACCCACTTAGTAACGTAATCAACAACAACTAAAATATGTGTATACCCATTAGAGGAAGGAAACGGTCCCATATAATCAAAGCCCCAAACATCAAATGGTTCAATAACAAGTGAATAATTCATAGGCATTTCTTGACGTCTACTGATATTACCAATTCTTTGACATTCATCACAAGACAAGACAAACTTACGGGCATCCTTGAAGAGAGTAGGCCAATAAAAACCAGATTGTAGTACCTTATGTGCAGTTCTATCTCCAGCATGGTGTCCTCCATAAGCCTCGGAGTGGCACTTGCATAGGATCTGTTCATGTTCATGCTCAGGTACACAACATCTAATAATACCATCTACTCCTTCTTTATAAAGGTGTGGGTCATCCCAGAAGTAATGTCTTAAATCATAGAAAAACTTTTTCTTTTGCTGGTATGTGAAACTAGGTGGTATAAATTTAGCAACAATGTAATTAGCATAATCAGCATACCATGGAGCAGTGCGAGAAGCATTTATGACAGCTAATTGTTCATTAGAAAAGCTATCATCAATAGGTAGTGGGTCATCAAGAACATTCTCTAACCTAGACAAGTTGTCTGCAACGGGGTTCTCAGCTCCCTCTCTATCAGTGATATGTAAATTAAATTCTTGTAGCAGGAGAACCCATCTAATAAGTCTAGGTTTAGCATCTTTCTTTTCCAAAAGGTATTTTATAGCAGCATGATCAGTGTGAACAGTTACTTTAGAATCAACAATATATGGCCTAAACTTATCACAAGCAAATACAACTGCTAAAAATTCTATCTCAATAGTAGCATAATTTCTCTGGCACTGTCTAGAGTTTTACTAGCATATTGGATAACATTCAATTTCTTATCAACTCTTTGTCCTAGAACATCACCTACATCATAATCACTAGCATCACACATAATTTCAAAGGGCAAATTCCAGTCAGGAGGCTGGACAACAGGTGCAGAGATCAAAGCTTTTTAAGTATTTCAAATGCTTCTGCACAATCATCATCAAAGACGAAAGGAACATATTTTTGTAAGAGATAAGTAAGGGGCCTAGAGATTTTAGAGATAAAAACCGGCATGACCATGGAAACTTCTTATACCTTTGATGTCCTTGGGACACGGCATCTTTTCAATAGCATCAACTTTAGCTTTATCAACTTCAATACCTCTTTGTAACACCCCGGATGTAACAATTCCATTTATGGCAATATAATCTCCATTGACTTCATCAATTCCATTCCGGGCTCTTCCTTCATTTTGGGTTTCTTCGTTTTGCCTTCTGCCTGTGCATATCATCCATGGCATGTCATCATGTGCATTGCATTGCATTCGTGTTGTCACTTGCACCCGGTCATGCTCGTCTCTTCCGGTTGCCCATTTCGAGTTCCAACACTCACACACGTGCTCGTGGCAACCCCGAGTCCTTCTTTCGTATGTGGTCATAGAACATTCTCGGAATGAGGTGAGACTTGTCGTATGTTGTTGTTTTAGTACGTGGAGACCGCCTGTCAAGTTTCATCGCGTTTGGAGGTCGTTTGATACTCCAACGGCTAACCTCATGGGCTAAAAGCTTATCTCTCTTTTGGCCCAACACCCCTCCACAACAGCCGACTAACCCAGCACAACCACTCCCATCCTCTCGGTTGTCGGATCGTGATCGTGTGGGCGAAAACCGCACCCCATTTGGACACTCCTAGCTCCCTGTGCCTATAAAAACGTCCACCACGTCCATTTTTCCGCGCAAACCCTAGATCAAACCTCTCCCTCGCCGCCGGACGTGTCCAGCCTCCGCCACCGCCGCCATGTGTCACACCGCCATTCGCCCGCCACTCCGCCCCACTTCCCGCGCCGGCCGGCCCGCCCGGCCCGGACTGGGCACCCCAGCCCGTGAGCCTTCCGCCGCCGCCCTCCGCCCGGGCTCGGCCCCGGGCCCGCCCCGCGCCGGTGCCGCCGGCGCTTCGGCTTGTCGCCGGCCGCGCCTTCGTCCGCCGCTGCCTCGGGTCACCTCCGTGACCTCCGCCGCCAACTCTTCCCACCTCCACGCCGGCGCTCGCGAGCAACACCGCCGCAGCGCGCCGCCACAGCGCCGCCGCCGGGTCGCCGCCACCTCACCGGCCGGAGCTCCTTTTCCGAGCCCCGCGCCGCCGCCGTCTTCCTCCACTCCGGCGGACTCCGGCCCCGATCCGGTGGATCCGATCCAGGTGGGATCAGATCAACCAATCCCTTGTTCCAAACGGCCATCTCCATCCCGGATCTCTCCATCCCGGGACATCTCCATCCCGCGTTGACTTTCACGGAGGTAAAATCGCACTAAGTCCCAGATCCGCGTAAATTTGTTGCCTCCTTCATCATGTGATAACTTTGTGCTCGGTGCTCCGTTTTACGCATATGATATATCAAAAATTTCGTCTCGAAGTGCTCTACATGTTAGCATAAGTTTCATGCATGATAGGGATCCTCTAGTTGGCTTAATCTTCGTGGCAAGAGTGCATCGTGATGTAACTGTTTCATCACTTGTTGTCTGTGTAAATTTGTTGGCATGTTCGTGAGCTAGTAACTTTGTGCATGTTGGTCTGAATGGAGTGAATGATATGTCCAGATGTTCGTCATGTGATGCTCTTCAAGGTGGATGTATTTGCCTTCATGATATGATGCATTATGCCATGTTTATCTCTGTTTCAAAAGTCCATTTGGCTGATAAGTTTCTGTTATGAGATGATGTTTTGTCTTCCTTGTGTATATTAATCCATGTGTCATATAAGCTAGGTGTGAACATGAGTTTTACTCTTTGGAATGTGCTCTACATGATAGATTAATTTTCATGCCATGATATTGTTGGGGAACGTAGTATTTCAAAAATTTCCTACGATCACGCAAGATCTACCTACTAGATGCATAGCAACGAGAGGGGAGAGAGTGTCTACGTACCCTCGTAGACCGGGAGCAGAAGCGTCTCGTGACACGGTTGATGTAGTCGAACTTCTTCATGATCCAACCGATCAAGCACCGAACGTACGGAGCCTCCGCGTTCAGCACGCGTTCAGCTTGATGATGTCCCACGAGCTCTTGATCCAGTAGAACCTCGCGGGAGAGTTTCGTCAGCACGACGGTGTGGTGACGGAGATGATGAAGCTACCGGCGCAGGGCTTCGCCTAGGCACTCCAACGATATGACTGAGGTGAGTTTCTGTGGAGAGGGGCACGACACACGGTTGGGAAAGATCAACTGATCAACTTGTGTGTCTATGGGGTGCCTCTACCCTCGTATATAAAGGAGTGGAGGAGGGGGAGGGCTGGCCCTCTCTATGGCGCGCCCTAGGGGAGTCCTACTCCCACCGGGAGTAGGATTCCCCTTTTCTTAGTAGAACTAGGAGCCCTTCCAAGTAGTAGGAGTAGGAGAGAAGGAAAGGGAAAAGAGAAGAGAAGGAAGGAGGTGGCGCAGCCCCTCCCCCTAGTCCAATTCGGACTAAGCCTTGAGGAGGGTGCAGCCTCCTCTCTCTCTTTCCCCTAAAGCCCAATAAGGCCCATATACTCCCCGGTGAATTCCCGTAACTCTCCGGTACTCCGAAAAATACCCGAATCACTCGAAACCTTTCCGATGTCCGAATATAGTCGTCCAATATATCGATCTTTACTTCTCGGCCATTTTGAGACTCCTCGTCATGTCCCCGATCTCATCCGGGACTCCGGACTACCTTTGGTACATCAAAACACATAAACTCATAATATCGATCGTCATCAAACGTTAAGCGTGCGGACCCTACAGGTTCGAGAACTATGTATACATGACCGAGACTCATCTCCGGTCAATAACCAATAGCGGAACCTAGATGCTCATATTGGCTCCTACATATTCTACGAAGATCTTTATCGGTCAAACCGCATAACAACATACGTTGTTCCCTTTGTCATCGGTATGTTACTTGCCCGATATTTGATCGTCGGTATCACCATACCTAGTTAATCTCGTTACCGGCAAATCTCTTTACTCGTTCCGTCATACATCATCTCCTGACTAACTCATTAGTCATTTGCTTGCAAGGCTTATTATGATGTGTATTACCAAGAGGGACCAGAGATACCTCTCCGACACTCGGAGTGACAAATCCTATTCTTGATCTATGCCAACACCACGAACACCTTCAGAGACACCTGTAGAGCATATTTATAATCACCCAGTTACGTTGTGATGTTTGATAGCACACAAGGTGTTCCTCCGGTATTCGGGAGTTGCATAATCTCATAGTCATAGGAACATGTATAAGTCATGAAGAAAGCAATAGCAGTAAAACTAAACGATCATAGTGCTAAGCTAACGGATGGGTCTTGTCCATCACATCATTCTTCTAATGATGTGATTCCGTTGATCAAATGACAACTCATGTCTATGGCTAGGAAACATAACCATCTTTGATCAATGAGCTAGTCTAGTAGAGGCATATTAGGGACACTCTGTTTTGTCTATGTATTCACACATGTACTTAGTTTCCAGTTAATACAATTCTAGCATGAATAATAAACATTTATCATGATATAAGGAAATAAATAATAACTTTATTGTTGCCTCTAGGGCATATTTCCATCAGTCTCCACTTGCACTAGAGTCAATAATCTAGATCACATCACCATGTGATTAACACCAATAGTTCACATCACCATGTGACTAACACCCATAGTTCTAATCGCCATGCGACCAATACCCAAAGGGTTTACTAGAGTCAACAATCTAGTTCACATCGTCATGTGATTAACACCCAAAGAGTAGTAAGGTGTGATCATGTTTTGCTTCATGAGAGAAGTTTAGTCAACGGGTCTGTTACATTCAGATCCGTATGTATTTTTGCAAATTTCTATGTCTACAATGCTCTGTACGGAGCTACTTTAGCTAATTGCTCCCACTTTCAATATGCATCCAGATTGATACTTAGAGTCATCTGGATTGGTGTCAAAGCTTGCATCGACGTAACTCTTTACGACGAACTCTTTATCACCTCCATAACTGAGAAATATTTCCTTAGTCATCTAGTAACCAAGGATAATTTTGACCGCTGTCCAGTGATCTACTCCTGGATCACTTTTGTACCTCCTTGCCAAACTCCTGGTAAGGTAGACAACAGGTTTGGTACACATCATGGCATACTTTATAGAACCTATGGCTGAGGCATAGGGAATGACTTTCATTCTTTCTCTATCTTGTGCCGAGGTCGGGCTTTGAGTCTTACTCACCTTCATACCTTACAACTCAGGCAAGAACTCCTTCTCTGACTAGTCCATTTTGAACTACTTCAAAAACTTGTCAAGGTATGTACTTATTGAAAAAACTTATCAAGTGTCTCGATCTATCTCTATAGATCTTGATGCTAAATATGTAAGCAGCTTCACCGAGGTCTTTCTTTGAAAAAACTCCTTTCAAATACTCCTTTATGCTTTCCAGAAAATTCTACATCATTTCCGATCGACAATATGTCATTCACATATACATATCAGAAAAGGATGTAGTGCTCCCACTCACTTTCTTGTAAATACAGGCTTCACCACAAGTCTGTATAAAACTATATGCTTTGATACTTATCAAAGCGCATATTCCAACTCTAAGATGCTTTCATCAGTCCATAGATGGATGGTTGGACCTTGCACACTTTGTTAGCACCTTTAGGATCGACAAAACATTCTGGTTCCATCATATACAACTCTTCTTTAAGATATCCACTCAGGAATGCAGTTTTGACATCCATTTGCCAGATTTCATAATCATAAAATGCGGCAATTGCTAACATGATTCGGACAGACTTAAGCATCGCTACGGGTGAGAAAGTCTCATCGTAGTCAACTCCTTGAACTTGACGAAACCCTTTCGCAACAAGTCGAGCTTTGTAAACAGTAACATTACCGTCAGCGTCGGTCTTCCTCTTGAAGATCCATTTATTTTCGATGGCTTGCCGATCATCGGGCAAGTCAACCAAAGTCCACACTTTGTTCTCATACATGGATCCCATCTCAGATTTCATGGCCTCAAGCCATTTTGCGGAATCTGGGCTCATCATCGCTTCCTCATAGTTCGTAGGTTCATCATGGTCTAGTAACATGACTTCTAGAATCGGGTTGCCGTACCACTCTGGCGCGGAACGTACTCTGGTTGATCTACGAAGTTCAGTAGTAACTTGATCCGAAGTTTCATGATCATCATCATTAGCTTCCTCACTAATTGTTGTAGGGATCACTGGAACTAGTTTCTATGATGTACTACTTTCCAATTCGGGAGAAGGTACAATTATCTCATCAAGTTCCACTTTCCTCCCACTCACTTCTTTCGAGAGAAACTCCTTCTCTAGAAAGGATCCATTCTTAACAACGAATATCTTGCCTTCGGATCTGTGGTAGATGGTGTACCCAACAGTCTCCTTTGGGTATCCTATGAAGACACATTTCTCCGACTTGGGTTCGAGCTTATTAGGTTGAAGCTTTTTCATACAAGCATCGCAGCCCCAAACTTTAAGAAACGACAACTTTGGTTTCTTGCCAAACCACAGTTCATAAGGCGTCATCTCAATGGATTTAGATGGTGCCCTTATTTAACGTGAATGCAGCTGTCTCTAATGCATAACCCAAAACGATAGTGGTAAATCGGTAAGAGACATCATAGATCGCACTATATCTAATAAAGTATGCTTACGACGTTCGGACACACCATTACGCCGTGGTGTTTTGGGTGGCGTGAGCTGTGAAACTATACCACATTGTTTTAATTGAATACCATACTTGTAACTCAAATATTCAACTCCACGATCAGATCGTAGAAACTTTATTTTCTTGTTACGATGATTTTCTACTTCACTCTGAAATTCTTTGAACTTTTCAAATGTTTCAGACTTGTGCTTCATCAAGTAGATATACCCATATTTGCTTAAATCATCAGTGAAGGTTAGAAAATAACGATACCCGCCGCGAGCTTCAACACTCATCGGTCCACATACATCAGTATGTATGATTTCCAAAAAATCTGTTGCTCGCTCCATTGTTCCGGAGAACGGAGTTTTAGTCATCTTGCCCATGAGGCATGGTTCGCAAGCACCAAGTGATTCATAATCAAGTGATTCCAAAAGTCCATCATTATTGAGTTTCTTCATGCGCTTTACACCAATATGACCTAAACGGCAGTGCCACAAATAAGTTGCATTATCATTATTAACCTTGCATCTTTTGGCTTCAATATTATGAATATGTGTATCACTACGATCGAGATCCAACAAACTATTTCAGTGGGTGTATGACCATCAAAGGCTTTATTCATGTAAACAGAATAACAATTATTCTATGACTTTAAATGAATAACCGTATTGCAACAAACATGATCAAATCATATTCATGCTCAACGCAAATGCCAAATAACATTTATTTAGGTTCTACACTAATCCCGAAAGTATAGGGAGTGTGCGATGATGATTATATCAATCTTGGAACCACTTCCAACACACATCGTCACTTCACCTTTAACTAGTCTCTGTTCATTCTGCAACTCTCATTTCGAGTTACTAATTTTAGTAAATGAACCGTTATCAAATACCCAGGGGTTGCTATGAACACTATTAAAGTACACATCAATAATCTGTATATCAAATATACCTTTGTTCACTTTGCCATCCTTCTTATCCGCCAAGTATCTAGGGCAGTTCCAGTTCCAATGATTATTTCTTTTGCAGTAGAAGCACTTAGTTTCAGGCTTGAGCTTAGCTTTGGGTTTCTTCACGGGAGTGACAACTTGCTTGTCATTCTTCTTGAAGTTCCCCTTCTATCCCTTTGCCCTTTACTTGAAACAAGTGGTCTCGTTAACCATCAACACTTGATGCTCTTTCTTGATTTCTACCTTCGCCGATTTCAGTATCGTGAAGAGCTCGGGAATTACTTTCGTCATCCCTTGCATATTATAGTTCATCACGAAGTTCTACTAACTTGGTGATAGTGACTAGAGAACTTTGTCAATTACTATCTTATCTGAAAGATTAACTCCCACTTGATTCAAGTAATTGTAGTACCCACACAATCTGAGCGCATGCTCACTGGTTGAGCTATTCTCCTCCATCTTGTAGGTAAAGTACTGTCAGAGGTCTTATACCTCTCGACACGGGCATGAGTATGAAATACTAATTTCAACTCCTGGAACATCTCATATGCTCCATGGCGTTCAAAATGTTTTTTGAAGTCCCGGTTCTAAGCCGTAAAGCATGGTGCACTAAACTATCAAGTAGTCATCATAGAGAGCTTTTGTCAAAACGTTCATAACGTCTGCATCTGCTCCTGCAATAGGTCTGTCACCTAGCGGTGCATCAAGGACATAATTCTTTTGTGCAGCAATGAGGAAAGTCCTCAGATCACAGAACAAGTCTGCATCATTACTACGGACATCTTTCAACTTAGTTTTTTCTAGGAACATATAAAAACAAACGAGGAGCTACATCGCGAGCTATTGATCTATAACATAGATATGCTAATACTACCGGGACTAAGTTCATGATAAATTAAAGTTCAATTAATCAAATTACTTCAGAACTCCCACTTAGATAGACATCTCTCTAATCATCTAAGTGACCACGTGATCCATATGAACTAAACCATGTCCGATCATCATGTGAGATGTAGTAGTTTTCAATGGTGAACATCTTATGTTGATCATATCTACTATATGATTCACGCTCAACCTTTCGGTCTCTAGTGTTCCGAGGCCATATCTGCATATGCTAGGCTCGTAAAGTTTAACCCGAGTATTCTGTGTGTGCAAAACTGGCTTACACCAGTTGTATGTGAACGTAGAGCTTATCACACCCGATCATCACGTGGTGTCTTGGCACGACGAACTTTCACAACGGTGCATACTCAGGGAGAACACGTATACCTTGAAATTTAGTGAGAGATCATCTTATAATGCTACCGTCGATCTAAGCAAAATAAGATGCATAAAATATAAACATCACATGCAATCAAAATATGTGACATGATATGGCCATCATCATCTTGTGCTTTTGATCTCCATCTCCAAGGCACTGTCATGATCACCATCGTCACCGGCGCGACACCTTGATCTCAATCGTAGCATCGTTGTCGTCTCGCCAACTATTGCTTCTATAACTATCGCTAGCGCTTAGTGATAAAGTAAAGCAATTACATGGCGATTGTATTTCATAGAATAAAGCGACAACCATATGGCTCATGCCAGTTGCCGATAACTTTACAAAACATGATTATCTCATACAATAACATATCACTCATCATGTCTTGGCCATATCACATCACAACATGCCCTGCAAAAACAAGTTAGACGTCCTCTACTTTGTTGTTGCAAGTTTTACGTGGCTTCTACGGGCTTAGCAAGAACCGTTCTTACCTACGCATACAAAACCACAACGATATTTCATCGAGTATGTGCTGTTTTAACCTTCACAAGGACCGGGCGTAGCCACACTTGATTCAACTAAAGTTGGAGAAACTGACACCCGCCAGCCACCTGTGTGCGAAGCACGTCGGTAGAACCAGTCTCGCGTAAGCGTACGCGTAATGTCGGTCCGGGCCGCTTCATCCAACAATACCGCCGAATCAAAGTATGACATGCTGGTAAGCAATATTACTAGTATCGTCCACAACTCACTTGTGTTCTACTTGTGCATATCATCTACGCATAGACCTGGCTCATGATGCCACTGTTGGGGAACGTAGTATTTTAAAAATTTCCTACGATCATGCAAGATCTACCTACTAGATGCATAGCAACGAGAGGGTAGAGTGTGTCTACGTACCCTTGTAGACCGGGAGCGGAAGCGTCTAGTGACGCGGTTGATGTAGTCGAACTTCTACACGATCCAACCGATCAAGCACCGAACGTACGGAGCCTCCGCGTTCAGCACACGTTCAGCTTGATGATGTCCCACGAGCTCGTGATCCAGTAGAACTTCGCGGGAGAGTTTCGTCAGCACGACGGTGTGGTGACGGAGATGATGAAGCTACCGGCGCAGGGCTTCGCCTAAGCACTACAACGATATGACCGAGGTGTGTTTCTGTGGAGAGGAGCACCGCACACGGTTGGGAGAGATCAACTGATCAACTTGTGTGTATATGGGGTGCCTCTACCCCCGTATATAAAGGAGTGGAGGAGGGGGAGGGCCGGCCCTCTCTATGGCGCGCCCTATGGGAGTCCTACTCCCACCGGGAGCTGGATTCCCCTTTTCCTAGTAGAACTAGGAGTCCTTCCAAGTGGTAGGAGTATGAGAGAAGGAAAGGGAAAAGAGAAGAGAAGGAAGGAGGTGGTGCAGCCCCTCCCCCTAGTCCAATTCAGACTAAGCCTTGGGGAGGGCGCAGCCTCCTCTCTCTCTCTCTCTCTTTCCCCTAAAGCCGAATAAGGCCCATATACTCCCCAGCGAATTCCCGTAACTCTCCGGTACTCCGAAAAATACCTGAACCACTCGGAACCTTTCCGATGTCCGGATATAGTCGTCCAATATATCGTTCTTTACATCTTGACCATTTCGAGACTCCTCGTCATGTCCGCTATCTCATCCGAGACTCCGAACTACCTTCGGTACATCAAAACACATAAACTCATAATACCGATCGTCATCAAACTTAAGCGTGCGGACCCTACGGGTTCGAGAACTATGTAGACATGACCAAGACACTTCTCCGGTCAATAACCAATAGCGGAACCTGGATGCTCATATTGGCTCCTGCATATTCTACGAAGATCTTTATCGGTCAAACCGCATAACAACATACGTTGTTCCCTTTGTCACCGGTATGTTACTTGCCCGATATTTGATCGTCGGTATCACCATACCTAGTTAATCTCGTTACCGGCAAGTCTGTTTACTCGTTCCGTAATACATCATCTCTTGACTAACTCATTAGTCATTTGCTTGCAAGGCTTATTATGATGTGTATTACCAAGAGGGCCCAGAGATACCTATCCGACACTCGGAGTGACAAATCCTATTCTTGATCTATGCCAACACCACGAACACCTTCAGAGACACCTGTAGAGCATCTTTATAACCACCCAGTTACGTTGTGACGTTTGATAGCACACAAGGTGTTCCTCCGGTATTCGGGAGTTGCATAATCTCATAGTCATAGGAACATGTATAAGTCATGAAGAAAGCAATAGCGGTAAAACTAATCGATCATAATGCTAAGCTAACGGATGGGTCTTGTCCATCACATCATTCTCCTAAAGATGCGATCCTATTGATCAAATGACAACTCATGTCTATGGCTAGGAAACATAACCATCCTTGATCAATGAGCTAGTCTAGTAGAGGCATACTAGGGACACTCTGTTTTGTCTATGTATTCACACATGTACTAAGTTTCCAGTTAATACAATTCTAGCATGAATAATAAACCTGTATCATGATATAAGGAAATAAATAATAACTTTATTATTGCCTCTAGGGCATATTTCCTTCAGATATGTCTTGAGATGAGTGCAACAAGCTTGTTAACATGTCATCGTGATGTTAAATTTCTGCCAAGTGTGAATCTGTTAATTTTTATGCCATGTTCCCATGATGCCACCGTCTTTGTTGTGCATGGTCAGAGTTGTCCAGTGGGTGTTCCTTGATGTATATGTTATGCTCGAGCTATCCATGCTCTTGTTTGCCATGATACCTTGCTGTAGCTTGTTGTTTTCATGCTCTCAAGATGCTATAAAATGTTTCTGTCGGCATGTTATCAACAAGTTCAGTTTTGCCATGTGAATAGCTAGTGTTCTATGCATCCTATGACAATGGTCTTGCCATGAGTAGCTTCTCAAATATGTCTTCTTGCTGTTGGTTATCTTCACATGCCATGCTATGCTTTGAGTTGAGTTGCACAAGCTTGCAAACATGCCTACTTGTTGTAATTTCTGCCATGCCTTGTAATTTTCACTAAGTCTGAGAAATCTGTAAACTTATTGAATCTTGCCATGCTTGTTTAATTGTGTTCCAGCAAGGTTTTGGGTGTGCTCTAAGTTCATGCTTGTTAAGTATCATGTCTATTTCATATCCATGCCTTTTTTTTCTCCATGTTGGGGTGTTGTAGGATATTTATTTCTTGCTCCAAAGATGCCATGTTGCTGATAACTATAGTTTTGCATTGCATATTATTTTGCTTGTCATTTGCAAACCGTGCATCTGTTTCCGATGATCTTTATATCGATTTCAACCGAAATCTTCCCATCTATACAGTGGCTTGCTTTGTTACCCAAGATGAGGCCATTTCAATCACCTTCTTCTTAGGCTCGTGAGCATCCTCATGCATACGCACATCATACTTGCATCCCATGACATGTCTTGCATCATCTTGATTGTGCATTGCATCGTGTTTGATATTGTGTCGTTGTTGTGCTCTTGTGTTGGGTAGAGCCGGGAGCCGATACCGAGTTTGAGGATCTTGTCGAGACTGAGTTCGAGGAGCCGTCTTACCATCCCACCGACGACTTACCACGCAAGATGACCATTCCCCGCTATCACCTCTATCTTTGCCTATGCTAGTTGTCTCGTTCTTTAGATATGCCTCGATGCCTATTCCTGTTTGCCAGCCTCCTATTGTTGCCATGAAACACTCTAACTGTCTTCCTGGCAAACCGTTGATTGGCTAAGTACGCTTTTGCTCAACCCCTCTTATAGCGTTGTTAGTTGCAGGTGAAGATTGCTCCACGTTTGATATAACATATATATATATATGTGTGTG
>LR738715.1:228568016-228605050 GCA_902687465.1 Secale cereale | reverse complement strand
GTGTGTGTGTGTGTGTGTGTGTGTTAATCAATGCACATATATATTGGCAATGGGTGGAAGGCTTGGCCTTCTGCTTGGTGATTTGTTCCACTCATGCCACCTTAGAACCCGATAAACCGGTGTTATGTTCCTTGATTTTGCGTTCCTAACGCGGTTGGGGTTAATGGGGCCCCCTTCATAATTCGCACTGCTTAAAGCTTTTCCAGCAAGGCCCAACTTTGGTACTCCATTTGCCTAACAACTAAAATTTGCATAGGGACTAGCTACCCCGAGGACTTAATTAACAACCCTCGAGCCAGTGCTCCTCATGAGTGTTGGTCCAGACTAGAGCCACTTGCGGTGCCACCCAGTTTGCTGGGATCTTTGGTTGTTGTACGTAGTGCTCATTATTTCGTGGCCTGAGACGAGATGCGCGCGGCTACTATCAGGGTGTCGACACGCCGGGAGGTCTTGCTGGATTAGTTTTACCTTTGTCGAAATATCTTGAGCACGGGATTCCGAGAATACTCGGGTCTTCCCACCTTGGAGTTGGGACTCCGCAGATCGTGAGCTTGTGATGGGCTGAGTTGGGACACCCCTGGAGGGTTTGAACTTTCGAAAGTCGTGCCCGCGGTTATGTGGCAGATGGGAATTTGTTAATATCAGGTTGTAGATAACTTGACACCATATCCTTAAGAATACACTACCTGTGTGAGTAACCGTGATGGTCTCTTTCCGAAGGGCTTCGGGAAGTGAACACGGTGGGGTTATGTTTGACTGTGAGTAGTTAGGGTCACTTCTAGATCAACTTGGCGACCGTTGGTACTTGTTCTCTTCTCGCTCTAAACTCGTAAGCTAGTGCTTAGTGCTTGCTGCAAACACTTTATTACCCTTCCACACCTAAGGCTTTGCTAGTTTTGATACTCGGGAATGGGATTGCTGAGACTTTGTGGCTCACGGTTACAACACACACCAGGTGCAGGTACCGCCGAGTACGATGCGGGATATGGGTCAGAACTTCAGTGGGAGTTCGATGAAGAGCGTGGTCGATACTATGTTTCGTACCCTGACGATCAGTAGTGGTTCCTACAAGGGGCGATCAGGCCTTGTGTTTATGGTATCTTTCTCGTTTGGTTTTCGTCCGTAGACGGACCCTGTGTTATTTGGATGATTGTATGTTATTGTATTCATTGTGTAACGTGGCGAGTGTAAGCCAACTATCTTTTCCTCTTTCATCTCTAAACTTTTACATGAGATGTGCAAAGATACAATACTTGAGATCATTCCAGAATGCGCTTATGTCTTTAAGTCGCGCCTCGACATGTAGGAGACATAGTCGCATCTTGGGCATTACAAGTTGGTATTCAGAGCCTTATCCAACCTAGGAGCCCCCTGATTGATCGAATCGCTGACGGTTGAGTCTAGACACACACAAAAATGTTTTGAGTCCTATATATATATCGGAGGGTAGGATTTCTTTTACTCCTCACCCCCTTCATCGCTCTAGTGAGGACTCTTGACGTTGTTCTATCTCCACTACTCTCAAATTTCACAATTTTTTTTAGGATCCCGCCGGTATTGTTTGGATTGTTCCGATATCTTTGTGACGAGAACATTGCTCTCGATGTCTCCTGTCATTTAGGGGTTGTGGCAGTGTCCTGGGGAGTTGAGATCCGAGGTGTTGTCGTCACAAATGTATCATAGCGGTTCTAGAATACCAGAGGCGGCCGACATCGAAAACTCTTCTATGCATGTCGGGTGGTGAGATAACCCCGACGTCACCCAGTACTGGGGAGATAGTCTGGGAGTATTGCCACAGCTAGTATAGCGGATGCGTTTTGAAGGTCCGAGGTAAACAGTTTCCGAGGATGACTGGTTATGTGTTGACGGATGGATACAGCTGGATGTAGGTTTAGAGTTGAGTGCGCGGTGCTTCCCCTGTATCCCCAACACCAGATTGCATAACCGGAAAGCTTCGGGAATTAATAGTTGGGTTTCAAGTAGCTCGTAGGTAATCTTCCTACAGGTGCATGGTATGAGGTTTGGGGTTCAACATCTAGTGAAGAGGTTTCATGGGCACTGTTCCAATTGGGAGTTGCATCTTAAAGGATCCTTGGCTATGCTGATCCGGGGATTGCAAGACCCTTTATAACACGTGCCATGGGGCATTCAGCACGAACATGTGGGACAAAACTTCTATTATGTATTTGTTCCATCTGTACCTTGTTGCTTTATTTTATCATTTTGTTCTCCAAAGTGGCTTCTCGACAAGTTGTTGTACCATTAAGCTATGGAATTCATTCGTTCAATTTTGTTCGAATGTTCATTGTGAAGACTATATGTTGCAAATATCTACCGTTGATTCAGCTTATCTATTTTTGCTTCAATGGCTAACAGTTGTCATCATATTCAGGATGGCACCTAAGAAAGTTCCCAACCAAAACCCAGAGGGTGAAGAAGAGCGTCCTCCTTCCCCTCCTCCTCCGTCTGAGGCATGGAGAGCGATTATGCAGGCAACCAACCAGAACACTCAGATGCTCATTCAAATGATGCATAGTTTCCAAGCAAATCAAGGCAATCAAGGGAACCAAGGCCAAGGAAATCTGTTCAATCAACCTCACTTTGCGACACTGAACCAATTCCTGGCAAACCAACCGAAGTCTTTCAGTTACTGTGTGGACCCGCTAGATGCTGAAGATTGGATCACAGACATCAAGAAGCACTTTGAATGCAGTAACATAAGACCTGAGGATTATGTCAAGTTTGCCACTTTCCAACTCAAAGATCAAGCTGCAGATTGGTGGCAATAGTGCAAAGACTCCAGAGGTGGTCGTGAGATCTCGTGGACTGATTTCTATAGAGATTTTCGTTCTCATCACATTCCAACCAGTGTCATTGAAGGCATGCGTGAGCAATTCCGCAACCTGAAGCAAGGCACCATGTCTGTCTATCAATACAATGTCAAGTTCCAGAATCTTGCCCGTTATGCGAAGCAAGACATCCTCGATACCAAGAGCGAGATCTGCCAATTCCGAGGTGGTCTGAAAGATGAACTCCAACTTGCTCTCACCCTGTTCAAGCCAGATGAATTTGATCAATTCTACAATATGGCTCTCAAGCAAGAGGTAGCTCAGCTCAAGTGTGAAGCTTCCAAAAAGAGGATAAGAGATGATATTCACTCCTCCTCTTCCTCTCAAGTGGTTGCCAAGCAGCGGAAGTTCTAGCTACCGCCTCCTCCAGTGCTCCGTCCTCCAAGCAACAACAAACACTCAGGTGGTCGTGGATTCTCCCACCCACCCAACCCAAGCATCCAGTCCAAGTCTCAGTTCCAAGCTCCAAGACCAAGCGGTCCTTATCATCGGCCTCTTTCAGAAGTTACTTGCAACAAGTGTTCTCAGAAGGGTCACTATGCCAACAAGTGTCCCAACCCAAGGCACCTTCCGCCTCCTCCACCTGTCAGCAATGCTATTGTCAAGCACAATCCCAAGTCAGCAAGAGTGAACCTGATGAATGCAGCTCAAGCAGAGAATTCTTCTGATGTGATAATTGGTAATCTTCCAGTTAACTCAATTCCTGCTAAAGTCTTGTTTGATTCGGGTGCATCGCTTTCTTTCATTTCAAGACCATTTGTTGCTAAGCATGACTTGGTTACGGAGAGCATACCTAGGCCTTTAAAGATTATTTCTCCGGGATTGCAAATGACTTCCAACCCAGTTGCTCCGGACATATCTATTCATATGGGTGATTACAGTTTTCTGGTTTCACCGGTTGTTCTCGGTAACTCCGACATTGATCTTATTCTTGGGATGGATTGGCTCTCCAAGCATGATGCAAATATTGATTGTGCAAACAAGGAAGTCAAGCTTACTCATCCTGACGAAGACGTGATTATCTTCGCAGCTCGAGACAACACAATTAGGCTATTCTCTCTCAATGATAAGGGCGAGACTAATGCCATTTCTCAATGATAAGTGTGAATCTATTAATTTTTATGACATGTTCCCATGATGCCACCGTCTTTGTTGTGCATGGTTAGAGTTGTCCAGTGGGTGTTCCTTGATATATATGTTATGCTCTAACTTTCCATGCTCTTGTTTGCCATGCTACCTTGCTGTAGGTTGTTGTTTTCATGCTCTCAAGATACAATAAAATGTTTCTGTCAGCATGTTATCAACAAGTTCAGTTTTGCCATGTGAATAGCTAGTGTTCTATGCATCCTATGACCATGTTCTTGCCATGAGTAGCTTCTCAAATATGTCTTATTGCTGTTGGTTATCTTCACATGCCATGCTATGATTTGAGTTGAGTTGCACAAGCTTGCAAACAAGCCTACTTGTTGTAATTTCTGCCATGCCTTGTAATTTTCACTAAGTCTGAGAAATCTGTAAACTTATTGAATCTTGCCATGCTTGTTTAATTGTGTTCCAGCAAGGTTTTGGGTGTGCTCTAAGTTCATGCTTGTTATGTATCATGTCTATTTCACATCCATGCCTTTTTTTTCTCCATGTTGGGGTGTTGTAGGATATTTATTTCTTGCTCCAAAGATGCCATGTTGCTGATAACTGTAGTTTTGCATTACATATTGTTTTGCTTGTCATTTGCAAACCGTGCATCCTTTTCCGGTGATCTTCATATCGAGTTCAACTGAAATCTTCCCATCTATCCAGTGGCTTGCTTGGTTACCCAAGATGAGGCCATTTCCATCACCTTCTCCTTAGGCTCGAGAGCATCCTGATGCATACGCACATCATACTTGCATCCCATGACATGTCTTGCATCATGTTGATTGTGCATTGCACCGTGTTTGATACTGTGCCGTTGTTGTGCTCTTGTGTTGGGTGGAGCTGGGAGCCAATACCGAGTTCGAGGATCTTGTCGAGACTGAGTTCAAGGAGCCGTCTTACCATCCCACCGACGACTTACCAGGAAAGATGACCATTCCCCGATATCACCTCTATCTTTGCCTATGCTAGTTGTCTCGTTCTTTAGATATGCCTTGATGCCTATTCCTGTTTGTCAGCCTCCTATTGTTGCCATGAAACACTCTAACCGCCTTCCTAGCAAACCGTTGATTGGCTAAGTACGCATTTGCTCAACCCCTCTTATAGCATTGTTAGTTGCAGGTGAAGTTTCGAAGATTGCTCCACGTTTGAACTAGTTTATTGGGATAACACAATATATATATATATATATATATATATATATATATATATATATATATATATATATATATATATATATATATATATATATATATATATATATATATATATATATATATATATATATATATATATATATATATCGGCAATGGGTGGAAGGCTTGGCCTTCTGCTTGGTGATTTGTTCCACTCATGCCACCTTAGGACCCGATAAACCGGTATTATGTTCCTTGATTCTGTGTTCCTAACACGGTTGGGGTTTATGGGCCCCCCTTGATAATTCACACTGCTTAAAGCTTTTCCAGCAAGGCCCAACTTTGGTACTCCATTTGCCTAACAACTAAAATTTGCATAGGGACTAGCTACCCTGAGGACTTAATTAACAACCCCCGGGCAAGTGCTCCTCATGAGTGTTGGTCCAGACTAGAGCCACTTGTCGTGCCACCCAATTCGCTGGGATCATCGGTTGCTGTACGTAGTGCTCATCTGGTCGTGGCCTGAGACGAGATGCGCGCGGCTACTATCAGGGTGTCGGCACGCCGGGAGGTCTTGCTGGATTAGTTTTACCTTTGTCGAAATATCTTGAGCACGGGATTCTGAGAGTACTCGGGTCTTCCCACCTTGGAGTTCCGACTCCGCAAATCATGAGCTTGTGATGGGCTAAGTTTGGACACCCCTGCAGGGTTTGAACTTTCGAAAGCCGTGCCCGCGGTTATGTGGCAGATGAGAATTTGTTAATATCCGGTTGTAGATAACTTGACACCATATCCTTAAGAATACACTACCTGTGTGAGTAACCATGATGGTCTCTTTCCGAAGGGCTTCGGGAAGTGAACACGTGTTGGAAATATGCCCTAGAGGCAATAATAAAATGGTTATTATTATATTTGCTTGTTCATGATAATCTTCTATTGTTCATGCTTTAAATTGTATTATCCGGAAACAGTGATACATGTGTGAATACATAGACCACAATGTGTCCCTAGTAAGCCTCTAGTTGACTAGCTCGTTGATCAACAGATGGTTATGGTTTCCTGACCATGGACATTGGATGTCATTGATAACGGGATCACATCATTAGGTGAATGATGTGATGGACAAGACCCAATCCTAAGCCTAGCACAAGATCGTGTAGTTCGTATGCTAAAGCTTTTCCAATGTCAAGTATCCTTTCCTTCGACCATGAGGTTGTGCAACTCCCGGATACCGTAGGAATACTTTGGGTGTGCCAAACGTCTCAACGTAACTGGGTGGCTATAAGGGTACACTATGGGTATCTCCGAAAGCATCTGTTGGGTTGGCACGAACCGAGACTGGGATTTGTCACTCCGTATGACGGAGATGTATCTCTGGGCCCACTCGGTAAGACATCATCATAATGAGCTCAATGTGACTAAGGGGTTGGTCGCGGGATGATGTGTTATGGAACGAGTAAAGAGACTTGCCATGACGAGATTGAACAAGGTATCGGTATACCGACGATCGAATCTCGGGCAAGTACTATACCGATAGACAAAGGGAATAGTATACGAGATTGATTGAATCCTTGAAATCGTGGTTCATCCGATGAGATCATCGTGGAGCATGTGGGAGCCAACATGGGTATCCATATCCCACTGTTGGTTATTGACCGGAGAGTCATCTCGGTCATGTCTGCGTGTCTCCCGAACCCGTAGGGTCTACACACTTAAGGTTCGGTGACGCTAGAGTTGTAGAGATATTAGTATGCGGTAACCCAAAAGTTGTTCGGAGTCCTGGATGAGATCCCGGGCGTCATGAGGAGTTCACTATCAGCGCTAACCTTGATCCCAAATAGGAAAGCGCGCTCATCGAGTTCATCCGTGAGAACCGGGATATCTTTGCGTGGAAACCTTCTGACATGCCAGGTATACCGAGGGAACTCGCTGAGCACAGCCTTAACATTGATCCGAAGTATAAACCGGTTAAACAATATTTGCGCCGCTTCAACGAAGAGAGGCGCAAGGCTATAGGAGAAGAAGTGGCCAGGCTTTTGGCCGCAGGGTTCATAGTTGAAGTTTTTCACCCAGAGTGGTTGGCTAATCCGGTGCTTGTGTTAAAGAAGAATGGAAAGTGGAGAATGTGTGTGGATTACACAGACCTCAACAAGGCTTGTCCAACTGATCCTTTTGCTCTCCCTCGCATTGATCAGATTATCGATGCTACAGCGGGATGTGAGCGGCTAAGCTTTTTGGATGCATATTCAGGATATCACCAGATCAAGATGGCAGTTATAGACCAAGAGAAGACAGCTTTCATAACCCCTTTTGGTGCTTTTTGCTATGTATCTATGCCTTTTGGGCTCAAGAGTGCTCAAGCAACTTATCAGCGTTGCGTTCAGAATTGTCTTAAAGAACAGATAGGGAGGAATGTTCATGCCTATGTGGATGACATTGTGGTTAAATCAAGGAAAGAGGAGACGATGATAGAGGATCTTAAGGAGACTTTTGACAATCTTCGAGCTTATAAGATGATGCTTAATCCGGTGTTCCGGCAGGTAAACTACTGGGATTTTTAGTCTCAAACAGAGGAATAGAAGCTAATCCGGAGAAGATTAAGGCAATTACATCTTTGACTAAACCAGTTTGCATCAACGATGTTCAGCGTATCGCTGGCCGGATCATAGCATTAAGCCGATTCATCGGCCGTTTGGGAGAGAAGGCGATCCCGCTTTACCAGATGCTGAAGAAAACAGATCGGTTTATATGGAGTGATGAGGCGAACGCGGCGTTTGAGGATCTGAAGCGGCAACTGGCAAAGCCGCCGGTACTGGCTGCCCCTATTGATAATGAACCGTTGCTGTTATACGTTGCCGCCAATGCACGGGCAGTCAGCGTTGCAATCGTGGTTGAGCGCAAGGAAGCAGGAAAGGAATACCCGGTTCAACGTCCGGTTTATTATGTGAGTGAAGTACTCATTGAGTCCAAGCAGAGGTACCCACATTGGCAGAAGCTGGTATATGGTGTGTTCATGGCAAACCGGAAGCTGAAGCACTATTTCCAAGGTCATCCGATAACTGTGGTTAGTTCAGCGCCATTGGGAGATATAATCCAGAACAGGGAAGCTACGGGTAGAGTTGCGAAGTGGGCCATTGAACTCAGCCCACATGAGTTGAAGCATGTGCCACGCACCGCTATAAAATCTCAGGCATTGGTGGATTTCATCAATGATTGGACAGAATTACAAATTCCTGAGGAGAAGCCGGATCTTACGTACTGGACGATTCATTTTGACGGGTCAAGACAGTTGGAAGGCTCGGGGGCTGGAGTTGTCTTAACTTCCCCCCGAGGTGATAAGTTTTGTTACATCCTCCGTTTGTTGTTTCCTTGCACTAATAATGCAGCAGAATATGAAGCGTTACTTCATGGTTTACGGATAGCAAAGGAGATGAACTTGAGCCGGGTTAAGTGTCTTGGTGATTCAGATCTGGTGGCACAGCAAGTTTCAGGAAAGTGGGATTCACGAGATCCTCTCATGGCAGCTTACAGACGGGAAGTTGAAGCAGTTGCAGGATATTTCAAAGGGTATCAGGTGGATCATATAGACCGGCTACGGAACGAGGCGGCCGATGCTTTAAGCCGGCTGGGCTCCCAACGTAAACCGGTGCCGCCAAATACTTTTTTGGATGAGTTGCACAGTCCTTCGGTTCAAGTACCATCGGAGGAAGACCTAGCTGTTCCTGATCCGGAGGCACAGTTAGTTGCAGCGCTTCATTTAATTCCGGATTGGACGCGGCCTTACTTGGCATATTTGAGCCAAGGAGAGCTACCGGATGATGAGATAGAGGCACGACAGATAATCCAGCGTTCCAAGTCCATGACGATTGCGAACGGAGAACTTCATCATCGCAGTGTTTCTGGAGCGTTTCAACGGTGTGTATCAGCTGAGGAAGGTTGTGATATCCTTCGTGAAATCCATGAAGGGGATTGTGGTCATCATGCCGGTTCAAAATCCTTGGTGGCTAAGGCTTTTCGACATGGGTTCTATTGGTTAACAGCTCATGCTGATGCGGTGGATTTAGTCCGAAAGTGTGATGCTTGTCAGAAGTTTTCACGATGCACTCTTGTTCCGGCACAGGAGCTCCGGATGATACCAATAACCTGGCCGTTCGCGACTTGGGGGCTTGATATGGTTGGACCTTTCAAACGATCCCAAGATCAGAAAACTCATCTACTAGTGGCAGTGGATAAGTATACAAAGTGGATTGAGGCAGAGCCTGTGAGCAAGTGTGATGCGGCAACGGCAGTCAAATTTATCAAAAAGGTAATTTTCCGGTTTGGCTTTCCGCACAGCATCATCACAGACAACGGCACCAATTTATCTCAAGGTGAGATGGAAGAATTCTGTCAACGGGAGCATATTCGCTTGGATGTATCTTCTGTGGCCCACCCCCAATCCAATGGTCAAGCTGAAAGAGCAAATCAGGAGATTTTGCGAGGTATCAAGCCCCGGCTTATGACTCCTTTGCAGAGAACCCCAGGATGTTGGGTTGAAAAGTTACCATCTGTTCTTTGGAGTATCAACACTACACCAAACCGGTCCACAGGTTACACACCTTTCTTCATGGTATATGGTGCTGAAGCGGTCCTTCCAAGTGATATCCATCATGATTCACCAAGGGTGACGGCTTATGTTGAAGCGGCCAATGAACAAGCAAGGCAAGACAGTTTGGACCGGTTGGATGAAGAGCGTGACATAGCAGCGGCACGGTCTGCAATTTATCAACAAGACTTACGCAGATATCACAGCCGCCGGATCAAGACAAGGACGTTCCAGGAGGGCGACTTAGTACTCCGGCTCATCCAAGATCAAACAGATATGCACAAGTTATCCCCGCCTTGGGAAGGGCCCTTTGTGGTCAGCAAGAATCTGCACAACGGTTCATATTACCTGCTGGACGTTCGAGAACACAAGGACTCACGGACATCAGAGGAGGAGACGAAGAGGCCATGGAACATCGCCCACTTACGGCCATACTATACTTGAGCTATGAGCTCCACTGTATCCTATGTATATATTATGATTAATGAATAAACTGGCACCCTCGGTAAACCGGGGGCTCAGCCTTTTTTCCAATACAAATATCTTATGAGAACAACCATATATATATTATCCTGTCATATTTCAAAGATATCGATCGGTTTAAAACTAATTTTTGCAGAATATATACTCAGAAGCAATAAAACTCCCTGAAGAGCATAAAGGTCACATCCGGCTCAAAGAGGACGCTTCACGCAAACCCTCTGGATGGTAATCCATCCAGTGATTGGTTCAAGATTTACCCATGGCTTCATGGAGCCATGGAGACCCTCTGGAAACGCTACGGGCATCCAGTGATTGGTTTATATTTCCCATGGTTTCAACGAACCATGGAGGCCCTCTGGAAAAGCTACGGGCATCCAGTGATTGGCTTATATTTCCCATGGCTTCATGGAGCCATGGAGGCCCTCTGGAAAGGCTACGGTCATCCAGTGATTGGCTAAAGTTTTTTCTTATGGTTCCTATGGAAAGACGAGATTATCCGCATCCATCGACAGGCCCTCTGGAAAGACGAGATTACCCGCATCCAGTGATTGGCTGAACCTTGCTTTGAGCCTGGTAGCTCATAAAAAGCCTCGACTACATGGTTTTATTTGCAAATTTGCGTTTTCTGATCTTTATGTGTTATGATTCTTTAATCCGGAGTGGGACAATTCAAGAATTTGACCACACATCTACAAAGTTAAAAGTCTGGATCGTGAATACCAGCATGAGATAAACCGGTGCTCATTATAACCCGGATCATCCATCAGGCAAAAAGCTACAAACTTCTGGACAAAGTTTCGGAATGATATAAACCGGTGTCTTTTATCAAGCCCGGGTTTGTTATTGGATCCATGAAGGTCTTCATCAAGAAATTTTAAATTCTACCGGATTAAGAGTATTGAGCATACTTGGTCTCAGGTATAGAGTTGTTTATGATATGAGTATATACTTATTTGATATATCATGAGAACAATTTAATGGGTCCAACGGTCAAACCGTTAGGACATATTTTCAAATATTGTATATGCAGGAACAAATGATATATAAGACAATTCATATCAGACCAAACTGGCAATGATAAAACGAGAAGTTGGAATATCCGGATCAAAACGGACAATGTTATCAGATATCCTATTACAAGGCATAGCAAGCCTGACGGATTAAAGATTGTTCGATAAATGAGACTGCAATTGCAAACATTAAACTATGAGCTATGCTCCCTCCTGCTGCGACGGCTGGGCATCGACTTGATCCGGAGTCTCCTCCTCTTCTTGAAGCGGTTGGAAGTCAGGGGCGCACAGTCGATTTTTGCTAAGGCACGAAAGTACATCTCTTCGTTGATAAGCTCCGACGGTTCAATATCTGGAGCGAAGGTATGAGGGCGCACTGGTGGGATTAGATTGACGGTATCGTAAACCGGCCGATCCACCCGCTCGTTCTGCAAATCATACCCCGGATGATACCTGGATAAGTCTGATTCGGCCGCAATTTTGCTGGCGAGAGGGCGCATCTCCTTCGTCAAGACATGGAGATCCTTTGCAGTAAACTCTGATCCGTCTTCCTTCGTATTTGGATACCCATTTAAAGCATCTTCCGGATCAAAGTTCGGAACCCATGCTTTCGCTCTGGTAAGCGCCATGAGGGCACCGGCTCGAGCAGCAGATTTCTTGACTTCCTCCAGACGGACCGGCAAGACAGACAGCTTTTGCAAGGTTTCTCGGATGGTAGTAGGGGCCGGCTTACTGAATGATGTAGCACTTATGATCCTTTGAGCACCGGAATACAGCTGCTCGACCAAAGTGTAACATGCTTTAAGTTTCTTACGCAAGTCATCCCCAAGATGGGTGACACGGCGCCCTGCATATGAGTATCACAGTTAAACCGGTACAGATGAAAGATTACAAGGATAAAGCAGGAATACAGATTAAAATACTTACCAAAGACGGCAGAGGTCATCAACTCTATTTGCCGCTTTAAGCCGGTTAATTCTTCAGTCACCGGATTAAGGGCTTCCTCAGCGTCTTTGACCCTCTTTTCCAGATCTTTTTTCTGAACCTCAAAGGCGGTTCGCTCTTCTTCAAAGAATTTTTTTAGTTCTTCAGCAGTCTTTAAACTCACCTTCAAGTCTTTCTTGGCCTTAGCAGCAGCAGCCTCCGTTTCAGCAAGTCTGTTCCGGAGTTCACTAACTTCTTCAGCCCTCCGGTTTAAATCAGCCTGCAAGTAAAATCAAGTGATAAGAAGCAAAAATCAGACAAGTCTCAAGCACACAAGCAAGTTGTCTACTTGACACTTGGGGACTAATGGGCAGTTGAAACAGTAAACAACAGCAATTCAAAGACAAAAGTCTCAAGCACACAAGCAAGTTGTCTACTTGACACTTGGGGGCTAATGGATAATTGAAGTATCAAAAGAAATTCTTACAAGTATCAAATACATAACCAAGTTATCTACTTGATACTTGGGGGCTAATGTAAGATCAGTTGTTCAAATTATAAGTTCCAGTTCACCTTCAACACGCAGCTAAACCGGAACTTGGGGGCTACTATGAGATAGTTAGAAGCATATCAAAAGCACAAAGTCAGAAGGAAAGGATTACCTCATATTTTTCTTTCATCATGTTAACCAAGCCCGCTTCATAATCTCGGCTGGTGTGGAGCCGGTTCAAGTACCCAGAATAGAGCTCCTGGGTACTCATGTCAGCAAGGTTGGATAGCTCGGTACTCCATTTACCCTTCTCTTTATGCAGCTTCTCCGCTTTAGCCGTATGTTTGGCTAAAACAATGGGCTCAGCCAGAGCAGTAAAAGCAGTGCCAATTACTTCAACTTCTGGAGAAGCAGGTGCTGTTGGTGGAACTGCAGTATGAACCGGACTGGGAGATGCCGGATTGATCTGAGGAGAATTGGCCCGGGCAGGACTTGGCGGATCATGAACATCATCAGCAGTAGGGTTCTCGGGCATTGAAATATGATCCGTAGGCGCAGGATTCTCAAGAGGAATTGTGGGCTCGCCTTCTGGGGGGACGGTTGTTGCCGGATCAACTGCCGGATCATCAATAGTAGTCTCAGCAGTGGGTTTGTTGGCCTTTGGTTTTTTGCTAGGCTTTGGCTTGCTGGAAGAAGTTCGAAAAATGAGTTAAGATTATGAAGCAAAATGTAATCATAAACCGGATAAGTTAAAAAGACTTACCCTGGGATGGTTTTCAGTGGGGGAAGTTGCGTGGCGGTCGATTCACCAGAGGAAGATAATGGAGTCTCCTGATAATCAGGGTCAGACGGTTTAAGAGGTTTGCGGATAAGCCCGGCCTTGGGATGAAGGAGGGTTGGAGAGAGTATAACCTCAGAACGGCGCCTCCGAGCCGGAGTGAGAGAGATTCCGGATGATTCCACTGCAAAGCCGCTATGGCGAGTGGTCCGGCGAAGGGCTTCATGTTGTTGTTTCTTCAAAAGAAAATTAGGATCCAATTGAGCATAAGGGTGAGAAAATTGATATTTCCGGACTGTCCGACGACTTTTTTGTGGAAGTGGTTCTGAATCGAAAGAAAGGATAGTTACCTCAACTGCGGCCGGTCTATCTCCTTCAGCCAACTCCTGCGTAAAGTCATTATTACATATAGATATGAGTAAAGGCAAGCAAGTTAAAGCCGGATTAATACATACCTCAGAGTCTGGATCGTCATCCTCAGCGTGAGAACTAGAGCCACCAGCCGCTTTTCTCTTCTTACTAGCAAAGGTTTTCCGGCGTGCCTGTTTTCCGGGTTTCTCCTAAGGCTTTCTTTTCCAGAAAGGATCATCAGCCTATTCGACAGAAAAGAAACAGTTAGAAGACGGTTTATATAAACGGATTAAAATATATATATATATATATATATATATATATATATATATATATATATATATATATATATATATATATATATAAGAAAGCAAGGCTTACTGCAGGTAGCTTGTTCTTCTTGTAATACGGAGCCAATCCGATTTTGCTGCAATCCTCTAAGGAGACGTTGAGCATCTTCTTAGCCGATTCAATGACCTCCGATTCAGAAAGCTTATCCTTGGTAAACCGTTGAGGGTCGTCCGGTTTACCAGAATACTGGCACATCAACTGTGATCGCGGACTCAAAGGAAGGATACTCCAAGAGAGCTAACAGCACATAAAATCGGTTCCAACTAAACCGTTGGCCATAAAAGCTTTCAGTCTAGCAAGCTGAGAAGCAAACCGGGGCCGTTCGGCGGAGCTAAGTCGCTGTGGCAAAGGGTGGTCTTCCGGAAGACGGTGCTCGCGATAACCCGGCGGTGGATTCTCCTCGACAGGAGAAGTGTCAATACAGTAAAACCAGGACTTGTTCCATTCCTTTGGGTGCGTGTGGAGAGCGGCATGGGGAAAGACTGCATCTCTCCTTTTCTGGATGCTGACCCCACCAAGTTCCTGATGCGGCCCGCTGGTGAACTCAGTACGCCGGTTCAGCTGAAAGAAATCCCGGAACAGGTCAACAGACGGCTCTTCTTGCAGATATACCTTTGAGAATACTTGGAAGTCACAGATATTGGAAACGGAGTTGGGACCAATGTCCTGAGGATGGAGCTGGAAAGCGGCAAGCACATCTCGGAAGAATCTTGAACCGGGAGGTGTGAAGCCTCGGGCTATATGGTCGAAGAAAACAATAACCTCCCCTTCTCTGGGAGTAGGAGGGCATTCATTTCCTGGAGCCCGCCACTTTAAAGCGGATTGAGGGCCTAAAGTACCAACGGCAGCAGCATTGACCAAGTCTTCTTCCGTAATAATGGAAGGAACCCAATTGCAAGACACAAATTGTTTGGCCATAGCGACAGAAGGACAAAGTACTGAAAGGGTAAAAGTATAAAACCGGATTATTTAAGTACAGCGGTATAAACCAGAAGACATATACGAAGATCACGCAACGGTTTAGACAAGGGACTAATGATATGGCTAACCCGGCAATAACAAGGAGCTGTGTTACTACCGGTTCATGACAGCAAAAGAGGAACAACTAAACCGTCGTGTTCATCTTTAATTTTTTTACAGGAACAGTGCATGACAGTATAAACCGGAGTATATTTAACAGATCTACAAAGGAGAAGAAACAGGTTTTTGCAAACAGCTAAAGGTGGAACAGATCTGAGCACACAAGAAAAAGAAAAATAATGCAAGGATATATGGGAAGAAAATACAAGGATCTTATGCGGAGCAGATGAATCTACAGGTTGGGTGTAGGTGACGAGATCTAAAGCATATATTAGCGGAACAAAAGTAAGATCTAAGAGCTAGATATAAAGGTCAAAACTTCTGCGAAACTGGTGTTTAAGATGAACAAGGTGAAGCTTTCGTTAAAGCTCTAATGGCGGAGACGCGAGCAAGAACCCTAGAGGTTACAAGACTACAAAGAGGAAGAAGATGGAGTACCTGAGAAGTGGCGGAGGAATTCTTTCTGGTCAAGCTCAGGTTGATGCAGCGGCCGGCGAGGGTTTGGGCTCGGCGGTCGACGGCGGCGGTTCGAGCTCGGGCGTCAATGGCGTCTTGAACTCGGGCGACGGAGGAAGAAGAAAGGAGCGGAAGAGAATAACAGATGGGGACAGCGGTATTTATAGAAGAAAATCAGATCCGAAGCGACAGGTGCGGGATTCAAGGAGGCAAAGGATCGGATAAAGATCCTCTGACTCCTCGATTTTCGGGATAACCCTTAAACAAAGCTACAGTACAGCTCGCGGCGTTAAATGCAGAAATGATGTCACGGACAGATTAAGTGATTCTCGAGGATGACGTCAGGGCCGGTTTACAAAAATGAGAAGACACAAGAAGGAAGGTTATGCAAGATTGAGAAGATTGATATGAACAAGTTCAAATCATTCTGGGGCCTAATGTCAGGGATATTACTAGCAGGTATGAACCGGCTAGTGTAAACCGGCTTATTATAATTGTATGGTTGTAACGTTCAGTAAAGGCTACGGCCCATTAGATCTTAGGGCCCATGAATAGAGTTATGGTTTGTAAACCGCCCGATGATGTAACTTGAGAGAAAAGGAAGAAAGAGCAGAGACCGAGGCGGACACAAGTATGAGCCGGCCTCGGGACTCTGTAAACCGGACTGGGCGTCGCCTCTCTATATAAAGGGACGACCCGGCGACGGTTCAAGGACAAGCAAGAATCAACCCGTCGAGACTACAGGCAAGCGATCCGCTCCCTGTAATCCGACGCCCAAGCAATACCAAACCAACTAGACATAGGCTTTTACCTTCATCGAAGGGGCCGAACTAGTATAAACCCTCTGTGTCCTTTGTGTGCTATGAACCCCTTCAAGCTAACCCGTGCGATGGTTCCATCATCAAGTCCGTTAAACCGGACATCTGCCGTGTTATTTCCACGACAATTTCACTTCGGCCTTTCTGGATAAGAAGTTGCAAATTATTTCTCCGGGCAAGTGCATGACTTCAAATTTGAGGGCTCCGAATGTATCTATTCGCATGGGTGATTACCGCTTTCTGGCTTCTCCGGTTGTTCTCGGCAATTCTGACATTGATCTTATTCTCGGGATGGATTGGCTTTCTCAGCATGATGCTCACATTGATTGTGCAAATAAGGAAGTCAAGATTACTCATCCTAACGAAGACGTGATTATCTTCGCCTCTCGATATAACACAATCAGGCTATTCTCTCTCAATGACAAGGGCGAGATTAACGCCATCTCTCAAATTTCGGTGGTTAATGAATACGAAGACGTTTTCCCTGAAGAGCTTCCAGGCATGCCTCCGCATCGTCAAGTTGAATTTGTCATTGAACTCGAGCCTGGTACTGAGCCAGCATGCCGGTGTCCGTACAAGCTCTCCTTTGAACAGTTGAAGGAGTTGAAGAAACAGCTTGATGAACAAGAGCGTCTGGGTCTGATCAGGCCTAGCACTTCTCCTTGGGGCTGTGGTGTCTTATTTGTCAAGAAGAAGGATGGCACGGAGCGCCTTTGCGTTGATTACCGGCCATTGAACAAGAAGACAATAAAGAACAAGTATCCGCTCCCCAACATCAATGAACTATTCGAGCAGCTCTAAAGTGTTCTCTCAGCTCGATCTCCGGATGGGTTACCACCAAATTCGCATTCGTGAAGAAGATATTCACAAGACTACATTCAGAACCAGCTACGGCTCCTATGAGTATACAGTCATGTCTTTTTGGCCTCGCTAATGCTCCACCTACCTTCTCGAGAATGATGCACTACATTTTCAACCCCTACACCAATGAAATTGTGCTTGTGTATCTGGATGACATCTTGGTATTCTCCAAGAATGAAGAAGATCACGAAAAGCACCTCCGTCTGGTTCTCGACAGACTCCGTGAACATAAGTTCAATGCCAAGTTCTCCAAGTGCGAATTCTGGATCGATAAGGTCTTGTATCTGGGCCATATCATCTCCGCTGACGGTATTGCGGTCAACCCCGAGAAAGTTGAAGCGATTGTCAACTGGGAACCTCCTCAGAATGTCAAGCAACTCCGAAGCTTCTTTGGTCTTGCTAGCTATTGCAGAAGGTTCGTTGAGAACTTCTCCAAGATTGCCAAGCCTCTCTCCAACTTGCTGCAGAAGAATGTCAAGTACAACTAGTCTCCGGATTGTGATGTGGCATTCAAAACTCTCAAAGAAAAGCTCATCTCTACTCCAGTTCTTACTCCTCCAGATGAGTCCAAGCCCTACGAAGTATTATGTGATGCTTCTCTTCAAGGACTTGGTGGTGTGCTTATGCAAGACAAGAAAATTGTGGCATACACTTCTCGTCAACTGAAGCCAAGTGAGAAGAACTATCCCACACATGATCTCGAGCTAGCAGTTGTGGTACATGCCTTGATCACGTGGAGACACCTTCTATTGGGCAGAAAAGTCGACATCTTCACCGATCACAAGAGCTTGAAGTACATCTTCACACAGCCGAACCTGAACCTTCGCCAGACTCGTTGGGTTGAGATGATCCAAGAGTATGATCCAAGCATCGAATACACACCTGGCAAGGCCAATGTCATTGCAGATGCCTTGAGCAGAAAGGCATATTGCAACAGTCTCCTTATCAAGCTGTTTCAGCCTGAGCTTTGTGAAGCATTCAGGAAGCTCAACCTTCAAGTTGTTCCGCAAGGTTTTCTTGCAAATCTTCAAGTTGCTCCTACCTTGGAAGATCAGATCCATGAGGCCCAACTCAGTGATGCTATGGTGCAGAAAATGAAACATGGTATTGCAAAGGGTACTCCCAAATACAAGTGCTATCGCGTTGAAGAGAGAGATACCTTGTTCTTTGAGGACAGGCGTGTGGTTCCCAAAGGGGGATCTCAGGAAGCTCATAATGAACGAAGCACATGACTCCCTCCTCTCGATTCATCCTGGAAGTTCGAAGATGTACCAAGACCTCAAGCAATCTTACTGGTGGACTCGCATGAAAAGGGAGATTGCCCAATTCGTGAATGAATGTGATGTCTGCAGAAGAGTGAAGGCAGAGCATCAACGTCCAGCCGGTCTTCTCCAACCTCTTTCGATTCCCGAGTGGAAATTCGACCACATTGAAATGGATTTTGTCACTGGGTTTCCCAAGTCCAAGAAAGGTAATGATTCTATCTTTGTGGTGATTGACAAGCTTACCAAAGTAGCTCACTTCCTTCCTGTCAAGGAATCCTTCAATGCAGCTCAACTAGCAGAGTTGTACACTTCCAGAATTGTGTCCTTACATGGCATTCATCAAGTTATCTCCTCGGATCGTGGAAGTTTGTTCACATCCAAGTTCCGGGACTCCTTTCAGTCTGCCATGGGCACTAAGATCCGTTTCAGCGCTGCGTTTCACCCTCAGACTAGTGGTCAAGTCGAGAGAGTGAACCAGATTCTAGAAGACATGCTCAGAGCTTGTGTCATATCTTTTGGCATGAAGTGGGAAGATTGCCTTCCGTTTGCCGAGTTCTCTTACAACAACAGTTTCCAAGCAAGTGCCGACAAAGCTCCGTTTGAAATTCTCTATGGCAGAAAGTGCCGTACTCCTCTCAACTGGTCTGAGACTGGTGAACGTCAACTTCTTGGCAATGACTTGATCTCAGAAGCCGAAGAAATGTTCAAAGTCATACGTGAGAATCTCAAGGCCGCTCAGTCGTGTCAGAAGAGCTACTATGACGGCAAGCATCGTGATTTGGCCTTCAACATTGGTGATCATGTCTATCTCCGTGTCTCTCCTATGAAAGGCACCCAAAGATTTGGCATCAAAGGAAAACTTGCTCCTAGATACGTGGGCCATTTTAAGATCCTTGGCAAAATAGGCTATCTAGCCTATCAACTTGAGCTCCCTTCCAACTTCGCTAATGTTCATGATGTGTTTCATGTGTCTCAACTCCGCAAGTGCTTCAAGACACCTGAACGCACCATTCTGTTCGAGCAGATTGATCTTCAACAAGACTTGTCTTACCGAGAGCATCCCGTTGCTATTCTTGAAGAAATCGAGCGCAAGACCCGCAAGAAGTCAATCAAGTTCTTGAAAGTTAAGTGGTCACACCATACCGACCGAGAAGCTACGTGGGAACGAGAAGATCACCTTCGTTTCGAGTGTCCTTCCTTCTTCCAGTCCTAGATCTCGGGACGAGATCTTTTCGTAGTAGAGGAGAGTTTGTAATGCCCCAGATGTAACACTTTCCCAATATGGCAATATATAAACTTTTGCTTCATTAGTTCCATTCTGGGTTCTTCGTCTTTTCGGGTTTCGTCGTTTTGTCGTGTGCGTGTGTGCATTTCATCCATGTCATGTTGTCATGTGCATTACATTGCATTTGTGTTGTCGTTTGGATCCGGTCCCACTCGTCTCTTCCCGTTGTCCGTTTCGAGTTCCGACGCTCTCACCCGTGGCCGTGGCATCCCCGAGTCCTTCTTTCGTGTTTGGCCGTGTAACGTTTCCGGTATGGCATGAGACTTGTCGTGTGTTGTTGTTTTGGTACGTGTAGGCCGCCTGTCAAGTTTCGTCGCGTTTGGAGTTCGTTTGGTACTCCAACAGTTAACCTCGTGGGCTAAAAGTACCTCCTCTTTGAGGCCCAAGACCCCATCCACAACAGCCCACCAACCCAGCACAACCCTTCCCATCATCTCGGTCGTCGATTTGTGATCGCGTGGCCGAAAACCGCTCCCCATTTGGAGTCTCCTAGCTCCTTGTGCCTATAAAAACGTCCCCCTCCATTTTCGTCCAAAAAACCCTAGTCTTCTTCCACCTCCAACCCCCGCCTCGAAATCCATGCCGGGCGGACGTGTCCGACCCGGGCCGGACAGGTTTTCCTCCGCCGCCGCTCCCACTGCGGGGGCCGGCCTCGCCCCGCGGCCCGCATCGCCTCCGCCTGCCGCGCGCGACCTCCGCCGCCGTCCTCCTCAGATCCGGCGGCTCGCCGCCGTCGCGAGGCCCCGCCGCCGCGCCACCACCCGCAGGCGGCCGGAGCCCCGCCGCCCCGGCAAGCAGCCGCTCCGCCGCCGGGCTCCCTTCGAGCCGCCGCCTTCAAGCTCCTCGCCGCCGGGCCAGGGTCGCCGCCTGCCGCCGAGGCCACCACACTTGCCGCCGCCGGCCGGAATCGAGGTGGCCGCCCCTCGCCGGCGTGGGATCGAGCGATCCAGCCGCCGTGCCCCGCCGATCCGATCCGGTGCTCCCGCGGGCAGGGAACCCTAGCGGGCGCGCCCGCGACCCGCTTCGCCCGCGGACCCGTTTGACCCGAACCTAACCCGCGTTGACTCCAGTGAAGTTGACCCTTGTCTTTTTGGCTAAGTCTTTTAGTTTTTTCATTGTCTGATGCATTTTTGTGAAGGCTATAACTTTTTGTGTGCATGTCCGATTTGTGCATATGATATGTCAAAATGATCGTGGTGATGTGTACTACGTTTTGTTCCATTGTGTCATGCTTGTTTGAGTCCATCTAGATGTCTTAATCTTCATGACAAGAGTGATACATGTTATAAACTGCTGCTATTAGTTGTTTTCATGCCATGTTTGAGATGTGATAACTTGGTGCATGTTTATCCAAATGAAGCAAATGTTATGTCCAAATGTTCATCATGAGATGCTCTACATGTTGGTTGCTATAGCATGCATGTTAGAGTTCATATTGCCATGTTTATCCCTGTTGCAAAAGTGCATGTGGCTGTTAGGTTTTGTAACTTGTTACGAGATGCCTAGTTGAGGAGATCGTTGCTATTGTTGTGTTTGTCCCCATGTTGCATGCTCATATGTTTTGGACTCCCCATCATGTGTTCTTTGCTGTGGTGCAAACCACTTGCCATGATATGCTTTGAGGTGACTTAAACATGCTCGCAAACATGCCATGATAATATTGTTGTTTTAACACTTAGTGAAATTTCACTAAGTCTGGAATCTGTCTTAACCTGATGCTATGTTTGCTTGTTGTCCTAGGCAAATCCATATTAGCTTTGGGGTGGCTATTGATCAGTCCTTGGTGTATATGTTGTTGTATATCCATCCATGCCCTCACATGCTCATTTGGGTTGCTGTAGCCTATTTAATTCTTGCTCCCAAGTTGCTATAAAATATTACTGTCAGGTTTTTATTGTCATGTTCAAAATGTTGTAGCTTGTTGCTATTGATCCATGCCTCCTATGGAGATGCTCCAATGGAGTTGATTGCTGTAGGATATGTCTACTTCATGTCCATGCTTCTTGTCACCATGTTTGAGTGCTGTAGAGTATATATTTCTTGCTCCAAAGTTGCTATGTGGCTGTTAATTTCAGCTTTGCATTGTTTCTTGTTTAGGGTGTATCTTTTAGTCCGTTGCTCCGTTTTAGCAAGTCCTATATGAAACTTGTGTGATTTTGCATGTAGAATCATAATATCATCTTGTTAACATGTTTGGAGTATGTTTGCTTGATGTTTGGGTGCATCTTGCACCGTTGCCATGCTTATCTTGTTTTGATCATATCTTCTAGACCGTAGCTCCGTTTTAAACAAACTTTATATGAAACTTGACTAGATTTTTGTGTAGAGTGTCATGGTGCATGTTAACTTGCTGTTTAACAACTTTAACTTAAGGTTTTTTCAGATCTGGACTAATTTCAAACTATGCATATGAGGACTTACGGATTTGTCTTAAGTAGTTTCCAGCCTCATTTAAACCTGCTGTTTCTTGTGTTGTTTCTCTGTGCTTCCTACCTTGCCATGTTTTGCATCCTAATTAGACTTGTCTTGCATCCTACTTGCTTGAGTATATTGTCATGTTTCTTGTGTTGTTTCTCTGTGCTTCCTATGTTATCATGCTGTGCATCCTAAGTGCATCTGTAGTGCTTCCTTAGTGCATCAGCCATGCATCCTGTAGTTTGCGCATTGCACCTTGTTTGATTTAGTGCCTCGTGTGTTCTTGTGTTGAGTAGAGCCGGAAGCCGAGACCGAGTACGAGAACGAGGTTGAGAACGAGGAGCCCTCTTACGATCCCATCGACGACTCGACAGGCAAGATGACCTGACCCAGATATCATTACTATCTTTGCCTATTGCTAGAAGTCTCGCTCTTTAGCTTATTGCCTCGATGCCCATGTTTGTTTGTCAGCCTCCTATTGTAACCATGAATCTGTTTAACCACCCAACCTATGCAAACCTTTGATTGGCTACGTAGGCTTCGCTCAGCCCCTCTTATAGCATTGCTAGTTGCAGGAGAAGATTTGAAGATTCTTGCTTCATGTTGAAGCTTGTTGGGATATCACACTATATAAACTCTTAAATGAAATCATCTATATATTTGTAATGGGTGGAAGGATAAGCCTCTTGCTTGGTGATTTGTTCCACTCATGCCGCCTAGGAACCGTATAAACCGGTGTTATGTTCCTTGATTATGCGTTCCTCACACGGTTGGGGTTATGGGACCCCCTCGATAAACCGCTTAGCTCTAAGGCTTTTCCAGCAAGTCCCAACATTGGTACTCCATTTGCCTAATAACTAAAAACTTGCATAGGGACTAGCTATTCCTTTTTATTAATCAACAACCCCCGGGCCAGTGCTCCACATGAGTGTTGGTCCGAACTGAGCAGACTGTGGGGCCGCCTTGGGGAAACCCGAGGTATTTGGTATTCACCTGTAGGATGACTCATCCGGTCGTGGCCTGAGACTAGATACGCGCGGCTACTGTCAGGGTGTTGGCACACCGGGAGGATTTGCTGGATTAGTCTTACCTTAGTCGGAGTATCTTGAGCACGGGATTCCGAGGATACTCGGGTCTTCCCACCTTGGAGTTGCGACTCCGCGGCTCATGGGCTTGTAATGGGCCAAGTTGGAACACCCCTGCATGGTTTGAACTTTCGAAAGCCGTGCCCGCGGTTATGTGGCAGATGGGAATTTGTTAATATTCGATTGTAGAAAACTTGACACCATGCTCAGAACACACTACCAGCGTGAGTACCGTGACGGTCATTTTCCGAAAGGGGTTCGGGAAGTGAACACGGTGGGATTATGTTTGACGTGCTTAGATAGGATCACTTCGTGATTACCTTGTCGCTCGTGGCACTTCTCTTCTCGCTCTTATTACGTAAGCTAGTGCTAGTGCAGCTGCAGCCTTTTATTCTTTCTTCAGCCTTGTTCCACACCCAAGGCTTAGATAATTCTGTTACCCGGGAACGGGATTGCTGAGTCCTCTGTGGCTCACAGATTCTACACCACAATAGATGCAGGTACCATGGTGAACTACCCAGGTGACGGCACGTAGCTGTTCTGGGAGTACGACGAAGAACGTAGTCGTTACTATGTGCACTATCCCGATGATCAGTAGTGGTTTCTACTAGGGGCGATCCGAACCTGTGGTTTTATGTATTTGGTATCTTTCATTTGGATCTTCACCCGTAGTCGGGTTGTGATGTTATTTGGATGATGATTGTTATGTAATGTATTGTGTGACGTGGCGAGTGTAAGCCAACTATCTCTTTTACAATTTCATCCCTATTTTTACATGAGATGTGCAAAGATACCAAACTCGAGATCATTCCAGAATGGGCTTATACCTTTAAGTCGTGCCTCGACACGTAGGAGGTATAGTCCCATCCTGGGCATTACAGCCCCATGGGCTGAAGTGGGAAGGGAACCAGCCCCTGGTGGGCTGGTGCGCCCCCCATGGGCCTCCCCTTGCGCCTAGGGTTGGAAACCCTGGGGGTGGGGGCGCCCCACCTGACTTGGGGGGCAAGTCCCCCCTTGGCCGCCGCCCCCCCTTGGAGATTGGATCTCCAGGGGCCGGCGCCCCCCAGGGGCCCTATATAAAGGGGGGAGGGAGGGCTGCGCACCCAAGCCCTGGAGCCTCCCTCTCCCTCCCGTGACACCTCTTCATCCTCCAGTAGTGCTTGGCGAAGCCCTGCTAGAATCTCGCTACTTCCACCACCACGCCGTCGTGCTGCTGTATCTCCATCAACCTCTCCTCCCCCCTTGCTGGATCAAGAAGGAGGAGACATCTCCTCTCCGTACGCGTGTTGAACGTGGAGGTGTCGTCCGTTCGGCGCTTGATCATCGGTGATTTGGATCACGACGAGTACGACTCCGTCAACCCCGTTCTCTTGAACGCTTCCGCGCACGATCTACAAGGGTATGTAGATGCACACCCCTCTCCCTCATTGCTAGATGACCCCATAGATTGATCTTGGTGATGCATAGAAAATTTTAAAATTCTTCTATGTTCCCCAATAGTGGTATCTGAGCTAGGTCTATGCGTAGTATCTTGCACGAGTAGAACACAAAGTAGTTGTGGGCGTAGATCATGTCAATTTACTTGCCGCTACTAGTCCTATCTTGATTCGGAGGCATCGTAGGATGAAGCGGCCCGGACCGACCTTACACGTACGCTTACGTGAGACAGGTTCCACCGACTGACATGCACTAGTTTCATAAGTTGGCTAGCGGGTGTCTGTCTCTCCCACTTTAGTCGGATCGGATTCGATGAAAAGGGTCCTTATGAAGGGTAAATAGAAATTGG
This sequence comes from Secale cereale, assembly GCA_902687465.1. Classification (NCBI taxonomy): domain Eukaryota; kingdom Viridiplantae; phylum Streptophyta; class Magnoliopsida; order Poales; family Poaceae; genus Secale; species Secale cereale. The sequence goes on along the minus strand of LR738715.1, from coordinate 228,579,911 downwards.
CATATCACGTTGTGGTTTTGGCGTAGGTAAGAAACGTTCTTGCTAGAAACCAATAGCAGCCACGTAAAAACTTGCAACAACAATTAGAGGACGTCTAACTTGTTCTTGCAGCATGTGTCGTGTGATGTGATATGGCCAAAAGGATGTGATGAATGATATATATGTGATGTATGAGATTGATCATGTTCTTGTAATAGGAATCACGACTTGCATGTCGATGAGTGTGACAACCGGTAGGAGCCATATGAGTTGTCTTATTTTATTGTATGACCTGCGTGTCACTGAAAACGCCATGTAATTACTTTACTTTATTGCTGACCGTTAGCCATAGTAGTAGAAGTAATGTTTGGCGAGACGACTTCATGAAGACACGATGATGGAGATCATGATGAAATCGAAAGGAGCAAAATGATATTGGCCATATCATGTCACTATTTGATTGCATGTGATGTTTATCATGTTTTTACATCTTATTTGCTTAGAACGACGGTAGTAAATAAGATGATCTCTCACTAAAATTTCAAGAATTGTGTTTCCCCTAATTGTGCACCATTGCTAAGGTTCGTTGTTCCGAAGCACCACGTGATAATCGGGTGTGATAGGTCCCAACGTTCGCATACAACGGGTGTAAGCCTGATTTACACACGCAATACACTTAGGGTTCACTTGACGAGCCTAGCATGTACAGACATGGCCTCGGAACACGGAAGACCGAAAGGTCGAACATGAGTTGTATAGTAGATATGATCAACATAAAGATGTTCATCGTTGATGACTAGTCTGTCTCACGTGATGATCGGACACGGCCTAGTCGATTCGGATCATGTATCTCTTGGATGACTAGAGAGATGTCTATCTGAGTGGGAGTTCATTAAATTTGTTTAGATGAACTTAATTGTCATGAACATAGTCTAAAATCTTTACAATATGTCTTGTAGATCCAGTGGCCCACGCTAATGTTGTCCTTAACTTCAACGCATTCCTAGAGAAAACCAAGCTGAAAGACGATGGTCGCAACTATACGGATTGCGTCCGTATAGTGAGGATCATCCTCATAGCTGCCAAGAAAACATATGTCCTTGAAGCACCGCTAGGTGACTCACCCGCCCCAGCGAACCAAGACGTTATGAACGCCTGGCAGTCGCGTTGTGATGATTACTCCCTCGTTCAGTGCGACATGCTTTACAGCTTAGAATCGGGGCTCCAAAAGCGTTTTGAGCATCACGGAGCATATGAGATGTTCCAAGAGCTGAAAATGGTTTTCCAAGCTCATGCCTGAGTCGAGAGATATGACGTCTCCGACGCATTCTACAGTTGTAAGATGGAGGAGAATAGTTCTGTCAGCGAGCATATACTCAAATTGTCTGGGTTGCACAATCGCTTGTCTCAGTTGGGAATTAATCTCCCAGATGAAGCGGTCGTTGACAGAATCCTTCAGTCGCTCCCACCTAGCTACAAGAGCTTCGTGATGAACTTCAATATGCAAGGGATGGAGAAGTCCATTCCCGAGGTGTATTCAATGCTGAAATCAGCGGAGGTAGAGATCAAGAAAGAACATCAAGTGTTGATGGTGAATAAAACCACTAATTTCAAGAAAGGCAAGGGTAAGAAGAACTTCAAGAAGGACGGCAAAGGAGTTGTAGCGCCCAGTAAGCCAGTTGCCAGGAACAAGCCAAAGAATGGACCCAAGCCTGAGACTGAGTGCTTTTATTGCAAGGGAACGGGTCACTGGAAGTTGAACTGCCCCAAATACTTAGCAAATAAGAAGGCCGGCAACGTCAAAGGTATATGTGATATACATGTTATTGATGTGTACCTTACCAACGCTCGTAGTAGCTCCTGGGTATTTGATACCGGTGCAGTTGCTCACATTTGTAACTCAAAGCAGGAGCTGTGGAATAAGCGGAGACTGGCGAAGGACGAGGTGACGATGCGCGTCGGGAATGGTTCCAAGGTCGATGTGATCGCCGTCGGCACGCTACCTCTGCATCTACCTTCGGGATTAGTTTTAAACCTCAATAATTGTTATTTAGTACCAGCTTTGAGCATGAACATTGTATCTGGATCTCGTTTAATGTGAGATGGCTACTCATTTAAATCCGAGAATAATGGTTGTTCTATTTATATGAGAGAAATGTTTTATGGTCATGCCCCGCTGGTCAATAGTTTATTCTTAATGAATCTCGAACGTGATGTTACACATATTCATAGTGTGAATGCCAAAATATGTAAGGTTGATAATGATAGTCCCACATACTTGTGGCACTGCCGCCTTGGTCATATTGGTGTCAAACGTATGAAGAAGCTCCATGCAGATGGACTTTTGGAGTCTCTTGATTATGAATCATTTGACACGTGCGAACCATGCCTCTTGGGCAAGATGACTAAGACTCCGTTCTCCGGAACAATGGAGCGAGCAACCAACTTATTGGAAATCATACATACCGATGTGTGCGGTCCAATGAGTGTTGAAGCTCGCGGTGGCTATCGTTATGTTCTCACCCTCACTGATGACTTGAGTAGATATGGGTATGTCTACTTGATGAAACACAAGTCTGAGACCTTTGAAAAGTTCAAGGAATTTTAGAATGAGGTTGAGAATCAACGTGACAAAAAAATAAAGTTCTTACAATCGGATCGTGGAGGAGAATATTTAAGTCACGAGTTTGGCACGCATCTAAGGAACTGTGGAATTGTTTCACAATTGACGCCTCCTGAAACACCTCAGCGTAATGGTGTGTCCGAACATCATAGTCGTACTCTGTTGGACATGGTGCGATCTATGATGTCTCTTACCGACTTACCGCTATCGTTTTGGGGTTATGATTTAGAGACTGCCGCATTCACTTTAAATAGAGCACTGTAAAAATCCGTTGAGACGACACCGTATGAACTTTGGTTTGGCAAGAAACCTAAGTTGTCATTTCTAAAAGTTTGGGGATGCGATGCTTATGTCAAGAAACTTCAACCTGAAAAGCTCGAACCCAAATCGGAAAAATGCGTCTTCATAGGATACCCTAAGGAAACTATTGGGTACACCTTCTACCTCAGATCCGAAGGCAAGGTATCCGTTGCCAAGAATGGATCCTTTCTGGAGAAAGAGTTTCTCTTGAAAGAAGTAAGTGGGAGGAAAGTGGAACTTGATGAGGTGATTGTCACCCCTTCCGAACCGGAAAGTAGCGCAGCGCAGGAATATGTTCCTGTGGTGCCTGCACCGACTAGGGAGGAAGTTAATGATAATGATCATGAAGCTTCAGATCAAGTTACTGCTGAACTTCGTAGGTCCACAAGGACACGTTCCGCACCAGAGTGGTACGGCAACCCTGTCCTAGAAATCATGTTGTTAGACAACGGTGAACCTTCGAACTATGAAGAAGCGATGGCGAGCCCAGATTCCAACAAATGGCTTGAAGCCATGAAATCCGAGATAGGATCCATGTATGATAACAAAGTATGGACTTTGGTGGACTTGCCCGATGATCGGCACGCCATAGAAAATAAATGGATCTTTAAGAAGAAGACTGACGCGGATGGTAATGTGACCATCTATATGGCTCGACTTGTTGCTAAAGGTTATCGACAAGTTCAAGGAATTGACTACGACGAGACTTTATCTCCCGTAGCGATGCTGAAGTCCGTCCGAATCATGTTAGCAATTGCCGCATTCTATGATTATGACATATGGCAAATGGACGTCAAAACGGCATTCCTTAATGGCTTCCTCAAGGAAGAACTGTATATGATGCAGCTGGAAGGTTTTGTCGATCCTGAGAATGCTAACAAGGTATGCAAGCTCCAGCGCTCAATCTATGGGCTGGTGCAAGCATCTCGGAGTTGGAACATATGCTTTGATGAGGTGATCAAAGCGTTTGGGTTTATACAGACTTGGGGAGAAGCCTGTATTTACAAGAAAGTGAGTGGGAGCTCTGTAGCATTTCTCATATTATATGTGGATGATATATTGCTGATGGGAAATGATGTAGAACTCTTGGAAAGCATAAAGGCCTACTTGAATAAGTGTTTTTCAATGAAGGACCTTGGAGAAGCTGCATACATATTAGGCATCAAGATCTATAGAGATAAATCGAGACGCCTCATTGGTCTTTCACAAAGCACATACCTTGACAAGATATTGAAGAAGTTCAATATGGATCAGTCCAAGAAAGGGTTCTTGCCAGTATTGCAAGGTATGAGATTGAGCACAGCTCAATGCCCGACCTCGGCAGAAGATAGAGAAAAGATGAGTGTCATCCCCTATGCCTTGGCCAGAGGTTCTATTATGTATGCCATGCTGTGTACCAAACCTGATGTGAACCTTGCCATTAGTTTGGTGGGGAGGTACCAAAGTGATCCCGGTATGGAACACTGGACAGCGGTCAAGAACATCCTGAAGTACCTGAAAAGGACTAAGGATATGTTTCTCGTTTATGGAGGTGACGAAGAGCTTGTCGTAAAGGGTTATGTCAATGCTAGCTTCGACATAGATCTGGATGACTCCAAGTCGCAAACCGGATACGTGTATATTTTGAATGGTGGGGCAGTCAGCTGGTGCAGTTGCAAGCAAAGCGTCGTGGCCGCATCTACATGTGAAGTGGAGTACATAGCTGCTTCCGAAGCAGCGCAGGAAGGAGTCTGGATGAAGGAGTTCATCACCGACCTAGGAGTTATTCCAAGCGCGTCGGGCCCGATGACTCTCTTATGTGACAACACTGGAGCTATTGCCATTGCCAAGGAGCCCAGGTTTCACATGAAGACCAAGCACATCAAGCGTCGTTTCAACTCCATCCGGAATTATATTCAAGATAGAGACATAGATATTTGTAAAGTGCATATGGATCTGAATATCACAGATCCGTTGACTAAACCTCTTCCACGAGCAAAACATGATCAACACCAGAACTCTATGGGTGTTCGATTCATCACAATGTAACTAGATTATTGACTCTAGTGCAAGTGGGAGACTGTTGGAAATATGCCCTAGAGGCAATAATAAAATGGTTATTATTATATTTCCTTGTTCATGATAATCGTTATTGTTCATGCTTTAAATTGTATTATCCGGAAACAGTGATACATGTGTGAATACATAGACCACAACGTGTCCCTAGTAAGCCTCTAGTTGACTAGCTCGTTGATCAACAGATGGTTACGCTTTCCTGACCATGGACATTGGATGTCATTGATAATGGGATCACATCATTAGGAGAATGATGTGATGGACAAGACTCAATCCTAAGCCTAGCACAAGATCGTGTAGTTCGTATGCTAAAACTTTTCCAATGTCAAGTATCCTTTCCTTAGACCATGAGGTTGTGCAACTCCCGGATATCGTAGGAATACTTTGGGTGTGCCAAACATCACAACGTAACTGGGTGGCTATAAAGGTACACTACGGGTATCTCCGAAAGCATCTGTTGGGTTGGCACAAACCGAGACTGGGATTTGTCACTCCGTATGACGGAGAGGTATCTCTGGGCCCACTCGGTAAGAAATCATCATAATGAGCTCAATGTGACTAAGGGGTTGGTCACGGGATGGTGTGTTATGGAACGAGTAAAGAGACTTGCCATGACGAAATTGAGCAAGGTATCGGTATACTGACGATCAAATCTCGGGAAAGTACTATACCGATAGACAAAGGGAATCGTATACGGGATTGATTAAATCATTGACATCGTGGTTCATCCGATGAGATCATCGTGGAGCATGTGGGAGCCAACATGGGTATCCAGATCCTGCTGTTGGTTATTGACCAGAGAGTCATCTCGGTCATGTCTACGTGTCTCCCGAACCCGTAGGGTCTACACACTTAAGGTTCGGTGACGCTAGGGTTGTAGAGATATTAGTATGCGGTAACACGAAAGTTGTTCGGAGTCCCGGATGAGATCCCGGATGTCACGAGGAGTTTCGGAATGTTCCGGAGGTGAAGATTTGTATATAGGAAGTCCAGTTTCGGCCACCGGGAAAGTTTCGGGGGTCACCGGTATTGTACCGGGACCACCGGAAGGGTCCCGGGGGTCCATCGGGTGGGGCCACCTATCCCGGAGAGCCCCATGGGCTGAAGTGGGAAGGGAACCAGCCCCTGGTGGGCTGGTGCGCCCCCCATGGGCCTCCCCCTGCGCCTAGGGTTGGAAACCCTGGGGGTGGGGGCGCCCCACCTGACTTGGGGGGCAAGTCCCCCCTTTGGCCGCCGCCTCCCCTTGGAGATTGGATCTCCAGGGGGGCTATATAAGGAGGGAGGGAGGGCTGCGCACCCAAGCCGTGGCACCTCTCTCTTCCTCCCGTGACACCTCTTCCTCCTCCAGTAGTGCTTGGCGAAGCCCTGCTGGAATCCCGCTGCTTCCACCACCACGCCGTCGTGCTGCTGGATCTCCATCAACCTCTCCTCCCCCCTTGCTGGATCAAGAAGGAGGAGACGTCTCTGCTCCTTACGTGTGTTGAACGTGGAGGTGCCTTCCGTTAGGCGCTTGGTCATCGGTGATTTGGATCACGACGAGTACGGCTCCATCAACCCCGTTCTCTTGAACGCTTCCGCGCGCGATCTACAAGGGTATGTAGATGCACTCCCCTCTCCCTCGTTGCTAGATGACTCCATAGATTGATCTTGGGGATGCGTAGAAAATTTTAAAATTCTGCTACGTTCCCCAACAACACGGTGGGGTTATGTTTGACCGTGAGTAGTTAGGATCACTTCTTGATCAAGTTGGCGACCGTTGGCACTTGTTCTCTTCTCGCTCTAAACTCGTAAGCTAGTTCTTAGTGCTTGCTGCAAACACTTTATTACCCTTCCACACCTAAGGCTTTGCTAGTTTTCATACCCGGGAATGGGATTGCTGAGTCTTTGTGGCTCACAGTTACAACACTCACCAGATGCAGGTACTGTCGAGTACGATGCAGGAGATGGATCAGAACTTCAGTGGGAGTTCGATGAAGAGCGTGGTCTATACTATGTTTCGTACCTTGACGATCAGTAGTGGTTCCTACTAGGGGCGATCAGGCCTTGTGTTTATGGTATCTTTCTCGTTTGGTTTTCGTTTGTAGACGGACCCTGTGTTATTTGGATGATTGTATGTTATTGTATGCATTGCGTGACGTGGCAAGTGTAAGCCAGCTATCTTTTCCTCTTTCATCCCTAAACTTTTACATGAGATGTGCAAAGATACCATACTTGAGATCATTCCAGAATGCGCTTATGTCTTTAAGTCCTGCCTCGACACGTAGGAGACATAGTCGCATCCTGGCATTACACTCTTTCAGAAATTTTATGCCCCAGGACAATACCTTCATTGACCATAAAGTGTCACTTTTCCCAATTCAGGACAAGACTAGTTTCTTCACATCTCTGCAAAACTCAATCAAGGTTGCTTAAGCAATCATCAAAAGAAGTTCCATAAACGGAAAAATCATCCATGAAAACCTCAACAATCTTTTCACAAAAATCAGAGAATATAGCCATCATGCATCTTTGAAAGGTAGCAGGTGCATTACATAAACCAAAAGGCATACGTCTATAAGCGAAGGTACCGAAGGGGCAAGTAAAAGTGGTATGTTCTTGATCCTCTTTTGACACAAGTATTTGAGAGAAACCGGAATAGCCATCTAGAAAGCAAAAATGAGTATGTTTGGATAACCTTTCTAGCATTTGATCAATAAAAGGTGAAGGGTAATGATCTTTCTTAGTAGCTTTATTTAATTTGCGGAAATCAATTACCATCCTATAACCTGTAACAATTCTTTGCGAGATCAATTCATCTTTATCATTAGGAATAATAGTAATACCTCCCTTCTTAGGGACACAATGGACAGGACTTACCCACTGACTATCAGCAAGTGGATAAATTATACCTGCCTCTAGAAGCTTTAGTATTTCTTTCCTTACCACTTCTTTCATCTTAGGGTTTAACCGTCATTGGTGATCAATAACCGGTTTAGCGTCCTTCTCCAATTTTATTTTGTGTTGGCATAGAGTGGGACTAATGCCCTTAAGATCATCAAGAGTATATCCAATAGCAGCACGGCGCTTCTTCAGAGTTCTCAATAATTTCTCTTCTTCCTGCTCTGAAAGGTTAGCACTAATAATAATAGGATATATCTTCTTTTCATCGAGATAAGCATACTTAAGACTATCAGGTAATGGTTTGAGTTCAAACACGGGATCACCCTTGGGTGGAGGAGGATCCCCTAGAATTTCAATAGGCAAGTTGTGTTTCAATAAAGGTCCATGTTTAAAGAATATTTCATCTATTTCCCTTCTCTCATTCATATACATATCATTTTCATGGTCTAGCAGATATTGTTCTAAAGGATCGTTAGGAGGCACGACAATAGAAGGGTCTACCAAATATAATGGGGCAAAAATCATCTTGTGGGGAACCAAGAACAAGAAAATCAGCATGGTATTTAACTTTCCCACACAAGACTTAAACATCTCTAACAATCCCAACTGGTGAAATAGTGTCTCTATTGACAATCTTAATAGTAACATCAATACCTTCTAGCTCAGCAGGTGCAATATCGTGCATAATTTCTTCATATAAGGAATGAGGTATTGCACTAGCACTAGCACCCATGTCACATAAGCCATGATAGCAATGATCTCCTATTTTAATAGAAATAACAGGCATGCCTACAACAGGTCTATGTTTATTCTTAGTATCGGGTCTAGCAATTCTAGCAGCTTCATCACAGAGGTAAATAACATGCCCATCAATATCATCAACCAAGAGATCCTTAACCATAGCAACACTAGGCTCAACTTTAATTTGTTCAGAGGGTGTAGGTGTTCTAGTATTACTCTTACGAACCACAGTTGAAGCTTTAGCATGATCCTTTATTCTAATAGGAAAGGGTGGTTTCTCAATGTAAGCAGTAGGAACAATAGGATCAACATTATAAGTGATAGTCTTTTCTTCAACTCTAACAGGTTCAATTACTTTTACTTCAATGGGAGGATGAAATTTAAACCAATTTTCCTTAGGGAGATCAACATGAGTAGCAAATGATTCACAGAAAGAAGCTACTACCTCAGAGTCAAGTCCATATTTAGTGCTAAATTCACGAAAAACATCGGTATCCATAAAAGATTTAACACAATCAAACTTAGGTTTTATACCTGCCTCCTTACCTTCGTTGAGATCCCAATCTTCAGAGTTGCGTTTAATTCTTTCCAATAAATCCCATTTAAATTCAATAGTCTTCATCATAAAATAACCGGTGCAAGAAGTATCGAGCATGGAGCGATTATTGAGAGAAAGCCGAGCATAATTTTTGAATAATCATTTCTCTTGAGAGCTCATGATTGGGGCATGAATATAACATTGACTTAAGCCTCCCCCAAGCTTGAGCGATACTTTCTCCTTCGCGAGGCCAAAAATTATGTATATAATTACGATCACGATGAACCTGATGCATAGGATAGAACTTCTGATGAAATTCCAATTTCAATCGGTTGTAATTCCAGGACCCAATATCATCGCATAGCCTAAACCATGTCAATGCCTCCCCCTTCAAAGATAAAGGGAAGACCTTCTTCTTGATCACATCCTCGGGCATACCTACAAGCTTAAATAATCCACAAACTTCATCCACATAGATTAGATGCAAATCGGGATGCAAGGTTCCATCTCCAGTAAAGGGATTAGCTAGCAGTTTCTCTATCATACCCGAAGGAATTTCAAAGTAAACATTTTCAGTAGGTTCAGTAGGTTGAGGAGCAATTCTTTGCTCTACTGGTCGGGGTGAAGATACCCTGAACAAGCCCCTCAAAGAATTAAGTTCCATAGAAGCAAGTGACAGTAAATTTCAGCACACTATATAAATTTTTTCTTACCAAATTCCACTTACCAAAGGCGCTTCACTCCCCGGCAATGGCGCCAGAAAAGATTCTTGATGACCCACAAGTGTAGGGGATCTATCGTAGTCCTTTCAATAAGTAATAGTGTCGAACCCAACGAGGAGCAGAAGGAAATGATAGGCAGTTTTCAGTTAGGTATTCTCTGCAAGCACTGAAATTATCGGTAACAGATAGTTTTGTGATAAGGTAATTTGTAACGAGTAACAAGTAGGAAAAGTAAATAAGGTGCAGCAAGATGGCCCAATCCTTTTTGTAGCAAAGGACAAGCCTGGACAAACTCTTATATAAAGAAAAGCGCTCCCGAGGACACATGGGAATTACCGTCAAGCTAGTTTTCATCACGCTCATATGATTCGCGTTCGTTACTTTGATAATTTGGTATGTGGGTGGACCGGTGCTTGGGTGCTGCCCTTACTTGGACAAGCATCCCACTTATGATTAACCTCTATTGCAAGCATCCGCAACTACAAAAGAAGTATTAAGGTAAACCTAACCATAGCATGAAACATATGGATCCAAATCAGCCCCTTACGAAGCAACGCATAAACTATGGTTTAAGCTTCTGTCACTCTAGCAACCCATCATCTACTTATTACTTCCCAATGCCTTCCTCTAGCCCCAAACAATGGTGAAGTGTCATGTAGTTTACGTTCACATGATATCACTAGAGGTAAGACAACATACACCTCATCAAAATATCAAACAAATACCAAGTTCACATGACTACTTATAGCAAGACTTCTCCCATGTCCTCAGGAACAAACGTAACTACTCACAAGACATATTCATGTTCATGATCAGAGGGGTATTATTATGCATAATGGATCTGAACATATGATTTTCCACCAAGTAAACCAACTAGCATCAACTACAAGGAGTAATCAACGCTACTAGCAACCCACAGGCACCAATCTGAGGTTTTGATACAAAGATTGGATACAATAGATGAACTAGGGTTTGAGAGGAGATGGTGCTGGTGAAGATGTTGATGAAGACAACCCTCCCCAAGATGGGAGAGTTGTTGGTGATGACGGCGGTGACGATTTCCCCCTCTCGGGGGGAAGTTTCCCCGGCAGAACAGCTCCGCCGGAGCCCTAGATTGGTTCCGCCAAGGTTCCGCCTCGAGACGGCGACGCTTCACCCCGAAAGCCTCCTTATGATTTTTTCCAGGTCAAAACACCTCATATAGCAGAAGATGGGCATCGGGGGGCTGCCAGGTGGCCCACGAGGCAGGGGGGCGCGCCTAGGGGGTAGGGCGCGCCCCCACCCTCGTGGACGGTGGGTGGCACCCCTCCTGTACTTCTTTCGCCAGATAGTTTTTTATATTTTCCGAAACTGACTTTCGTGGAGTTTCAGGGCTTTTTGAGTTGTGCGGAATAGGTCTCCGATATTTGCTTATTTTCCAGCCCATAATTCCAGCTGCGGGCATTCTCCTTTTTCATGTAAACCTTGTAAAATAAGAGAGAAAAGGCATACGTATTGTGACATGATGTGTAATAACAGCCCATAATGCAATAAACATCAATATAAAAGCATGATGCAAAATTAACGTATCAGTTGCCTGCCATGGTTTCTAAATTGTCCATTATATATGTGTGCAAGGGAAGTTGTTTCTGTTTGGCACTAAAGTTACCCCATCTAGCATCAAAGTTTTTTTTTGAAAAAAAAACATCAAAACAATCCATATAAATCTAGTTTTGAAGAGCTCATCGTGATAGCTAACGGCAAAAATGGATCTTCGTTCATAAGCTCAGTTCAAAAGTTGTAGCTTTTTAAAAAAATGGAACAAAATGAAATGAGATGACATCAACACATGCGTGCAATTAATCCTTATATCGTCCCCACGGACTACCACCACCAATAACATGTTTTCCGCACTAAAGTCACATGTTATATGTCACAACCACATGTACCAAATGGACTCCAACACGAGCTTGCTCTAGTTTCAGTGAAATAGTGCAACTGCAGTTAATTAGGAAACACATTACCCACACTAACTGATTGTTTTTGTTATTTGTGTGTGTGTGTGGGGGGGGGGGGGG
>LR738715.1:228519868-228567977 GCA_902687465.1 Secale cereale | reverse complement strand
GGGGGGGAACGCACTATCACTGCACACCCACTCCCCAAAGGGGCAGGCAATATGGGCTGGCCCATGCGCGAGGGAGGCCACAACCTATTTTTCTTCGTTTACTATTTTTGTTTTCTTCCATTATTTTTGTACTTTTATTCATACTTGAAAATATTCTCTCTTTTACAAAAAACAATCTATAAAAACATTTGAAAATTGTTCTACAAGTATTTGAACTTTTTTGAACGTGTATAGAAAATTTGTCGATTATGTATTGAAAAAAGGATGATTTTTTATCAGGTATATGAAAATGTTAATCAAGCATTTCAGAAATATTAAATGCGTATAGAAAAAATATTGACGATGTATTAAGAAACTGATGATTTTTTATCATGTATATAAAAATGTTAATCAAGCGTTTGAAAAAATGTTGATAAAATATTAAAAAAATGCTAATCAAGCATTTTAGAAAAGTTATATTGTATAGAAAAGATGGTGACCATGTATTAAAAATGACGAAAATCATGTGTATAAAAATGTTAATCAATAATTTTAAAAAATATTGACAAATGATTGAAAAATGTTAATCAAGTGTTTGGAAAATGTTAAATATATACAGAAAAATGTTGACAATGTGTATAGAAAAAACTTGATCGTGTATTTAAAAATGTCAAATTTGTATTCAATTTTTTTAAAACATGTAGTAGGAAAAAATTGTTGACATATACAAAAAATGTAGGATGAAAATGAAAAGAAACAAAGAAAACCTAGAAAATGAAAAGCAAAAAAGAAACAAAATAAGCCAAGGGAAAAATTAGAAATAAAACTGAAGAAACAAATGCAAAAATAATTTTCAAAACCAGGGAAGAAAAAAGAAAGAAGCAGAAGAAAATGAAAAAATAATTAAAGAGAACAACAACAAAAGAAAAGAAAGAATCGAATGAAAACAAAGAAACCCGATGAAAACCGTGAAAAAATGAAAGAAAACAAAACAAAAGAAACCCCAAAAAATAAAGAGAAACAATGCAAAACCAGCCCGTTTCCCTTAAGTAGTCCCGCATTACTAGTCCACGATGAAACTGAGGCAAACCAGGGTTTGCAGGGAGCAACTAGTTAACGAGCGCTCCTTCGAGAGCCTCGCAACGATCAGCTTCACTTGGCGCGCTCTCAGCCATTCGCCACATGTCGCGCCCTGGGCGTTCCCTTTGGATTTTCTTTTTTTAATTTTTACGCGCGCGTTTTCGGATTTTTAAATGGTTTTTCCCGGGTTTTTTTGACGTTTTAGTTTTCCATCGGTCTTCCTTAACTTTTCGATCAAAGTAAAAAATTTGAAAAAAACAATTTTTTTTGCGAAAAAAACGTTTTTTCCCACGAGAGTCACGGTCTTGCTTCCGCAAGAGGCACAGTTGTGCTTTCGCGAGAGTCATGGCCATGCCTCTCGGAAACGAAAAAACACGTTTTCTGTTTTTTCCATTCGCGAGAGTCACGGTTGTGCTTTCGCGAGAGTCACGGTTGTGCTTTCGCGAGAGTCACGGCCGTGCCTCTCGGAAACGAAAAAATGTGTTTTTTTCTTTCGCGAGAGTCACGGCTGTGCCTCTCGGAAACGAAAAAAAACGTGTTTTCTGTTTTTTTTTCTTTCACGAGAGTCACGGTTTTGCTTCCGCGAGAGGCACGGTTGTGATTTCGCGAGAGTCACGGCCATGCCTCCTCGGAAACGGAAAAAAATAATGCGTTTTCTCTTTTTTCTTCTTCCGCGAGAGTCACGGTTTTGCTTCCGCCAGAGGCACAGTTGTGATTTCGCAAGAGGCACGGGCGTGTCTCTTTCGGAAAGGAAAAAGAAAACAGTGCGTCTGGTTTGGTTTTTCCGTCCGGTTTTTTTGTGAAAAAAAATGTTCATCAAAACCTATCAACATGGGATCTAGTTTTGAAGTTTCAAAGGTGAAAGCAGTTCGAAATTTGGATGCACTATTTAAGAGATAAAGTATTTTGAATAAACGGATCTACGAAAAAAAGAAAAACGCCCAGATTGCGACAAGTGACGCACATGCAGCGTGCCACTTGTCGCAACCTGGGTTTTGGAGTGATATTTTCAACGAGTACTCCTCAATTAGTGATTTCAGGGTTTGCATCCTATTCATGCTTTTTTTGTCTTATCTTTTTCCTTTATTAACTCTGCACAAATGGGCCAGCCCAAGCACTGTAGACCTCTTCAGCAAGAGAACTGTCAATCTCGCTTATTGTCATCGTAATAGGGATTGCATCTCAACATGGCAGCCCTCAATTCTTCCAATTGTGTGTGACTTGTACTCTTCTAGGCTTCCTCTTTTTGCCTCAAGTGATTAAACTCGTCAACTACACCAACCACATTTCTTACCTCAAACCTCTCTACAATCTCTTGAATTCACTCTTGCCAAGATACTTGTCCCTTATTCACTAAGAAACTGTTCTACCAGCTTTCAGCTCTCCCCCTAAGTTGCATAGCCGAAAGTTCTACCTTGTACCAATTCGTAACTTGGTACACCAAAATGTAATGTTCACACTTTTGTATCCAAGACCTGGCCCCTTTAAATATTGGAAAATAAACTCTAGGAGGTTGATGTATCTGCTGCCCATATTGATATTGATTTTGTGGCCCCAAACTGTTCGGCAGATTCCCACGCGTTACGCACCTGTTCGCCACTTTGTTCTCAACTATTCCGATTCCAACAAACGGAGTCCATTAGGTCAAAGCCGTAGCGCATGCCCGTTCGCTGCCTGCTTCTCTATCGCATTGGACCTAGAAAGAGTGCAAACAGGAAGCATAGATCCTTCAGAAATGGAGGAGCTATGAGTGCTGTCCACAACCTCTATAATGTTTCAAAGGATATAATCCGTCACTGCTCCAAGACCTAAGTACCGTGCTAAGAGCATCTCCAACAGTCGCGCTATACAAGCGCCGCGCCGTAAAAAAGGCAGTCTTAGCGCGCGCGCAACGCGGCGGGCAGCTCCAGCGGGCGCGCAAAAACGGCGCGCGCGCCATTTCCAATTCAGCGCGCTGGCCGAAACGCAATCCCGCGCCCGTTATTTGCTGCGCCGGCTCGCGCGCGCGCGACTCTCCCGCGCTCGCTCGCTGCTCTCTCCCGCGCTCGCTCGCTCCCTCCTCCACTCTCGCGACCGCGCTGCCGCCCCCATCCGACCGCGCCGCCGCCGCCGCTCGCGCCCCCGGCGACCGTTCAGCGCTTCCCGGCCTATCCCCGCGACGCCGTCACCGCCCGCGCCCGCCGGCGACCACTCAAGCGCTTCCCCGGTCTGTCTCCGCTGCGGCCGCCGCCCGCGCCCGCCGGCCATCGTTCAAGCGCTTCGCCGGCCTCCCCGCGCCGCTGCGCTTCCGCCCCACCCCCTCCTAGTCCGGCCGGACCTCGCGCGCCTCCGACGTCCGAGGAACAGCGCCCGAGGGCTCGCTGCCGCGCCGCGCCCGCAAGGTGTTCGACAAAACGCCTAAAGGGTATGTATTGCTCCAAACTTATGAATTTGGTGCATATTTTGAATTGTAGTTTTGATAGTATAGTATTGAACATTGTAGATGAGTTCGTCGTATGATTCTTCCGAAGAAGAATTTGATATGGAAGAGGAGGAGGATCTTGCTGAAGGAAATATGCCCTAGAGACAATAATAAAGATGTTATTTGTATTTCCTTATATCATGATAAATGTCTTTTATTCATGCTAGAATTGTATTAACCGGAAACTTAGTACATGTGTGGATACATAGACAAAATAGTATGTCCCTAGTATGCCTCTACTAGACTAGCTCATTGATCAAAGATGGTTATGTTTCCTAGCCATAGACATGAGTTGTCATTTGATCAACGGGATCACATCATTATGAGAATGATGTGATGGACAAGACCCATCCGTTAGCATAGCACTATGATCGTTTAGTTTAACTGCTATTGCTTTCTTCATGACTTATACATGTTCCTATGACTATGAGATTATGCAACTCCCGAATACTGTAGGAACACCTTGTGTGCTATCAAACGTCACAACGTAACTGGGTGATCATAAAGATGCTCTACAGGTGTCTCCGAAAGTATTCGTGGTGTTGGCATAGATCAAGATTAGGATTTGTCACTCCGAGTGTCGGAGAGGTATCTCTGGGCCCTCTCGGTAACACACATCACAATAAGCCTTGCAAGCAAAAGACTAATGAGTTAGTCACGAGATGATGTGTTACGGAACGAGTAAAGAGACTTTCCGGCAACGAGATTGAACTAGGTATAAAGATACCGACGATCAAATCTCGGGCAAGTAACATACCGTTTGACAAAAGGAACAACGTATGTTGTTATGCGGTTCTGACCGATAAAAGATCTTCGTAGAATATGTAGGAGCCAATATGAACATCCAGGTTCCGCTATTGGTTATTGACCAGAGATGAGTCTCGGTCATGTCTACATAGTTCTCGAACCCGTAGGGTCCGCACGCTTAACGTTTGATGACGATCGGTATTATGAGTTTTTGAGTATTGATGTACCGAAGGTAGTTCGGAGTCCCGGATGAGATCACGGACATGACGAGGAGTCTCGGAATGTCCGAGACATAAAGATTGATATATTGGACGGCTATATTCGGACACCGGAAGTATACCGGAAAAGTTTCGGATTTATCGGGAATGCCGGAGAGGGTTACCGGAACCCCCTACGAGAGGGGATGGTCCATAGTGGGCCTAAAGGGTGAGAGAGAGGCAGCCCATAGGGCTGGCCGGCGCCCCACCTAGGAATCCTAGTTGGACTAGGATTGGGGGGGCGCCACCTCTCCTATTCCTTTCCCCCCTTCTTCCTTTCGGTGAATCCTACTAGGAATAGGATTGCAATCCTATTCCTAGTAGGACTCCCTCCCTAGCCGCACCAGGAGAGGTTGGCCGGCCTCCCTCCCCTGCTCCTTTATATACGGGGGCAGGGGGGCACCCAAAGACACACTAGTTGAATTGTTTTAGCCGTGTGCGGTGCCCCCCTCCACAGAATCACACCTCGGTCGTACCGTCGCGGAGCTTAGGCGAAGCCCTGCGCCGGTGAACACATCATATCCGTCACCACGCCGTCGTGCTGACGAAACTCTCCTGTGAAGCTCAACTGGATCAAGAGCTCGTGGCACGTCATCAAGCTGAACGTGTGCTGAACGCGGAGGTGCCGTACGTTCGGTGCTTGATCGGTTGGATCGCGAAGAAGTTCGACAACATCAACCGCGTCACTTGACGCTTCCGCTCCCGGTCTACGAGGGTACGTAGACACACTCTCCCCTCTCGTTGCTATGCATCTGGTAGATAGATCTTGCGTGATCGTAGGAAAATTTTTAAATACTACGTTCCCCAATAGTGGCATCATGAGCCAGGTCTATGCGTAGATGATATGCACGAGTAGAACACAATGAGATTGTGGACGATACTAGTCATACTGCTTACCAGCATGTCATACTTTGCTTCGGCGGTATTGTGAGATGAAGCGGCCCGGACCGACATTACGCGTACGCTTACGCGAGACTGGTTTCACCGTTACGAGCACTCGTTGCTTAAAGGTGACTGGCGGGTGTCTGTCTCTCTCACTTTAGCTGAATCAAGTGTGGCTACGCCCGGTCCTTGTGAAGGTTAAAACAGCACATACTTGACGAAACATCGTTGTGGTTTTGTATGCGTAGGTAAGAACGGTTCTTGCTAAGCCCGTAGCAGCCACGTAAAACTTGCAACAAACAAAGTAGAGGACGTCTAACTTGTTTTTGCAGGGCATGTTGTGATGTGATATGGTCAAGACATGATGAGTTATACGGTTTTGTATGAGATGATCATGTTTTGTAAAGTTATCGGCAACTGGCAGGAGCCATATGGTTGTCGCTTTATTGTATGAAATGCAATCGCCATGTAATTGCTTTACTTTATCACTAAGCGGTAGCGATAGTCGTGGAAGCAGTAGTTGGCGAGACGACAACGATACTACGATGAAGATCAAGGTGTCAAGCCGGTGACGAAGGTGATCATGACGGTGCTTTGAAGATGGAGATCAAAAGCACAAGATGATGATGGCCATATCATGTCACATATTTTGATTGCATGTGATGTTTATCTTATTATGCTTCTTATTTTGCTTAGAACGACGGTAGCATTATAAGATGATCCCTTACTAAATTTCAAGGTATAAGTGTTCTCCCTGAGTATGCACCGTTGCGAAAGTTCGTCGTGCCGAGACACCACGTGATGATCGGGTGTGATAAGCTCTACGTTCAAATACAACGGGTGTAAGCCAGTTTTGCACACGCAGAATACTCGGGTTAAACTTGACGAGCCTAGCATATACAGATATGGCCTCGGAACACTGGAGACCGAAAGGTCGAGCGTGAATCATATAGTAGATATGATCAACATAAGATGTTCACCATTGAAAACTACTCCATCTCACGTGATGATCGGACATGGTTTAGTTGATTTGGATCACGTGATCATTTAGATGACCAGAGGGATGTCTATCTAAGTGGGAGTTCTTTAAATTAATATGATTAAATTGAACTTTAATTTATCATGAACTTAGTCCTGATAGTTTTGCATATCCATGTCGTTGTAGATCAATGGCCCGTGCTACCGTTCCTTTGAATTTTAATGCATTCCTAGAGAAAGCTAAGTTGAAAGATGATGGTAGCAATTACACGGACTGGGTCCGTAACCTGGGGATTATCCTCATTGCTGCACAGAAGAATTATGTCCTTGAAGCACCGCTAGGTGACAAGCCCCCTTCCGCTGATGCAGACGCTTTGAACGTCTGGCAGTCGCGGTCTGATGACTACACGATAGTTCAGTGTGCCATGCTTTACGGCTTAGAACCGGGACTTCAACGACGTTTTGAACGTCATGGAGCATATGAGATGTTCCAGGAGTTGAAGCTAATATTTCAAGCAAATGCCCGGATTGAGAAATATAAGATTTCCAATAAGTTCTACAGCTGCAAGATGGAGGAGAATAGTTCTATCAGTGAACACTTGCTCACAATGTATGGGCACTACAATCATATGACTCAACTTGGTTGCCAAGTTGATGAGAATAGTGTTATTGATAGAATTCTTCAATCACTACCACCAAGCTATAATGGCTTCGTGATGAACTATAATATGCAAGGGATACAAAAGACAATTCCCGAGCTCTTCGCTATGCTCACAGCTGCAGAGGTAGAAATCAAAAAGGAGCATCAAATGTTGATGGTTAACAATACCACTAGTTTCAAGAAAAAGGGCAAGGAAGGGATTTTCAAGGAGAATAGCAAGATTGTTGCTGTTCTCGCAGAAAGCCTCAATTATGGAACCAAGCCTGAAACTGAGTGCTACTACTGCAAGGGGACTGGACACTGGAAATGGAACTGCCCCAAGTATTTGGCGGATAAGAAGGATGGCAAGGTGAACAAAGGTATATGTGATATATATGTTATTGATGTGTACCTTACTAATTCTCGTAGTAGTACCTGGGTATTTGATACCGGTTCGGTTGCTAATATTTGTAACTTGAAACAGGGACTACGGATTAAACGAAGATTAGCTAAGGACGAGGTGACGATGCGCGTGGGAAACGGTTCCAAAGTCGATGTGATCGCCGTCGGCACGCTACCTCTACATCTACCTTCGGGATTAGTTTTAGACCTAAATAATTGTTATTTGGTGCCAGCGTTGAGCATGAACATTATATCTGGATCTTGTTTATTGCGAGACGGTTATTCATTTAAATCAGAGAATAATGGTTGTTCCATTTTGATGAATAATATCTTTTATGGTCATGCACCCTTAAAGAGTGATCTATTCTTACTGGATCTCGATTGTAGTGATACACATATTCATAATATTGAAACCAAAAGATGCAAGGTTAATAATGATAGTGCAACTTATTTGTGGCACTGCCGTTTAGGTCATATTGGTGTAAAACGCATGAAGAAACTCCATAAAGATGGACTTTTGGAATCACTTGATTATGAATCACTTGGTGCTTGCGAACCATGCCTCATGGGCAAGATGACTAAAACTCCGTTCTCCGGAACTATGGAGCGAGCAACAGATTTGTTGGAAATCATACATACTGATGTATGTGGACCAATGAGTGTTGATGCTCGCGGTGGGTATCGTTATTTTCTGACCTTCACTGATGATTTGAGCAGATATGGGTATATCTACTTAATGAAACACAAGTCTGAAACATTTGAAAAGTTCAAAGAATTTCAGAGTGAAGTAGAGAATCATCGTAACAAGAAAATAAAGTTCCTACGATCTGATCGTGGAAGAGAATATTTG
Organism: Secale cereale; assembly: GCA_902687465.1. Classification (NCBI taxonomy): domain Eukaryota; kingdom Viridiplantae; phylum Streptophyta; class Magnoliopsida; order Poales; family Poaceae; genus Secale; species Secale cereale. The sequence continues at coordinate 228,559,701 of LR738715.1, read as the reverse complement.
AGTTACGAGTTTGGTCTTCATTTGAAACAATGTGGAATAGTTTCACAACTCACGCCACCTGGAACACCACAGCGTAATGGTGCGTCCGAACGTCGTAACCGTACTTTATTGGATATGGTGCGATCTATGATGTCTCTTACCGATTTACCACTATCGTTTTGGGGTTATGCTTTAGAGACAGCTGCATTCACGTTAAATAGGGCACCATCTAAATCCGTTGATACGACGCCTTATGAACTATGGTTTGGCAAGAAACCAAAGTTGTCGTTTCTTAAAATTTGGGGCTGCGATGCTTATGTGAAAACACTTCAACCTGATAAGCTCGATCCCAAGTCGGAAAAATGTGTCTTCATAGGATACCCAAAAGAGACTGTTGGGTACACCTTCTATCACAGATCCGAAGGCAAAATATTCGTTGCTAAGAACGGATCCTTTCTAGAAAAAGAGTTTCTCTCGAAAGAAGTGAGTGGGAGGAAAGTAGAACTTGATGAGGTAATTGTACCTTCTCCCATATTGGAAAGTAGTACATCACAGGAAATTGTTCCAGTGATTCCTACACCAATTAGTGAGGAAGTTGATGATAATGATCATGAAGCTTCGGATCAAGTTTCTGCTGAACGTCGTAGATCAACCAGAGTACGTTCCGCACCAGAGTGGTACGGCAACCCAGTTCTGGAAATCATGTTACTAGACCATGATGAACCTACGAACTATGAGGAAGCGATGATGAGCCCAGATTCCGCAAAATGGCTTGAAGCCATGAAATCTGAGATGGGATCCATGTATGAGAACAAAGTGTGGACTTCGGTTGACTTGCCCGATGATCGGCAGGCCATCAAAAATAAATGGATCTTCAAGAGGAAGACCGACGCAGACGGTAATATTACTGTTTACAAAGCTCGACTTGTTGCGAAAGGTTTTCAACAAGTTCAAGGAGTTGACTACGATGAGACTTTCTCACCTGTAGCGATGCTTAAGTCTGTCCGAATCATGTTAGCAATTGCCGCATTTTATGATTATGAAATCTGGCAAATGGATGTCAAAACTGCATTCCTAAATGGATATCTCAAAGAAGAGTTGTATATGATGCAACCAGAAGGTTTTGTCGATCCAAAAGGTGCTAACAAAGTATGCAAACTCCAGCGATCCATCTATGGACTGGTGCAAGCATCTCGGAGTTGGAATATACGCTTTGATGAAGTGATCAAAGCATATGGTTTTATACAGACTTTTGGAGAAGCCTGTATTTACAAGAAAGTGAGTGGGAGCTCTGTAGCATTTCTAATATTATATGTAGATGACATATTGTTAATTGGAAATGATATAGAATTTCTGAATAGCATAAAAGGATACTTGAATAAAAGTTTTTCAATGAAAGACCTCGGAGAAGCTGCTTACATATTAGGCATCAAGATCTATAGAGATAGATCAAGACGCTTAATTGGACTTTCACAAAGCACATACCTTGATAAGATTTTGAAAAGGTTCAAAATGGATCAGTCAAAGAAAGGTTTCTTGCCTGTTTTACAAGGTATGAAGTTGAGTAAGACTCAATGCCCGACCACTGCAGAAGATAGAGAGAAAATGAAAGTCATTCCCTATGCCTCAGCCATAGGATCTATCATGTATGCAATGCTGTGTACCAGACCTGATGTGTGCCTTGCTATAAGTCTAGCAGGGAGGTACCAAAGTAATCCAGGAGTGGATCACTGGACAGCGGTCAAAAACATCCTAAAGTATCTGAAAAGAACAAAGGATATGTTTCTCGTATATGGAGGTGACAAAGAGCTCGTCGTAAACGGTTACGTCAATTCTAGCTTTGACACTGATCCGGATGACTCTAAGTCACAAACCGGATATGTATTTTTATTGAACGGTGGAGCTGTCAGCTGGTGCAGTTCCAAGCAGAGCGTCGTGGCGGGATCTACGTGTGAAGCGGAATACATAGCTGCTTCGGAAGCAGCAAATGAAGGAGTCTGGATGAAGGAGTTCATATCCGATCTAGGTGTATTACCTAGTGCATCGGGTCCAATGAAAATCTTTTGTGACAACACTGGAGCCATAGCCTTGGCGAAGGAATCCAGGTTTCACAAGAGAACAAAGCACATCAAAAGACGCTTCAATTCCATCCGCGATCTAGTCAAGGAGGGAGACATAGAGATTTGCAAAATACATACGGATCTGAATGTTGCAGACCCGTTGACTAAGCCTCTTCCACGGGCAAAACATGATCAGCACCAAGACTCCATGGGTGTGAGGATCATCACTTTGTAATCTAGATTATTGACTCTAGTTCAAGTGAGAGACTGAAGGAAATATGCCCTAGAGGCAATAATAAAGATGTTATTTGTATTTCCTTATATCATGATAAATGTCTTTTATTCATGCTAGAATTGTATTAACCGGAAACTTAGTACATGTGTGGATACATAGACAAAACAGTATGTCCCTAGTATGCCTCTACTAGACTAGCTCATTGATCAAAGATGGTTATGTTTCCTAGCCATAGACATGAGTTGTCATTTGATCAACGGGATCACATCATTAGGAGAATGATGTGATGGACAAGACCCATCCGTTAGCATAGCACTATGATCGTTTAGTTTAACTGCTATTGCTTTCTTCATGACTTATACATGTTCCTATGACTATGAGATTATGCAACTCCCGAATACCGTAGGAACACCTTGTGTGCTATCAAACGTCACAACGTAACTGGGTGATCATAAAGATGCTCTACAGGTGTCTCCGAAAGTATTCGTGGTGTTGGCATAGATCAAGATTAGGATTTGTCACTCCGAGTGTCGGAGAGGTATCTCTGGGCCCTCTCGGTAACACACATCACAATAAGCCTTACAAGCAAAATACTAATGAGTTAGTCATGAGATGATGTGTTACGGAACGAGTAAAGAGACTTGCCGGCAACGAGATTGAACTAGGTATAAAGATACCGACGATCGAATCTTGGGCAAGTAACATACCGTTTGACAAAAGGAACAACGTATGTTGTTATGCGGTTCTGACCGATAAAAGATCTTCGTAGAATATGTAGGAGCCAATATGAACATCCAGGTTCCGCTATTGGTTATTGACCATAGATGAGTCTCGGTCATGTCTACATAGTTCTTGAACCCGTAGGGTCCGCACGCTTAACGTTTGATGACGATCGGTATTATGAGTTTTTGAGTATTGATGTACCGAAGGTAGTTCGGAGTCCCGGATGAGATCACGGACATGACGAGGAGTCTCGGAATGTCCGAGACATAAAGATTGATATATTGGACGGCTATATTCGGACACCGGAAGTATACCGGAAAAGTTTCGGATTTATCGGGAATGTCGGAGGGGGTTACCGGAACCCCCTACGAGAGGGGATGGTCCATAGTGGGCCTAAAGGGTGAGAGAGAGGCAGCCCATAGGGCTGGCCGGCGCCCCACCTAGGAATCCTAGTTGGACTAGGATTGGGGGGGCGCCACCTCTCCTATTCCTTTCCCCCCTTCTTCCTTTCGGTGAATCCTACTAGGAATAGGATTGCAATCCTATTCCTAGTAGGACTCCCTCCCTAGCCGCACCAGGAGAGGTTGGCCGGCCTCCCTCCCCTGCTCCTTTATATACGGGGGCAGGGGGGCACCCAAAGACACACTAGTTGAATTGTTTTAGCCGTGTGCGGTGCCCCCCTCCACAGAATCACACCTCGGTCGTACCGTCGCGGAGCTTAGGCGAAGCCCTGCGCCGGTGAACACATCATATCCGTCACCACGCCGTCGTGCTGACGAAACTCTCCTGTGAAGCTCAACTGGATCAAGAGCTCGTGGGACGTCATCAAGCTGAACGTGTGCTGAACGCGGAGGTGCCGTACGTTCGGTGCTTGATCGGTTGGATCGCGAAGAAGTTCGACAACATCAACCGCGTCACTTGACGCTTCCGCTCCCGGTCTACGAGGGTACGTAGACACACTCTCCCCTCTCGTTGCTATGCATCTGGTAGATAGATCTTGCGTGATCGTAGGAAAAATTTTAAATACTACGTTCCCCAACACTTGCAATGATCATACTATGCATATCAATAAAAAACCGAAGCACAGTGGTTCGGTTATGGGTCGGGATAAAATTTGGAGAGATAGGATTGATGCCCATAACAGATTGATGAAGAACTATTTCGTGGATAATCCCACATACCCGGAGTCGTATTTTCGTCGCCGGTTTAGGATGAGCACAGACTTGTTCAAGCGCATTGCAGAGAAACTAGCGAGCCATGACCGGTTTTTCTAGCAAAGGAGGAATGCCACCGGAGAGCTCGGGCATAGCACCTTTCTGAAGGTGACAGCCGCTTTGCGTATGTTGGCATACGGTGTCCCGGACGATCTAGTTGATGATCACTTGGCTATGGGTGAGAGCCAAGCCATCATGTGTGTCAAGCGCTTTGCAGTGGGAATTGTGCAAGTGTTTGGCGAGGAGTATTTGAGATCTCCCACTGCTGAAGACGCCGCAAGGCTATTGGCGATGAACAAATCTCGCGGCTTTCATGGCATGCTTGGCTGAATAGATTGCATGCATTGGAGTTGGAAGAATTGTCCAAAGGCATGGCATGGGCAATTCCACGGCCAAAAAAAAGGGTTCCACTATAATCCTTGAAGCGGTGGCCGATCAGGAGACTTGGATTTGGCATGCATTCTTTGGAATGCCTGGATCTTTGAATGACATCAATGTTGTCAACCGGTCACCACTGATGAATAAGATTGCGAATGGTGAGTTGCCACCGGTGCAGTTTGTAGCAAATGGCCATACGTACAACTATGGCTATTATCTAGCGGATGGCATCTATCCAAAGTGGCAAACCTTCGTGAAGCCGTTGAAAAAGCCAGAAGGTAAGAAAAATCTTGATTTCCACAATGCTCAGGCGGCTGCTAGAAAAGATGTGGAGAGAGCATTTGGGATTTTGCAAGCCCAATTTGCTATTGTGAGAGGACCGGCTAGATTTTGGGATCAAAAAATGCTTTGGTACATCATGCACGCTTGTGTGATCATGCACAACATGATCATCGAGAATGAGCGTGGCCAAGATTTAGACTACTCATAGTATGAGCTCTTGGGACATCCCGTGCGAGTGTGACGGAGGGCTGAAAGGGTAGCCCGTTTTGTTGCCTCCTATCATGCCATTCGACGTCCCGCAACGCACAATGATCTTCAGAAGGATCTGATTGAAAAGTGGTGGGCATGGCATGGACAACAAAGAGCATGATTTTATTGCATTATTTGTATTGTATTGTTCATGAACTATTGGTTGTGTTTATTGCATTATTTGTTGTACTGAACGATAAACTATTTTTTTGAGTTGTAATAACTATTTATTGTTGATTTATTTTGTTTGTTTGATCGTTTTTCTCCTATTTTTTGAATTGTATATGTGGTTTGTGCTTGCTGCGCGCGCTGCATTTTTGGGCACTGCTGGAGCGGCGCGTGCGCTGCATTATAGCGCGGCTGCTAGAGCTGGCGCCTATCCGTGCGCTAAACCAGCCGAAGCGCGCGCGGCAAATGCATTTTTTGAACGCGGCGCGTAGCGCGGCTGTTGGAGATGCTCTAACTCCAAGAAGACTAGTAGAATGCCCGTGCGTTGCTACGGGCTAAAATGCATATAAATAAATTTAACAGATAAGTAAGGTCGTCTCCAAGGTCAAAGCTCATTTCTCTCTCTCATACGTCCGAGCTAGATGATGTAGGGGAGAAATGTAACTGTCCGGACATTCCGTCGTGTTATCTTCAATAGGTAGGTCTAACAGAAAAACCCCACCCGGCGATGCATCTTCATTTTTCTTATCGGACCCTCCCCTTCCCCCCTCTCCTTCTCGTCCGGTTTCTCGCTAGACCTCTCCTTTAAAACCAGATGACGCCCGGTACAACAGAATGATTAAATGTTTTGCGACTTTTATCCCATGCTTCCTATAAGAAAACATATTGTGTAATCAGCTATTCATAAGGAATTGCTTAAAAATGAAAATAGCTTACACAAATCCATAATTATCAAAGTTACTATAGTACAGTCATGGATACCATTACTTTATGTGCAATCATCTGTTCCTGAAGGAATTGCCTCCAAATAGAAATAGCTAGCACGAACCCTTAATACAATGTTAGTATTTGCACAATCATGGATACCATTTCTTTATTCTCCTCTATCTGCACAAAAAAACTAAGGATAAATATTATTACAAATATCAGAGATCAACGAGTAGTATGATCCTAATTTACAAAAGAAAACTACTTCTCTGTCACAAAATAAGTGTCGCTGATTTGGTACAAAGTTGTTTAATTTCTCAAGAAATAATTATTATGGAAAAATTAACAAGTTCTACCAATTGTAATTGAAAGTGCAACTAATCCCCGGGTGGTTTTGGTAATTAATAACAACATATATATCATTGAACTAATATTTACTTGAGAATCATTTCAGAGAAGTTCGATGATATGGGTATGGAAATGTCTGAAGAAGTGGACCCCTCAAAATGCTAAGACAAGCATTGGCAAAAGCTCAAGACTCCATTTTTGGTTTAGTGATCCAAGATCACATTGAGTCCATAGGAAAGCCAATACTATTAAAAGGGGATGAGGTTGTGTTGATGATCTGGTTGCTCAAGTGCTTAGTGATTTAGCTCCTTCAACTATCAGCAACTTTCACTACTTAACACACTCATAAGTAATCTCGGACAAACCGATTCTTCCAACTCAGTCCCACCGAGATGAACCACCTCAGTTATTTTCCAAACCCTAGAAATTTCGGTCCATCCGATTTTGAGTTCGGTCTCACCGAAACTGGACTGCCAACCTTTTGTAACCAATTGACATCATATCGGAATATCCGAGTTGTTAATTTCGGTCCCACCGAGAATGGCAAGCTCCTACCTTTGACTCATATCGGACACACCGAGATTGTATTTTCGGTCCCACCGAAAACCCCAACGTTCACTATATTTGAACTTTCGGTCTGACCGAGTTTTCACTTCGGTCTCACCGAGATTGCTCAATTATGTGTGTAACGGTTGGATTTTGTGTGGAGGCTATATATACCCCTCCACCCCCTCTTCATTCGTGGAGAGAGCCATCAGAAAGTCTACCACTCCTACCATACACTTTCTGAGAAGAGAACTACCTACCCTTGTGTTGAGATCAAGTTATTCCATTCCTACCATATGAAACTTGATTTCTAGCCTTCCCAAGTTGCTTTCCACTCAATCCTTTCTTCCACCACAGCAAAATCAGTGAGGAGAGTTGAGTGTTGGGGAGATTATCATTTGAAGCACAAGAGCAAGGAGTTCATCATCATCAACAACATCTATTACCTTTTGGAGGGTGGTGCCTCCTAGATTGGTTAGGTGTCGCTTGGGAGCCTCCGTCTTCGAGATGTGGAGTTGAACCAAGAAGTTTGTAAGGGCAAGGAGATCGCCTACTTTGTGAAGATCTACCCCAAGTAAGGCTAGTCCTCCGTGGGCGTAGGCCATGATGGAATAGACAAGGTTGCTTCTTCGTGGACCCTTCGTGGGTGGAGCCCTCCGTGGACTCGCGCAGCCGTTACCCTCCGTGGGTTGAAGTCTCCATCAACGTGGATGTACGATAGCACCACCTATCGGAACCACGAGAAAAATCTCCGTGTCTCCAAACTGCGTTTGATCTTCTCCACCTCTCTTTACTACATGTGCAATTTACTTTCCGCTGCTTATACTCTAGAATTGCATGTGTAGGGTGATACTTGAATTGATCATAATTGTGAAACTGCCAAAAACTGTTCATGATCAAAAGGCAGAATTTTTATATTGTCAAGTAGTCTAATCACCCCCCCTCTAGACATACTTTCGATCCTACAAGTGGTATCAGAGCTTTGGTCTCCATTGTTTTGGTTTCCATTGCATTGGACTCCATAAGCTTGGTTTCACAACCTAGGAGAGTACGGCGTCTAGTGTGGGTAATTATCATAGAGGTCCTTACTTTGATGGTACAAATTTTGCTAGTTGGAAGCATAAAATGAAAATGCATATTCTTGGTCATAACCCAGCCGCATGGGGCATTATTTGTGTTGGTATGCAAGGTGAATTCTTCGAGGAAGGAAAAGTTCCGGATCGCGAAGCTACACCGGAAGAGTTGCGGATGTTGCAAAACAATGCTCAAGCTTGTGACATTCTCTTCAATGCTTTGTGTCCCGAGGAGTTCAACAAAATCAGCCGTCTTGAGAATGCTAAAGAGATTTGGGATACTTTGGTTGAAATGCACGAAGGTACTGAATCTGTGAAGGAATCAAAGCTAGATATTCTTCAAGGTCAACTTGACAAGTTCAAGATGAAGGATGGTGAAGGAGTCGCTGAAATGTACTCTAGGCTTGCTCTCATCACAAATGAGATTGCCGGCTTAGGAAGGAAGAAATGACCGACCGATTCATCATCAAGAAGATTCTAAGAGCTTTGGATGGAAAATATGACACCGTGTGCACTTTGATCCAAATGATGCCAAACTACAAGACTCTCAAGCCAACTGAAGTCATTGGAAGAATTGTTGCTCATGAGATGACACTTAAGGATAAGGAAGAGCTTCACAACAAGTCAAGTGGTGCTTACAAAGCTACAAGTGATGCTCCCACCACCTCAAGTGACAAGTTAATTTCCAATGAAGAGATAAGCCTAATGGTTAAGAACTTCAACAAGTTCTACAAGAATAGAGGCAAAGAAAGAAGCTCAAAGTCTAGATCATATGATGAAAAGAGATCTTCTAGTCGTGATCGAAACTGCTACAATTGTGGAAGACCCGGACACTTCTCAAATGAGTGTACGGCTCCCCACAAAAGAAGAGAAGAATCTCCAAGAAGAAGAGCAAGAGATGAGTCACCTCGGAGAGAGAGAAGGAGTAGAGATGATCGTTATGAACGAAGACCCTCTCGGAGAAGCAAGGATTTGGAGAGAAAGGACAAGTCATCAAGGAGCTACACAAGAAGAAGACATCAAGCTCATGTAGGTGAATGGGTCTCCGGCTCCGACTCCGACAATCAATCCGATGGAAGCTATCACTCCGACTCCGACTACAGTCAAGATGAAGGTGTTGCCGGACTTGCACTCGTATCCTCCAACTCCAACTCCTACGACTTATTTGATTCACCAAATGAGGGAATTGGAAGATGCTTCATGGCTAAAGGCCCCAAGGTAACACACCCTGAATTCATTGACTTTGATAGTGATGAGGATGACTTGCTTGGTGAAGATGAGCTCTTGCATGATAAATCTAGTGAGCTTAGTAATGATGAAAATGCTAGTAGTCTTTATAGTCGAGAAGAGTCGAATGACAATGCTATGAAGGAGATTGAGCGTCTAACTAAAGAACTAAACACTCTTAAGTTAGCTCATGAAACAACTCAATAAGATCATAGAGAGCTCCTAAGATCTCATGAGAAGCTACGCTTCGAGAAGCTCACTCTAGAGCAAGAACATGAGTTTCTAAAAGCGATCAATGACGATCTTCGAAAGAAGAGTTCTTCATATCTTGCCAAACGACTTCTCTTGTCTAATTTCTTGCCACCTATTAAGACTAAGCATGACAAGCATAAGAAAAGTTCTTCCTCTAGTAGTAACAATAACCATGTTAAATCCAATATTGTTGCTTCTAGTAGTTCTCTTGATTCCACTAACAATGTTTCAAGCCAAGTTACACTTGAGCAAGAAAATAGCTTATTGAAGGAAATCATAGAGAAAGGTGTCTACAAGAGTCTTGCCGGAAGCAAGAACTTTGAGGAAATTGTTCGCAAACAAGGAAGGCACCGGAAGAATCAAGGGATTGGTTTTGAGCGAAAGTTCAACGCCGAAAGTGTTGAGTGGGAAGAAGGTCAATACCCTACTCCACAGTTTGTTTCTCAAAAGGAGAAGTATGATCCTACTTCTTCCAATGTGGAACAAGCTCAAGATGACCTTCCACCACAAGACCACAAGCTAAAGGCCAAGGACAAGCTTCAAGAGGAGATTGATGCATTCATTGAAGCACCTCAAGCCATGGTCAAGTGGGTTCGCAAGGACACATCAAGTTCTACTTCATCAAGCTCAACTACAACCCCAAGGATTCCCATCAAGATGATGTGGATCCCAAAGAAGAAGAACTAGAAGGTTCTTGAGGGTGACTCCGCCAACATACTTCACTCATATTCATTTTGGCAAGAACTTGTGCAATCAACTTCCACATCATGCACTAGTTCATGGAGTCACAAACCCTCTTGTTGGTTAGTCAAGGGACAAGGTAATCATTGCTTTCATGGACATCATCTTTTGTGAACTTCAATCTATGTCTATGGATATCCTTGTTTGTTCCTTGTGGGACTAACCCATGTAGGTATTGAAAGTGCCCTAATCCAAAGGATAGCTCCCAACTCTTGATGATCTACATCAACATTGAGCATCCACATCTTCAACATCTACATGAAGTCTTCTATGACAACCCAAGGTTAGTCTGACCCTTTAAAAGGGGTTCTCACATCTAGGGGGAGCTTTGCTCTCAAAATTGAGCTAAAGCATCTTCAAATGATGTGAACACATAAATGCTTTATGTAAAAGTGGTAACCCCACTTGTGCTTAAACGATGAGTATGACCTATGATCAAATGTTCTCATTTGACTCCTAAGTCAAAATACTCATATATAGATGACCTAGTCATCGACAAATTGTGTGCTAGTAGCTAGAGTGTTGGTTGTGCATGTTTGACACATATTTCAGTTGCTATCTTATTGTGTGAGCATGTTGAATGCATGATTTCATCCATTCAAGGACATCCATTTGTTGTTTTGATTGTTTTGACTTTTCTGGCCAAATGGATGGACAAGAATGCCTAAGCACCTTCCCTAGCTATCTATGCTTTCTTGTCTCAAATTCTATTCATGCTCATATCACAACTTTGAACAAGTCATTTTCGGACCCTCCGAGTGAGGAGCACTCGGAGCCACCGATCCGTCTAAGGCTGACTTCCAAAACCTTCTAAGTCCATTTCGGTCTGACCAACTTTTCCATCTCGGTCCAACCGAAACGCTTAGACTGATCTAGGTTTCATCTCGGTGAAACCGAGTTCAAAATCTCGGCGTGACCGATATGTGTAACTGCACAACAATTAGCCATTTCAGTGTCACCGAGTTTTTCAACTCGGTCCCACCGACAGTATGGGGATATATATATCTGAGGGCTGCGCGCGATTACTTCTTCAATCCGTTTCGCCCCCAAGTCCCCTACTGTCGTTGCCCTGGTCTTCGGATCGTCGCCGTCGTCGCCTGTGCGCCCTCGCGCAGGTCTCCGTCGCCGTCAACGGTAATCCTCTCCGCGCCGTTGCCGCCGTAGAGGGACTCCACCAAGTTAGGGTGAGTCCCGATCCCTCTCGTGCTCCCCATCTGATTCTTGCACGATTGGTTTGCCATGTATCTATCCACGTTTGAGATATTCCTTAAACATCAGATCAGATCCTTTTAGTTTCGAGCGAAATTCTTAGGTTTAAGTTTCCACGGAACACATCTCGGTGAAACCGATTTTGAAAACTCGGAATGACCGATTTGGCCTCTGGCCATTGCACTGCACCGTTCGGTCTAACCGATTCGTGCAGATCGGTGTGACCGATGTAGAGTCTCAGTGAAACCCTAGTGTTTCGGTAGGACCGAAACCCATTTCGGTCTGACCGAAAGTGGTGTGTAGGTTTCTGTTATACACTTCGGATTCACCGAAACTGAAAATCGGTTTGACCGAAATGCATTCTGTGAAAACTCAAAACTAAGATTTTAACTCATTTTTTTGCAAAAACCTCTGCAGTTGTGATAACTCTTCTACTCTGCCTATACCTTATCTTTTCACAGGTTGTCAGCCATGTCAGATGTCAGTGACAGCCAGAACAGGTCTGAATCACCGTTTGCAGAGATTCCAGAGGCAGATACTAGTCCTGAGGCTAGTAGTTCCAGTGATGATGGTGAGAGGAGCACCCCTAGTGGTTTGCTTCCTGCAGCCACCAGAACCAGAAAGAAGAGAAATTCAGATGATGAGGACTCTGACTTCGTTGCTGAGGAAGTTACCTCCAAGCCCAAGAGGAATGTTGTTGCCAAAGAACTCCAAGGGCAGCAGTCAAAGAAAGGCACCAGCAAGGTCAAGCAGTCAGCTGTTGCAAAGAAGCTAAACTTGGAAGAGCCAGCTCCAAGTAAGGTGAAGAAAACTTCCAAGAGGAAGAGGGTAGTATATGCTGAACCTCATGTTGATGCAGCTGCTGAAGAAGAAGAAGATGCACCCCAACCTCCTCCTCAGAAGGCTAAGTTCATGGGTGATGCTATTAGGGCTCAAGCCACTTCTAAGCCCAAGAAGCCTGCTCAAGCCAAGGCAGCTCCAGCCAAGCCCAAGAGGACAACCAGGAGCATTCCAGCTTCTGAGAAGAACAAAGGTGAGATGCCACCGTCTGAGTCAGAAGAAGAACATGTGTTGCTGAAGCTCCGTCCTAAGTTGCCGCTCCACAACGATGCTCATCCTCAAGCCGAGGATATGAAGGCAAGGAAGGATAGAGGTCTCAGGCTATGGAGACAGTCTGATCCATATGCCGTGAGGAGAAGGACTGCTGTGGACCCCAGATTCCACACCAGAGAGCAGCAGGACTTCTATGAGACCGTGCTGATGGATAAGAAGCCTATTGTTGCAGACACCAGGTATGTTGACTGGAAGTACATTGACAGTGAAGAGCACGGAGACTTCTTTCCCCATGTGCATGAGAGCTTCACTGCATGTGGAGTTGCTGATTTTGTGGGTCAGGAGCTGACAGATTGGAATGACGAGATGATCATGCAGTTCTACGCCACAGCCCACTTCTATCCTGATGGCAAGATCACCTGGATGACTGAAGGTCAAAGGTTTTCTTCGTCTGTTGAAGAATGGGCAGAACTTCTGAATGCTCCAGTGCAGAGAGAGGACGACATTGATGTCTATGGGATTCCTAAGAAGAGCCATGATTCCATGAAGAACATGTACAAGGAAATCCCCGCTGCTGATTTGGAAGGGTGGAAGCTTGGCTCAGTGTACTATCTCCAGGCAGGTCTGACCACCACAAACACTATTTTGAGGCATACATTGATGCCCAAGTCTGGAGACCACCGCATGATTCGAGGCTATTCTATCAACATGCTGCACATTCTTGATGAGAAGGCACCTTTCAAGGTGATGGACTTAATGGTAGAGACCATTAAGAGGACTGCAGCTGACCAGAAGAGGTCGTGTGGATTTGCCCCGCAGATTCAGATGCTCATCAATGCCAAGTTTGGCACGGGCAAATTCATGTTGGATAGGAAGCACTTGCCACTGCAGCCAGAGCATGAGGACAACGTTGTTGTGATGGATGAGGAGGATCCAACCTCAGTTGAAGGACAAGCCAAAATTGAAGCTGCAAAGAAAGCCAAAGCTGACAAAGAGGCAGCAGCAGCAGCAGCTAAACCAAAGAGCTTCGGAGAGCAGATTCTTGAAGCTACCCAGAGGATTGAACAACGCCTGGCCAGCATTGAACAATCTCAGGAAAGCCTAGAGAGGATTGTTGAGGACAAGATCCACGCTCTGGACGTGAAGCTGACAGAGATTCAGGTGACCGTCAACAAGCTTGAGGCAGACATGGAGGAAGCAAGGCAGGAGAGAGCAGAGCTCATGCAGGATGATCTAGTCCAGGACTCTCATCGCCAGACTGCTCAGGTTCCCAGAGGATCCCGATCTGCAGCTATCCCAGTGACTGACTCCAGGGCTACCACTTCAGCACCAGCTCCAGCTCCAGCATCCACTCCTCCAGCGCAGACATCAGCAGAAGTCTTCGCCGATGCCGTCATTTCTACTCCGACATCTACCCAGACGGGAGCCGCCAGCAGAGCCCACAGTGACGCTTAGCTCTATACTTTTTCGAACTTTTTGGTAACTTGTTGCCAAAGGGGGAGAAATTGTATAGATCATAGGGCTTCGAGAGAGAGAGTGCTCTTTCGTTCTTTTGCCGGTTTCCTTTGAGATACATTTGGTTCTTTTGGTCTTTCGATACTTTCAGTGTGCTTGCTACTACGTTTGATGCTACCTTAATGAGTGCTTGGTCATACTATGCTTTAATGTGTGCTTAATGCTTATCATATGCTATTCCTTCTTGTATGATCATTTACTCTTGTCTTGGTGATTGGGTGCATGTCATTCATTCTTATCATTTTGTGCGCTCCACCAAGATGTATGTGACATGGAAGAGTGACCCATAATCCTAATCGATTGTGCATTTGCATTCAAACGCAAATTTTTAATAATGCACAAATTTAGGGGGAGCTCTTGTTTATCACATACTTCTCAGAGCGACGATATTATTCATTGATTATATCTTTTGTCGAAGCTTTGATCTATATGTTGTCATCAATTACCAAAAAGGGGGAGATTGAAAGTGCAACTAATCCCCGGGTGGTTTTGGTAATTAATAGAAACATATATATCATTGAACTAATATTTACTTGAGAATCATTTCAGAGAAGTTCGATGATATGGGTATGGAAATGTCTGGAGAAGTGGACCCCTCAAAATGCTAAGACAAGCATTGGCAAAAGCTCAAGACTCCATTTTTGGTTTAGTGATCCAAGATCACATTGAGTCCATAGGAAAGCCAATACTATTAAAAGGGGATGAGGTTGTGTTGATGATCTGGTTGCTCAAGTGCTTAGTGATTTAGCTCCTTCAACTATCAGCAACTTTCACTACTTAACACACTCATAAGTAATCTCGGACAAACCGATTCTTCCAACTCAGTCCCACCGAGATGAACCACCTCAGTTATTTTCCAAACCCTAGAAATTTCGGTCCATCCGATTTTGAGTTCGGTCTCACCGAAACTGGACTGCCAACCTTCTGTAACCAATTGACATCATATCGGAATATCCGAGTTGTTAATTTCGGTCCCACCGAGAATGGCAAGCTCCTACCTTTGACTCATATCGGACACACCGAGATGGTATTTTCGGTCCCACCGAAAACCCCAACGTTCACTATATTTGAACTTTCGGTCTGACCGAGTTTTCACTTCGGTCTCACCGAGATTGCTCAATTATGTGTGTAACGGTTGGATTTTGTGTGGAGGCTATATATACCCCTCCACCCCCTCTTCATTCGTGAGGAGAGCCATCAGAAAGTCTACCACTCCTACCATACACTTTCTGAGAAGAGAACTACCTACCCTTGTGTTGAGATCAAGTTATTCCATTCCTACCATATGAAACTTGATTTCTAGCCTTCCCAAGTTGCTTTCCACTCAATCCTTTCTTCCACCACAGCCATATCAGTAAGGAGAGTTGAGTGTTGGGGAGATTATCATTTGAAGCACAAGAGCAAGGAGTTCATCATCATCAACAACATCTATTACCTTTTGGAGGGTGGTGCCTCCTAGATTGGTTAGGTGTCGCTTGGGAGCCTCCGTCTTTGAGATGTGGAGTTGAACCAAGAAGTTTGTAAGGGCAAGGAGATCGCCTACTTCGTGAAGATCTACCCCGAGTAAGGCTAGTCCTCCGTGGGCGTAGGCCATGATGGAATAGACAAGGTTGCTTCTTCGTGGACCCTTCGTGGGTGGAGCCCTCCGTGGACTCGCGCAGCCGTTACCCTCCGTGGGTTGAAGTCTCCATCAACGTGGATGTACGATAGCACCACCTATCGGAACCACGACAAAAATCTTCGTGTCTCCAAACTGCGTTTGATCTTCTCCACCTCTCTTTACTACATGTGCAATTTACTTTCCGCTGCTTATACTCTAGAATTGCATGTGTAGGGTGATACTTGAATTGATCTTAATTGTGAAACTGCCAAAAACTTTGCATGATCAAAAGGCAGATTTTTTATATTGTCAAGTAGTCTAATCACCCCCCCTCTAGACATACTTTCGATCCTACAAACATGCTTATATAAAACTTCATTTTTAGGAATTGGATCATGCATGTTGCAATCATCATGAACAATTTCATTTTCTTTGCAAGTCTCTTTAAAAGGTTTATGATACTTGATCCAATCCTCCTTAGGCATATTAAGATGTGAAGCAAAAGATTTGAGGAAATCAACAAGGAGTTGAGAATCAAGCCCAAACTTAGCACTAAACTTATTAAAACTTGTAGTTTCAACAAAGGACTTAATGCAATCATACTCATAAATTATACCTGACTCTTTACCTTTGTCGATCTCCCAATCTTCAGTGTTGCGTTGAATTCTTTCAAGGAGTTCCCATTTAGCATCAATCTTTTTGTTTGTGAAAGAACCCATAGAGGAAGCGTCGAGCAAATCTTTATCCTGTCGAGAAAGCCTCGCATAGAAATTAGTAATAATCATATCTTTGGGGAGCCCATGGTTAGGACATTTTAGCATTAACGTTTTCAGTCTCCCCCAAGCTTGAGCTATGCTCTCTCCGTCATGAGGATACAAATTATAAACATAATTCCTATTCTCATGGACTTCATGAAGAGGATAAAACTTGGAGTAAAAGAGAGACTGGATCTCTTCCCACTCCAGCAGGTGAGAGTCATTTAGTAGCCTATACCATTCCAATGCTTTTCCTTTCAGTGACAAGGCAAATAATTTCCTCATGACAAACTCCCTTGATACACCTGCAAGCTTAAATAATGAACATAGTTGTGACAGATATAGCAAGTGTTCACCGGGATGTCTGTCTCCTGCATAACGATCAGCCAAAACATAATCGATAATACCAGCTGGTATTTTATAGGGCACAATTTCAGTAGGGGGAGGAGCAACCACCACAGGTGTGGGGCGTCTTCCCGCAAGCAACGATCCAATAGCAAGGTTGTCCATAAGCATAACTAGTGAAATAAAAACAAGAAACAAAAATATTTAATTGCAAGATCTAAAGATATACCTTCAAGCGCTCACCTCCCCGGCAACGGCACCAGAAATAGCTTGATGTCTACACACGCTTCTACTCTTGTAGACTATGTTGGGCCTCCAAGCGCAGAGGTTTGTAGGACAGCAGCAATTTCCCTCAAGTGGATGACCTAAGGTTTATCGAACTCAGGGAAGTAGAGGTTGAAGATGGTCTCTCTCAAGCAACCCTGCAACTAAAATACAAGAAGTCTCTTGTGTCCCCAACACACCTAATACACTTGTCAGATGTATAGGTGCACTAGTTCGGTGAAGAGATGTTAAATGGCAAGTGATATGGATGGCAAAACAAAGTAATATAAATCTGTAATAAAAAGTGCAGCAAGCAAACAAGTGGTAAACATGAGCACAAATGGTATTGCAATGGTGGAAACAAGGCCTAGGCTTCATACTTTCACTAGTGGCAACTCCCAACAACATTAACATAATCGAATCACATGATATTTCCCATAAAACATGCAAAGGGGACGCACTCGGAGGTCATTCCTTCGTGGTCAAGAGAGGACGAGAATTATGTAGGGCTACAAAAGCACACCTCAAAGTTCGTAGTTCTCAATCTAAGGATTTCCCAATGTCACCGCGGCCATCCAAAGAGAGTCCCACAATCACCACAACATATCTAAAGGATAGTCAAAGACAAGCACCAAGAGACTCTCAATCTTCAATCAACACACAAGAGAGGAAATCACTCATGAAAATATTGTTCTAATCCATGTCCAATAGACCGCTGTCACCTTGGTCTCGGGGATTATACTAGATAAAGACAAGTGAGTACATCAATCCAATACATAGAGGAAGGGGAAATATCTTAGATTAACATAGCCTATGATCACAACGAAGATCACATCATGGGAGAGAGAATTGACCACATAGCTACTGGTAAGAACCTCGGCCCCGAGGAGGAACTACTCCCGCATCATGGAGGGAGGAAGCAACGTCGATGGAGATGAATCCGGGGGCACTTCCCCGTCCCGGCAGGGTGCCGGCGCAGGAATTCTGGTCCCCCGAAGCTTGATGGCGATGGCGGCGGAGATCGGAATCGCGTCTGGAGAAAAGGGGTCCGGAATCAGGGTTTTCTCGACGGACCTTAAATATATGCCAAAGGGGGTCACCAGGGGAGTCCTGGGGGGCCCAGGCGCCCCCCCCCCCCCCCCGGCGCGGCCTAGGGGTGGGTGAAAGTGCAACTAATCCCCGGGTGGTTTTGGTAATTAATAACAACATATATATCATTGAACTAATATTTACTTGAGAATCATTTCAGAGAAGTTCGATGATATGGGTATGGAAATGTCTGAAGAAGTGGACCCCTCAAAATGCTAAGACAAGCATTGGCAAAAGCTCAAGACTCCATTTTTGGTTTAGTGATCAAAGATCACATTGAGTCCATAGGAAAAGCCAATACTATTAAAAGGGGATGAGGTTGTGTTGATGATCTGGTTGCTCAAGTGCTTAGTGATTTAGCTCCTTCAACTATCAGCAATCTTCACTACTTAACACACTCATAAGTAATCTCGGACAAACCGATTCTTCCAACTCAGTCCCACCGAGATGAACCACCTCAGTTATTTTCCAAACCCTAGATATTTCGGTCCATCCGATTTTGAGTTCGGTCTCACCGAAACTGGACTGCCAACCTTCTGTAACCGTTTGTCATCATTTCGGAATATCCGAGTTGTTGATTTCGGTCCCACCGATTCTGGCAAGCTCCTACCTTTGACTCATTTCGGACACACCGAGATGGTATTTTCGGTCCCACCGAAAACCCCAACGTTCACTATATTTGAACTTTCGGTCTGACCGAGTTTTCACTTCGGTCTCACCGAGATTGCTCAATTATGTGTGTAACGGTTGGATTTTGTGTGGAGGCTATATATACCCCTCCACCCCCTCTTCATTCGTGGAGAGAGCCATCAGAAAGTCTACCACTCCTACCATACACTTTCTGAGAAGAGAACTACCTACCCTTGTGTTGAGATCAAGTTATTCCATTCCTACCATATGAAACTTGATTTCTAGCCTTCCCAAGTTGCTTTCCACTCAATCCTTTCTTCCACCACAGCAAAATCAGTGAGGAGAGTTGAGTGTTGGGGAGATTATCATTTGAAGCACAAGAGCAAGGAGTTCATCATCATCAACAACATCTATTACCTTTTGGAGGGTGGTGCCTCCTAGATTGGTTAGGTGTCGCTTGGGAGCCTCCGTCTTCGAGATGTGGAGTTGAACCAAGAAGTTTGTAAGGTCAAGGAGATCGCCTACTTCGTGAAGATCTACCCCGAGTAAGGCTAGTCCTCCGTGGGCGTAAGCCATGATGGAATAGACAAGGTTGCTTCTTCGTGGACCCTTCGTGGGTGGAGCCCTCCGTGGACTCGCGCAGCCGTTACCCTCCGTGGGTTGAAGTCTCCATCAACGTGGATGTACGATAGCACCACCTATCGGAACCACGAGAAAAATCTCCGTGTCTCCAAACTGCGTTTGATCTTCTCCACCTCTCTTTACTACATGTGCAATTTACTTTCCGCTGCTTATACTCTAGAATTGCATGTGTAGGGTGATACTTGAATTGATCATAATTGTGAGACTGCCAAAAACTGTTCATGATCAAAAGGCAGAATTTTTATATTGTCAAGTAGTCTAATCACCCCCCCTCTAGACATACTTTCGATCCTACAGTAATCCAGTATTATTTTTTCGAAATGGCAGTTATCATGCATTCAATTAGAAGAAAATAGTTGTAAGGTTATTCAGGGAAAGCCGAGCGAAAACCAGATACAAAGGGTTAAAAGCCCCCAGTGGTCGTCAAAGCCACCAAGACACACGACAACACACCAACACACAACAAGCAAATGCTTAAGAAGAAAAAATCGTTGCCACGTCGAGGAACCCCACGCCACCCACCACCAGGCATAGACAGATCCGGCATGGCATGCTCGAGGGGGAGAGGAGCATGATAGGCTCTCGGTGAAGCACGAAATACGCCTCGCAAGTACCGCTCCACCACACCGTGAGCGCCATCACCGTTGAAGAGAGAAGCCAAAGCCACGCAGAAGGACAGGTTCGGGCCTCCTTGACAAAGATGACTAAGCAATGCGCGCCTCAAGAACCATGCGCCAATCCCAACCTCTGAAAGCATCGATGAACCGCAACACTCCAGGCCCGTCACCCAGGCATCCGGCTGGCCCCCACGCCCTGCATGGTCTTCCTTCACCACCATCCGGGGGCGCCACCCGACATCCACCGCCGCAAACGAGCCGCAATGCAGCCCACACCACCACCATGTGAGCGTGGCCAAGATGGACGAACCACCAAGACCCACCACTATTGCACCTAGATCCGGGGCCGCCGCCTCGACATCTCTACCGCCGACTGCGAGAGCCGCACCAGTTGGGTCGACTTCCAAGCCACCAAAGCAGCCTGCCCAGACACCCGTACAACATCGAGACATGGCTCCACCACATAAATCCACAGATGGGATGCATTCCGAGGCCGATGCCCCAGCTTCCACCTCCACAGATCCGAGAGAAGAACCACTATCCGGGGCCACCGCCCCGGCATCCGCCAAACCCGCCACATCAGGCCTTCGTAGCGTCGCCACACACCCACCCCACCCCAGACCAAGAAGAACACCACCCGCCCAGCCGGTATCATGCTGGGATGTAATGCCCCGGATGTAATACTTTCCCTTTTGGGTATATAATATATCTCCGGCTTCATCTATTTCCATTCCGGGTTCTTTGTCTTTCGGGTTTTTGTCGTTTTGTTGTGTGAGTGTGTGGCATTCATTCATATCATGTAGACATGTGCATTGCATTGCATTTGTGTTGTCGGTTGCATCCGGTTCGTCGCGTTTCTTCCCGTTGTCCGTTTCGCGTTCCGGAGCTCCCTCACGCGTCCGTGACGTCCCGTAGGCCTACTTTGTTGTTTGGGCGTTTAACGTTACCGGTGTGCCGCGAGGTTGTTTTGTGTGTTGTTGTTTTGTTGTGTGCAACCCGCCTCTCAAATCTCGTCTCGTTTGGACTCCGTTGTCTATCCCACCCGTTGTTCGTGTGGGTCCAAAGTGCCTTCACTTCGTGTCCCAGAAACATCCCTACTGCAGTCTTTTATCTTCTCCTAGGCCCTTTTAAACTACCCCCCGCGATCGGATCCGTCGGATCGCGATCGGAGGGCTCCTATACACCCCCAAGTCTCCAAACCCTAGCTACCTGCTATATATTAGACCCTAGTCTAATTTTGGCATCTCTTCTCCTTCCTCCTCCCTTCCCTAAAAAAAACCAGATCCCAAAAATCCTCCCTCTGACTCTTCACGAATCCTGAAGGATCCAGCAGTCCGCCGCCGCAACAACCACTGGATCGGGCAAGCCATCTCGTCGCCAGATCCTCCGATCTGGTCGGGATCTGCCTGGCAGATCGAACCCGAGCGGGGCGTCCACCGCATCGATCCATCGATCGCCAGGCCTGGGGCCACTTCGCCGGGCTCGTCCTTCGCTCGATTGAATCGGCCAGGAGGGCCGATCGATCGCCTCCCAGCGCGCCTCGCTCTCGCAGCACTCCCGCCGGCCCGGTCCCCACATCGCCGTGGGCCGCACCTTCGCCAGTCCGCCGCACCGCGCCAGCGCGCCGAGCTCCCTCCGCACCGGGCCTCCTTCCCCGGCCCATCCGCCGCTCGCCTCCGAGCGGGCCTCGCCCCGCAGGCCAGCATCCCGCGTCGCGGACCCTCCAGCGCTCCCGCGGCCCGCCGTCGCCATCTCCTCCGGGCCGCCGCACCGCACTGCTCCTCGCGGGCCTCCCCGGCCCAGGCGCCCGCCTCCTCCCTCCGCCAGATCCGCCGCGCGGGCCCGAAGCCCGTGGTTGTTTTTTTTCCTGATCCAGATCTGAGTGAGGTTACCCCTTTTTTTCCCTAAGTCCCTGTTATTTCTGTTCTGAAATGCAATGTTTGACCTGCTCTAACTTTTTGCATGTTGCTCCGTTTCGCGCGTATGATATGTCCAGACGTTCGTGGAGACTTCCTCTACGTTTTACCTGTTGTTGTCATGCATGTTAGAGACCATCTAGGTGCTTGTTTTGCTGTTGCAAGAGTGCATCATGATATAAACTTCTGCTATGTGATGTTTTCATGTCACCTTTGCCATGTGGTATCTTTTATCTCGTTTACCCGAATGATGCAAATGACATGTCCACGTGTTCGTCTTGCCATGCTCTACGTGTTGTATGTGATAGGTTGCATGGTAGATTTATTATTGCCTTGTTATCATCATTGCAAAGTGCCATGTGGCTATGATGTTGTTTCAATTGTTATGAAATGCCATCTTGTTGAGCTCGTTGCAATCGTTGTGTTCACCTCTATGATGCATGCTTGTGTGTTTCGGGATCACCTTCATGTGTATTTTTGATGAGGTGCTTACCTTTTGCCATGATTAGTTTCGAGGTGACTTAAACTTGCTCTTTTATATGCCATGATGATATTGCTGTTTTAGGACTTAGTGGATTTTCACTAAGTCTGAAATCTGTAACGTTCCGATGCCATGTTCGTGTGATGTTCTAGGACAAAGCATGTTAGTTTTGGAGTGGATCTTGATTGTTCCTTGTAGTATATATTGTTGTCTTTCCATTCATGTCCTCACATTTCTTTTTAAGTGGCTGTAGCATGTTTATCTTTTGCTCCAAAGTTTCAATAAAATTCTGCTGCCAGAATTTTATTGTCAAGTTCAATATGTCCAAGATCATTGCTATTGATCCGTGGCTCCGTTGGG
The DNA here is from genome assembly GCA_902687465.1 of Secale cereale. Lineage (NCBI taxonomy): Eukaryota > Viridiplantae > Streptophyta > Magnoliopsida > Poales > Poaceae > Secale > Secale cereale. Next base: position 228,537,042 of record LR738715.1, on the reverse strand, counting down.
GGTGCACCTTTGGACATAGTTGCTGTAGTATATGTCTAGTTTGTGTTCATGTCCTTTGCCGTGTTATTTGAATGCTGTAGCTCAATTAATTTGAGCTCCGAAGTTGCTATGATGCTGTAATTTTCAGCTTTCGCTCATTTCTTGTTTCGGGCATAAATTTTAGCCCGTAACTCCGATTTCAGCGAATCTTATATCAAACTTGATTGTTTTTCTGTGTAGATTAATAATATCAGATTGTTATCTTGTTTTGAGGTGTTTTGCTTGAGTGTTATTTTCCGTGCTCCGTGTGCATCCTTAGTGCATCCATCATGCATTCATCTTTTTCGAGTGCGCATTGCATCTTGTTGATTGGTGCTTGGTGTGATTGTTTTGTTTAGAGCCGGAAGCTGAGACCGAGTACGAGGTTGAGCAGGAGGTTACCAACGAGGTTGAGCACGAGGACCCTTCTTACGATCCGAACGACTTCTCTTCAGGCAAGATGACCGAACCCCGATAACATTACTATCTTTGCCTATTGCTAGTAGTCTCGATCTATAGTTTTGCCTCGATGCCCATGATCTTCTTGTCAGCCTCCTACTTGTAACCAATTGCCATGCTTAACCAACCTACCTATGCAAACCGTTGCTTGGCTAAGTACGCTTCGCTCAGCCCTTCTTATAGCATTGCTAGTTGCAGGTGAAGATCGAAGATGCTTGCTTCATGATGAAGTTTGGTTGGGTTATATCACACTATATAAATGCTTTAAATGAAATCATCTATATATTGGCAAGGGTGGAAGGCTAAGCCTTTTGCTTGGTGATTTGTTCCACTCATGCCGTTAGGATCCGTATAAGCCGGTGTTATGTTCCTTGATTATGCGTTCCTAACACAGTTGGGGTGTATGGGACCCCCTCGATAAACCGCTAAGTGCTAAGTCTTTTCCAGCAAGTCCCAACATTGGTACTATTTGCCTAATAACAAACTAAACTTGCATAGGGAGTAATTAACCCTCTTTCTTAATCAACAACCCCGGGCCAGTGCTCCACATGGGTGTTGGTCCGAAACGGGGGTCCTGCAGGGCCGCCTTGGGGAAACCCGAGGTATCTGGCATACACCTGTAGCATCACCCATCCGGTCGTGTCCTGAGACTTAGATACGCGCGGCTACTATCAGGGTGTCGACACGCCGGGAGGATTTGCTGGATTAGCCTTACCTTAGTTCGGTATATCTTGAGCACGGGATTCCGAGGATACTCGGGTCTTCCCACTTTGGAGTTGCGACTCCGTGGATCGTGGGCTTGTAATGGGTCAAGTTGGAACACCCCTGCAGGGTTTGAACTTTCGAAAGCCGTGCCCGCGGTTATGTGGCAGATGGGAGCTTGTTAATTCCGGTTGTAGATAACTTGACACAATGTTTCTAATACACTACCAGTGTGTGTTCCGTGACTGTCAATTTCCGAATAGGGATTCGGGAGTTGAACACGGAGGGGTTATGTTTGTTGAGCTTGTAGCTAGGATCACTTCGTGATCACTTCTCGCCGAGGCTTTCTCTTCTCGCTCTCACTCACGTAAGCTAGATGCTAGTTGCTGCTGCAGACACTTATTCTTTTCTTCAGCCTTTATCCTCACCCAAAGGCTTAAATAGTCTTGTTACCCGGGAACGGGATTGCTGAGTCCTCTGTGGCTCACAGTTACTTCACACACCAGATGCAGGTCCAGCTGTGAGCTATCCAAGTGATGGCACCGAGCTGGATTGGGAGTACGACGAGGAGCGTAGTCGGTACTATGTGTGATACCCGGATGATCAGTAGTGGAGACTCTTACTAGGATTCGATCCGCCTGTGGTTTATTTATCTAAGTTTGGTACTTTGACTTTTGGATTTTGCCCTTAGAGGGTTGTGATGTTCTTAATGTATGATGTTTGAGACTTGTACTGTAATTCTGGGACGTGGCGAGTGTAAGCCAACTATTTTCTGTTTACTATCCCCTCTTTTACATGAGTTGTGCAAAGATTACCAAACTTGAGATCATTCTAGGATGGATTTATGCCTTTAAGTCGTGCCTCGACACGTAGGAGGTATAACTCCATCCTGGGCATTACAAGTTGGTATTCAGAGCCTTCTCCGACCTAGGAGCCCCCACTGTTTGATCGAATCATTGACGGTCGAGTCTAGGCACACACTGAAAAACTTTTTGAGTCCTATATTATATCGGAGAGTAGGATTTCTTGGCTTCTCGTCCCCTTTCTCTCTGGTGAGGACTCCTGACGACTACTCTTGTCTCTCCTATCTTCAAAAATTGCACAAATTTTTTTTTTTTAGGAATCCCGCGAGTATTCTGGGATTGTTTCGATGTTCTTGTGACAAGGATATTGTTCTCGATGCCTCCTGTTACCGAGGAGTTGAGCTTCGGGGTATCAGTGTCACAAGCATATCGCGGCAGTACTAAATACTTAAGACGGCCCACATCGAAAATCTCTCCTATACGGCCTGTGGCAAGATAACCCCGACATCACCCAGTACTGGGGAGGTAGTTCGGGAGTATTGCCATAGCTTGTTATAGTGGATGCTTTTCGAAGGTCCGAGGTACACAGTTTCCGAGAAAGACTGGTTATGTGTTGAAGGATGGATACACCTGGATGTAGGTTAGAGTTGACTGCGCGGTGCTTCCCGTGTATCCCCAACACCTGATTGCATAACTAGAATCTTTCGGAAATCTATAGGTGGGTTTATCCAGTAGATCGTAGGCATTCTTCCAACGAATGCAGGTTAGTGAGTTCGGGGTTCTACATTGAGTGAAGGGGTTATATGACCGATGTTACTATCAGGAGTTGCATCTTAAAGGGTCCTTGGCTATGCTGATCCGGGGATTGCAAAACCTTTTCGTAACGCGTTCATATGCTTTCAGCACAAAGATGTTAGAACGAAACTCCTCTCTTGTGTTTGTTCCCGTCCGTACCTTGTTGTTTTTCTTATTTTTTCCTTTTGATCCCTATGTGGCTCTCGTGAAGATTGATGTTATCATTTAACTGAGAAATTCATTCGTTCCTCTTGTTCGGATGATTTCATTCATTCTATTGTTCGAATGATTATTGTGAAGACTTGTTGCAATTCATTCCATTGATTCAGCTTATACCTTTTGTCAATCAATTGCTGATTCGTGGTCATCTCTTACAGGATGGCTCCGAAAAGGATTCCCAACGCTAACCCAGAGGTGGAAGAGATCCCAGAACATCCTCCTTCACCTCCTCCTCCGCCTGAGGCTTGGAGAGCAATTATGCAGACTACAGCTCAGAATACCCAGTTGATGATGCAGATGATGCAGCAGATGCAAGCTATGCAAGCTAATCAGGGTATTCCAGGGAACCAAGGCAACTTCTTCAACCAGCAGCACCATGCTACCCTCAACCAGTTCCTGGCTAACAATCCTAAAGCTTTCAGTTACTGTGTCGACCCTCTTGATGCTGAAGATTGGCTAACCGATATCAAGAATCATTTTGAGTGCAGTAACGTGAAGGAAGATGACTATGTGAAGTTTGCAGCCTTCCAACTGAAAGATCAAGCAGCTGACTGGTGGCAGCAGTACAAAGACTCCAGGCCGGGTCAAGTGATCTCTTGGGAGAATTTCTGCAAGGATTTTCGCTCGCACCACATTCCTACAAGTGTCATCGAGGGTATGCGTGAGCAATTCCGCAACCTGAAGCAGGGCTCCATGACAGTCTATCAGTATAATGTCAAGTTCCAAAACCTCGCTCGCTATGCTAAGCAAGACATTCTTGATGCCAAGAGTAAAATCTATCAGTTCCGTGGAGGTCTCAAAGATGAACTTCAGCTTGCTCTCACTTTGTTCGAGCCTGATGAATTCGACAAGTTCTATAACATGGCTTTGAAACAAGAAGCAGCTCAGCTTAAGATGGAGGCCTCTAAGAAGAGAATTTGAGATGTTGTTCACACTTCCTCATCGTCTCAGATGGTCTCGAAGCATCAGAAATTCTGGCTTCCTGCTCCTCCAGTGATTCGAGCTCCATACAACAACTCCAACAACTCCAACAACAAGAACTCTAGTGGTCGTGGTTTCTCCCACCCACCCAACCCGAGCAACCAGTCGAAGAAGCAGTTTCAGTCTCAAGGCTCCAAGTCCAGTGGCTCTCATTTCCGTCCTCTCTCTGAAGTGGTGTGCAACAAGTGTGGCCAGAAGGGTCATTATGCCAACAGATGTCCGAATCCGAAGCGTCTTCCTCCTCCTCCACCTGTGAGTTCAGCTATTGTCAGGCATGATCCAAAGGCAGCAAGGGTCAATCTGATGAATGCAGCACAAGCGGAGAATTCTTCTGATGTCATTTTGGGTAACCTTCCAGTGAACTCTTTTCCAGCTAAAGTGTTATTTGATTCGGGTGCTTCTTGCTCTTTCATGTCATATCCTTTTGCATCCAAGCATGATATTGTCACCAAAAATCTGCCTAGGGAGTTAACAGTTATTTCTCCGGGAAGACGAATGCACTCCAGTGTATATGCTCCAAATGTTTCCATTCGCATGGGTGACTATCGATTTTTGGCTAATCCGGTGGTTCTTGGTAATTCTGACATCGACCTCATCCTCGGAATGGATTGGCTTTCTCAGCATGATGCTCATATTGATTGTGCACAAAAGGAAGTCAAGATGACTCATTCTGATGATGATGTGATTATCTTCGCCTCCAGGGATAACACTATCCGGCTTTTCTCTCTTAATGATAAGGGCAAAATTAATGCCATATCTCAAATTCCAGTGGTGAACGAATATCAAGACGTCTTTCCTGAAGAACTTCCAGGCATGCCTCCACACCGTCAGGTGGAGTTTGTCATTGAACTCGAGCCGGGTACTGAGCCTGCATGCCGGCGTCCGTACAAGCTCTCTCCGGATGAATTGAAGGAATTGAAGAAGCAGCTTGATAAGCAGGAGAGTATGGGTCTCATCAGACCTAGTACATCTCCATGGGGCTGTGGTGTCTTATTTGTCAAGAAGAAAGATGGCACGGAGCGTCTCTGTGTTGACTACCGGCCATTGAACAAGAAGACGATTAAGAACAAGTATCCGCTCCCCAACATCAACGAACTCTTTGAGCAGCTCAAAGGAGCTAAAGTGTTCTCTAAGCTTGACCTCCGAATGGGCTATCATCAAATTCGCATTCGCGAGGAAGACATTCCCAAGACGGCCTTCAGAACGAGCTACGGTTCATACGAGTATACCGTCATGTCCTTCGGTCTCGCCAATGCTCCTCCTACCTTTTCGAGGATGATGCATTACATCTTCAACCCCTATACTGGCGAGTTTGTGCTTGTGTATCTGGATGATATTCTGGTGTTTTCCAAGAATGAAGAAGATCACGAAAAGCACTTACGCCTGGTTCTTGATCGACTCCGAGAGCATAAATTCTATGCCAAGTTCTCCAAGTGCGAGTTTTGGCTCGACAAGGTTTTGTACCTGGGTCACATCATCTCAGCTGACGGCATTGCGGTTAATCCCGAGAAAGTTGAAGCAATTGTCAACTGGGAAGCTCCTCAGAACGTCAAGCAGCTCCGCAGTTTTCTGGGTCTTGCCAGCTATTGCAGAAGGTTCGTTGAGAACTTCTCCAAGATTGCCAAGCCTCTTTCCAACTTGCTTCAGAAGAATGTCAAATACTTTTGGTCCCCAAAGTGTGAAGTGGCATTCAAAACTCTCAAAGATAAGCTTGTCTCTACTCCAGTTCTGACTCCTCCGGATGAATCCAAGCCCTATGAAGTATTCTGTGATGCTTCTCTTCAAGGTCTTGGTGGTGTGCTTATGCAAGATAAGAGAATTGTGGCATATACTTCTCGGCAGCTCAAGCCAAGTGAGAAGAACTATCCCACACATGATCTCGAGCTAGCAGCTGTGGTACATGCTCTGATTACGTGGAGACATCTGTTGTTGGGCAGAAAGGTCGACATCTTCACTGATCACAAGAGCTTGAAGTACATCTTCACACAGCCGCATCTGAACCTCCGTCAGACTCGTTGGGTTGAAATGATCCAAGAGTACAATCCCAGCATCGAATACACTCCTGGCAAGGCGAATGTGATTGCAGATGCTTTGAGCAGAAAGGCATATTGCAACAGCCTTCTTATCAAGCCATACCAGCCTGAGCTTTGTGAAGCATTCAGGAAACTCAACCTCCAAGTTGTTCCGCAGGGTTTTCTTGCAAATCTCCAAATTGCTCCTACCTTGGAAGATCAAGTCCGTGAGGCCCAGCTCAGTGATACCATGGTGAAGAAAGTGAAACATGGGATTGCAAAGGGCACTCCAAAATACAAGTGCTTCCGTGTTGATGAGAGAGATACCTTGTTCTTCGAGGACAGACTCGTTGTTCCCAAAGGTGATCTCAGGAAGCTCATAATGGAAGAAGCTCATGATTCTCTCCTTTCCATTCATCCTGGCAGTTCCAAGATGTATCAAGACCTCAAGCAGTCTTACTGGTGGACACGCATGAAAAGGGAAATTGCCCAATTCGTGAACGAATGTGATGTATGCAGAAGAGTGAAAGCAGAACATCAACGTCCAGCCGGTCTTCTCCAACCTCTTCCTATTCCCGAGTGGAAGTTCGACCACATTGAAATGGACTTCGTCACTGGCTTTCCTAAATCCAAGCGAGGAAATGATGCTATCTTTGTGGTGATCGACAAGCTTACCAAAGTCGCTCACTTTCTTCCAGTCAAAGAATCAATCAATGCAGCTCAACTTGCAGAGCTGTACACTTCCAGAATTGTGTCCCTACATGGCATTCCTCAAGTTATATCCTCAGACCGTGGAAGCTTGTTCACATCAAGGTTCTGGGACTCCTTTTAGTCCGCCATGGGCACGAAGATCAGGTTCAGCACTGCTTTTCACCCTCAGACTAGTGGTCAAGTCGAGCGCGTGAATCAGATCCTAGAAGACATGCTCAGAGCCTGTGTCATCTCCTTTGGCATGAAATGGGAAGACTGCCTTCCATTTGCCAAGTTCTCTTACAACAACAGCTTTCAAGCAAGTGCAGGCAAAGCACCGTTTGAAATTCTCTATGGCAGAAAGTGCCGTACCCCTCTCAACTGGTCTGAAACAGGCGAACGCCAACTTCTTGGCAATGACTTGATCTCAGAAGCCGAAGAAATGTGCAAAGTCATACGTGAGAATCTCAAGGCCGCTCAGTCGCGTCAGAAGAGCTACTATGACGGCAAGCATCGTGATTTGGCATTCAACATCGATGATCATGTCTATCTCCGAGTTTCTCCGATGAAAGGAACCCAAAGATTCGGTATCAAAGGAAAACTTGCTCCTAGATACGTCGGGCCTTTCAAGATTCTTGGCAAAAGAGGCGACCTAGCCTATCAACTTGAGCTCCCTTCAAACTTCGCCAATGTTCATGATGTCTTCCATGTGTCTCAACTTCGCAAATGCTTCAAGGCACCTGAGCGCATGATTCCGTTTGAAGAGATTGATCTTCAACAAGACCTGTCCTATCGAGAGCATCCAGTTGCAATTCTCGAAGAAACCGAATGCAAGACCCGCAACAAGTCCATCAAATTTCTGAAAGTCAAGTGGTCACATCACACCGACCGAGAAGCTACCTGGGAACGAGAAGATCATCTTCGTTCCGAGTACCCTTCCTTTTTCCAGTCCTAGATCTCGGGACGAGATCTTTTTGTAGTAGAGGAGAGTTTGTAATGCCCCGGATGTAATACTTTCCCTTTTGGGTATATAATATATCTCCGGCTTCATCTATTTCCATTCCGGGTTCTTTGTCTTTCGGGTTTTCGTCGTTTTGTTGTGTGAGTGTGTGGCATTCATTCATATCATGTAGACATGTGCATTGCATTGCATTTGTGTTGTCGGTTGCATCCGGTTCGTGGCGTTTCTTCCCGTTGTCCGTTTCGCGTTCCGGAGCTCCCTCACGCGTCCGTGATGTCCCGTAGGCCTACTTTGTTGTTTGGGCGTTTAACGTTACCGGTGTGCCGCGAGGTTGTTTTGTGTGTTGTTGTTTTGTTGTGTGCAACCCGCCTCTCAAATCTCGTCTCGTTTGGACTCCGTTGTCTATCCCATCCGTTGTTCGTGTGGGTCCAAAGTGCCTTCACTTCGTGTCCCAGAAACATCCCTACTGCAGTCTTTTATCTTCTCCTAGGCCCTTTTAAACTACCCCCCGCGATCGGATCCGTAGGATCGCGATCGGAGGGCTCCTATACACCCCCAAGTCTCCAAACCCTAGCTACCTGCTATATATTAGACCCTAGTCTAATTTTGGCATCTCTTCTCCTTCCTCCTCCCTTCCCTAAAAAAACCAGATCCCAAAAATCCTCCCTCTCACTCTTCACGAATCCCGAAGGATCCAGCAGTCCGCCGCCGCAACAACCACTGGATCGGGCAAGCCATCTCGTCGCCAGATCCTCCGATCTGGTCGGGATCTGCCTGGCAGATCGAACCCGAGCGGGGCGTCCACCGCATCGATCCATCGATCGCCAGGCCTGGGGCCACTTCACCGGGCTCGTCCTTCGCTCGATTGAATCGGCCAGGAGGGCCGATCGATCGCCTCCCAGCGCGCCTCGCTCTCGCAGCACTCCCGCCGGCCCGGTCCCCACATCGCCGTGGGCCGCACCTTCACCAGTCCGCCGCACCGCGCCAGCGCGCCGGGCTCCCTCTGCACCGGGCCTCCTTCCCCAGCCCATCCGCCGCTCGCCTCCGAGCGGGCCTCGCCCCGCAGGCCAGCATCCCGCGCCGTGGACCCTCCAGCGCTCCCGCGGCCCGCCATCGCCATCTCCTCCGGGCCGCCGCACCGCACTGCTCCTCGCGGGCCTCCCCGGCCCAGGCGCTCGCCTCCTCCCTCCGCCAGATCCGCCGCGCGGGCCCGAAGCCTGTGGTTGTTTTTTTTCTTGATCCAGATCTGAGTGAGGTTACCCCTTTTTTTCCCCAAGTCCCTATTATTTCTGTTCTGAAATGCAATGTTTGACCTGCTCTAACTTTTTGCCTGTTGCTCCGTTTCGCGCGTATGATATGTCCAGACGTTCGTGGAGACTTCCTCTACGTTTTACCTGTTGTTGTCATGCATGTTAGAGACCATCTAGGTGCTTGTTTTGCTGTTGCAAGAGTGCATCATGATATAAACTGCTGCTATGTGATGTTTTCATGTCACCTTTGCCATGTGGTATCTTTTAGCTCGTTTACCCGAATGATGCAAATGACATGTCCACGTGTTCGTCTTGACATGCTCTACGTGTTGTATGTGATAGGTTGCATGGTAGATTTATTATTGCCTTGTTATCATCGTTGCAAAGTGCCATGTGGCTATGATGTTGTTTCACTTGTTATGAAATGCCATCTTGTTGAGCTCGTTGCAATCGTTGTGTTCACCTCTATGATGCATGCTTGTGTGTTTCGGGATCACCTTCATGTGTATTTTTGATGAGTTGCTTACCTTTTGCCATGATTAGTTTCGAGGTGACTTAAACTTGCTCTTTTATATGCCATGATGATATTGCTGTTTTAGGACTTAGTGGATTTTCACTAAGTCTGAAATCTGTAACGTTCCGATGCCATGTTCGTGTGATGTTCTAGGACAAAGCATGTTAGTTTTGGAGTGGATCTTGATTGTTCCTTGTAGTATATATTGTTGTCTTTCCATTCATATCCTCACATGTCTTTTTAAGTGGCTGTAGCATGTTTATCTTTTGCTCCAAAGTTTCAATAAAATTCTGTTGCCAGAATTTTATTGTCAAGTTCAATATGTCCAAGATCATTGCTATTGATCTGTGGCTCCGTTGGGGGTGCACCTTTGGACATAGTTGCTGTAGTATATGTCTAGTTTGTGTTCATGTCCTTTGCCATGTTATTTGAATGCTGTAGCTCAATTATTTTGAGCTCCGAAGTTGCTATGATGCTGTAATTTTCAGCTTTCGCTCATTTCTTGTTTCGGGCATAACTTTTAGCCCGTAACTCCGATTTCAGCGAATCTTATATCAAACTTGATTGTTTTTCTGTGTAGATTAATAATATCAGATTGTTATCTTGTTTTGAGGTGTTTTGCTTGAGTGTTATTTTCCGTGCTCCGTGTGCATCCTTAGTGCATTCATCTTTTTCGAGTGCGCATTGCATCTTGTTGATTGGTGCTTGGTGTGATTGTTTTGTTTAGAGCCGGAAGCTGAGACCGAGTACGAGGTTGAGCACGAGGTTACCAACGAGGTTGAGCATGAGGACCCTTCTTACGATCCGAACGACTTCTCTTCAGGCAAGATGACCGAACCCCGATAACATTACTATCTTTGCTTATTGCTAGTAGTCTCGATCTATAGTTTTGCCTCGATGCCCATGATCTTCTTGTCAGCCTCCTACTTGTAACCAATTGCCATGCTTAACCAACCTACCTATGCAAACCGTTGCTTGGCTAAGTACGCTTCGCTCAGCCCTTCTTATAGCATTGCTAGTTGCAGGTGAAGATCGAAGATGCTTGCTTCATGATGAAGTTTGGTTGGGTTATATCACACTATATAAATGCTTTAAATGAAATCATCTATATATTGGCAAGGGTGGAAGGCTAAGCCTTTTGCTTGGTGATTTGTTCCACTCATGCCGTTAGGATCCGTATAAGCCGGTGTTATGTTCCTTGATTATGCGTTCCTAACACGGTTGGGGTGTATGGGACCCCCTCGATAAAACGCTAAGTGCTAAGTCTTTTCCAGCAAGTCCCAACATTGGTACTATTTGCCTAATAACAAACTAAACTTGCATAGGGAGTAATTAACCCTCTTTCTTAATCAACAACCCCGGGCCAGTGCTCCACATGAGTGTTGGTCCGAAACGGGGGTCCTGCAGGGCCGCCTTGGGGCAACCCGAGGTATCTGGCATACACCTGTAGCATCGCCCATCCGGTCGTGTCCTGAGACTTAGATACGCGCGGCTACTATCAGGGTGTCGACACGCCGGGAGGATTTGCTGGATTAGCCTTACCTTAGTTCGGTATATCTTGAGCACGGGATTCCGAGGATACTCGGGTCTTCCCAATTTGGAGTTGCGACTCCGCGGATCGTGGGCTTGTAATGGGTCAAGTTGGAACACCCCTGCAGGGTTTGAACTTTCGAAAGCCGTGCCCGCGGTTATGTGGCAGATGAGAGCTTGTTAATTCCGGTTGTAGATAACTTGACACAATGTTTCTAATACACTACCAGCGTGTGTTCCGTGACTGTCAATTTCCGAATAGGGATTCGGGAGTTGAACACGGAGGGGTTATGTTTGTTGAGCTTGTAGCTAGGATCACTTCGTGATCACTTCTCGCCGAGGCTTTCTCTTCTCGCTCTCACTCACGTAAGCTAGATGCTAGTTGCTGCTGCAGACACTTATTCTTTTCTTCAGTCTTTATCCTCACCCAAAGGCTTAAATAGTCTTGTTACCCGGGAACGGGATTGCTGAGTCCTCTGTGGCTCACAGTTACTTCACACACCAGATGCAGGTCCAGCTGTGAGCTATCCAGGTGATGGCACCGAGCTGGATTGGGAGTACGACGAGGAGCGTAGTCGGTACTATGTGCGATACCCGGATGATCAGTAGTGGAGACTCTTACTAGGATTCGATCCACCTGTGGTTTATTTATCTAAGTTTGGTACTTTGACTTTTGGATTTTGCCCTTAGAGGGTTGTGATGTTCTTAATGTATGATGTTTGAGACTTGTACTGTAATTCTGTGACGTGGCGAGTGTAAGCCAACTATTTTCTGTTTACTATCCCCTCTTTTACATGAGTTGTGCAAAGATTACCAAACTTGAGATCATTCTAGGATGGATTTATGCCTTTAAGTCGTGCCTCGACACGTAGGAGGTATAACTCCATCCTGGGCATTACATGGGACCACCATCTGCGGCAGCGCCGCCGCCGAACACCAACGCCACGACGCGTAGGGCATCCGCTGCCACCGGCCGCAGGCACGCGCACCGACTAAACCACTGTCGGTAACCTCCTAGCCGAGCGCCAACCATGCAGCATGCCGCAAGCCACCCATTCGAGGCCACCGCCCTGGCGTCCACGACATGAGACCGCTCGTAGACCGCCACGCCTGGCCACCACAACCTGCCACGCCGAGCCCATTCCCAGGACGCCGGCCGTCCGCCAGATACGCGACCGCGACGCTACACGTTTGACGCACCATGGACAACTCGTGAGGAGCACAAGGGGAGAGGCTCCGCTGCCGCCGCCACCGCACGGGCATTTCCCGATGGCGAGCACTGGCGACAGCGACGGGAGTAGGTGATGGGTTTGACGGTCACCCGAGCCGAGCGAAGCGGGTCGGGGGGGTCTTAAGTTTTTTCTTTACAACAGTTAATCCACTATATTAAACCACCATCGACATCACAAAGGTAAATTAAAAATATAATAAGTAAACTGGCAAAGTTCGCAGATATAATCCATGTTAATAGTGTGTATAACTTCATCTGTGAACATCCATGCGTCACCACAACACCCGGTCACCACGACCACCGCGGACCTCGGCGTCGATCCAATGTCACTTCATCTATGAATACTACATAATATAGGCACATAATACTTGTAATTAGTGTACCCTAATCTCTACTACTTAAAAAGAACGTAAAGTTCCCATTTCACCTTTCTTCCAACTACCGCTTTGACCAAACTTTCCTATATGATAAACAATCAATTTAATTTACTTGCTTTCTAAATCAACTGGGTGGGCTACCCGCGCATTTGCGCGGCTAGATAACACTTTAGTATTATTTATTTTGCCAAAGATATGACCTCTTACTCAACTATTATTCAATTAAATTCATCACCAGTAATATTTCATTTTGATAAAAATCAATGTCCAAATGAAACATGCAAGTGCATTAGGTTGTTCAATAGTAAATTCCTTGGTATGTGAGGATGGAACACCAATGAAAAACCATATTTGGGCTTTCAAGCTAATCTTTTAGGATTTTCCTCTTTGCTCCACTCATCTTTCCCCCTCATGTTGTATCATTTGTCTATATGTTTTGGAGTAATTTCTTACCAAGAATTATATCGAAGCATGAATGGCTCCTATGTAAAATTTTCTTTTCCACCCATATCAATTGTTGGCTGCATACTTAGTTACCTTTCTTGGTAAATGCTGCCTACCAACATATGCATAGAGATGCTCCTCTTACTATGATGTTTAATTACTGTTTTCTATTGATACAATTTAGCCTAAATATTCTCTCTCATTCGCCCCTTTGAAAGCTTATTCATGATGATCATGCCCGTGCCGTTTTGTATCATCTTGTAATTTAACATTTTCATTAGTTATATGAATCATCAACAACTAATTATACATATTTTCTAAAAAATATATCCTTTTATGATTTTTATACAGAATGCAGATAGTAATTGCCAACTAAATTTTGTTTCTTATCCAAATCAGAATTTAATATAGAAAAAATGTTTACATTCTTCATCCGGATTTCATTTTGTTAAGTTAGAAAGTACATATCTATATTCTATGTATTATTGTAAACATTTCGGTTTACTATTCTACACCATTCTATTCGAGAAGCACGACCATGAGTGAAAATATATCATCCTATGTCGGCATACGTGGGGACTTCTTTTCTGGCGGTGTTAATATAATATCTAAAAGAACAGATTCATCCTTACTGTAATAATTTGTATTGAGAGTCGCAACGATTAATATATGGCAGATATATACTTCAACCTAATGCCATGCCTTCTTTTCCTGTCGACCACTTTAGAACAATAATAATAACAGATGTACAGTCACATGAAAAATCTGAGTATTAGATTCACATATAGTTAATTAAGTTTTTGTCTTGACCTTCAAATGCATATCTACAGCGTATTGCACGTGCACACCTTCATCACATGCTCTGAAAATGCATGAGGAGGTGACATAATAATGTGTTTAAATCGAGATCGATATCACCCTACAGCGAGTCGCTGTAGACCTTGATGTAGAATCGAGATCGATATTGCTATGTTGATTCATCGTTTAACCACGATGTAGACTCGGGGCGCCTTTGTGTGTTCACCTGCGTAGACGCTTGAGCTCGTCTACTACAAAGTATTCTTAAGCTATATATTAACCACACTTGTCCGATGCGCATAAGCCATTTATTAGTTAGTGTTCTCCAAACTCGTTTCTCGTATCATTCACAGTTAAGTACTACAATTTCCAATTTGATCAAACTGTCTGATACGTAAAGCAAACAAATACAGAGGCAGAACAAAAGATTTGATGAAAACATCAGATATTAGAGGAGGCAAGATCCTACATATCCGGATGAAGCGGAGACAACCAACTGCTTCATTAGGAGCAGAGATGACTGCATTCACTTTTTGCACTTTTATTCAGTCGAACAGGAAACAAGAAGTACAAGAGAAACATGACTTCATCCGGAAATCACGACACGTCACCTCGCCACAGCAACCGCGCAGGCTGCACACCTCGCCGCTGCCCCTGCACGCTGACGCCGGTGTGGCTGCCCGGTCCAAATGGTGGCTCGATGAGGGAACGAACCAGCCGTGACCGTGTCGCCTTGGTGGCATCGCCGAGTTCTAGGGTGGTCACTTGGGGACCGATGGTGAAGACGACTGGCAGGATGACGGGCAGCTTCTCGGAGCTCTACCATTACCCACATCTTCTTCGCCAGCTTCAACTCCTCGATGCCCCAGCCGGCCGGCCATGTACTCCGACGCGTATGCGACGATGAAGCTCGCCGTCGATCGTTTCACCCGCTGTACTATTAGGTTTTCTCTCCTTCGTACCTACGCAGGTGTGTTGATCGATCAAGGAAAATAAATAGAATCTGTTAGTACATATATATGCATACGCATACGATATGAAGACGCGTGGTAAAACTGGCATGAATGAATACGATTGATGACGGCCATAAATAGTGATGAATGTTGGCCCAATTTACTACCATCATACATGGAAACAAATCATCAAGGAAGGAATAATTCCTAATACTACGTCTCATAGGAAGCTTCCTAATTAAACTGACGATACTATGTAGATTTAAATAGGTTATTTGTTTCCTAATTAATGTGATTGAGCGATCTTTTTAAATCGATTATTTGTTTCCTAATTAATGCGATTGAGCGATTTAGTAATGAGATAATATTTCAATACAAATTAAGTAGGTACATAATTGCTTTAATAATTAGATTTCTTAAAATTGGTTATTTGTTTCCTAATTAATGTAATTGAGCGATTTAAGGTAATTAATTTTGATTTGATCTTTAGAGATTAATCGTGATTGATTCTTTTGCATACAAATATTACTAAATAACTTGCGTCAGTATGGAAAGTTCTGATCGTTCAGATTTTTTTCATTGTGTGAGAGGGGGATGCGAAACTAAACCGGTGGGTGGGGGAGGGGATAAAAAAACCGGACGAAAAAAAACAGACGAAAATGGTGGGACGAAAATAAACCGTAGATCTCTATCCCCGATTCATGCATGACAATCAACGGTGAGAATCGAGGATAGAATTGATTGTCATGCATGAATCGGGGACGTAAGGGGGGAAACGGAACCTGACTGCGTGCGGTGAGTGGGGTGGGTTGGGGATGGGGATGGGGTGACGAAAAAACCAGTTGAAAAAAAAACCAAACGAGATGAGACGAAAAAACCCTGAAACAAAAACTACCAACTGTTCCATTAGGAGTAGAGATATAGCAGTCACGCGCCAACGCAGCCTTCGCGAAGCCCAGCAGCTCTGAACTAAACCACTGGCCCACGAGAAAGATCCACAAGGCCGCGCGAACCCCTAGCCCAGGGCTCTGCAGCTCTCCTGCTGGTCGATCCCGCAGACCCGCACCACCCGTTCACCCTGGCGGCGCCCCTTCGCTCCCGGACACATTTCCGCGAGCAGCTGGTGCGCGCGCGGAGCGGAGGCCATGGCGATGGCGAAGGCCAAATCCACCGCCCTCTCGGCCGCCGAAAAGTGCCGGGTACTTCCCGCAAGCATCCTCTGCGGTTCGCTCCTCCTATTGTAGGCTCTGTCGCTGACTCCCTCTCGCCCTTCGCAGAACATCCTGGGCGCCAGTTGGGAAGCCCACCTCAACACCATCAAAGCGGACGCCAAGGGAAGGTGCGCACGCCACTTCCTACAGCCTCGGCCTCTTGAAACTTGAATCCATATGCTTGTGCGAGTAGCAGCTAAAATACCAAATTTCATTGTTTTTTATTGGTCTTGCTCGGTGCTGTGGGCAGCAAGCGGGAGGTTTACACGTCGAGGGTGCACTACATGGTCCAAAAGGGCATGCCCTACTTGATCATCCCCGAGAACGATATGCACAACATTGTAATGCTCTATCTTTTTCTTACGATGGCTGATTGATTTGTAATAGTGGTTGCTGTTATGTTCTGATGAATTGCTTGTATGAAACGGCTGTCATGTAGAACATTATAATCGATGAGCGGGGTTCTCTCTCGGTGTCCAGTCCAGTCCCAGGTCGCCTTGCCAACTTGCTCAAGTCACTCAACAAGGTCAGCCCTTTTTCTATAAGCTCAAATGCAACACAATTTGCTGCATGGTTGCTTGATTGCCTTCTCTAGTATGCGTTTTGTCATCGTGGGTGGTGATATTGTTGTCTGCTGCAGTTGCCTCCCCGTGTTGCTATGACTGGCGATGTCCTGCGCATGAAGGAGACAAAGGTAAGCCTGTTTTGAAGACCCCCAACATCGGTGAACATGTTTGATTGCTCAGTAGTAGTCAGTCGGCAGAATGGTACTAATTGTGCTTCATTTGCTCTTCTTAAGGTTCCGGTTATAGCTGAAAGCCTTAAGAAAGCTATTCTGAAGGAACATAAGGCTGCTAGCGAAGCTACTTATGGGGTTTCAACCGTATTGTCTTCCGCAAGTGCTACTTGTAGGTCACGCAGCGAAGGTCTCCTCAGCTTGCTCAATGAAGAGAGCTCCTACAATATCTTGAAGTTTGAAATTGGGTGTGTAACATGTCTTACTGTTTTCTAATGTTCATTATCTATTCTTTATGTTTACCATTGGTGCAGTTAATATCTGTTGGTCATCTGTGTAATTAGTTAAAAGGAGCTATTTGTGATTGTGGAGATATCTATATTGCAGCTCGTGTGTCTTCATAGATTCACTTGGGAGCAGCCATAATATTGAGTTGGATACTTTTGAACCACCAAATGCCGACCTGCTATGTAAGTTTGTACTTATAAAT
>LR738715.1:228358921-228519009 GCA_902687465.1 Secale cereale | reverse complement strand
CCAGCACAGCCCACTTCCTTGTCTTGCTGCTACTAAGCATGTTTTCATATCACGACACTTCCTCCTTAATTTATGCCCAAAATGTTTATCAGGTGACTTGATCATGCTAACTACAGTACTCCCTCCGTTCCCAAATATAAGTCTTTTTAGAGATTTTAACAAGTGATTACATACGGAACAAAATGAGTGAATCTACATTCTAAAATATGTCTACATACATCCGTATGTTGTAATCTGTTTGAAATGTCTAAAAAGACTTATATTTAGGAACGGAGGGAGTAGCACTTTAATCAGCCGGTTGCTCGATGACATTGCAACAATAGTTTTACAGTTTGATTGTAGGAAAATAAAGGCTTTCACTACTATAAAAGTTATTGTAGATCGTTAAGCAAATACTACCTCTGTGCCATAATATAACACATTTTTGCAGTACAGAGTAGATGGTAGTTCAAAGACAATAAGGCCTCTGCAGCTAAAAATTTGATAAAATTGCAATTGAGGTCACATGTTTCTCAAGATTATCCACTGTTGCTAAAAAACAGTTAATATTTTTCAGATATTATCCTAAGAGAAGAATTTTCACAGAAGAGAACCAAGCAATTGCCATGGGAAAAGAATAGGACCTCATTTTGACCATAACATTGTTTGGTAACCTGGATATGGCAGCAATGAATAAGACCTTGAAACAACCAAGTGTTTGGGAAAATGAAACTGTAAATAGAAATTATTCGATGATGACCTTCTTGAAACTACCTCAGGATATGATGAACTGATAAAGGAGTTAGGCAGACAAACACAACATACATGCCCAACCATCACTCGTAGAAGAATGAAATAAGATGATTAAGACATTTTTTGTTACACAAGTCTTACGAAAGAAGCATAATGTGTCCATATGTCAAAAATTCAATTCAAGTTTAGTCAAAAACCTGTGCAAGTAATGTTAGAATTATCTGTGTTCCCAACTATCCAGAATACATGAAAGAATCTCATCAGGTAAAAGAGCATGAGCACAAAAACAGATGCATTGGTCCGAAGAATGGCAGCCAACAAACCTTTCTAAGAAAAACTACGCAAGGATGCACCACTGATGTTACTTAGCAACAAAAGTCGAAATAAGCAAAAAAGAACAGAGCATAGAACTTCTCAGTTCTCATCCACAAGTGTTGAATAAAAAATTCTAAATTTACCAAGCTCTTCCCCATTATCACAGTGAAAAATGGTTATATTTTTGCTAAAGAGGGTTCAAGCATTTTTCATCCACAAGTTCAGCAAGTTGTGATTTAACTGTGTCTGTAATGCTAGAATAATGAACAGGTTGGCAAACCACTAATAACGTTCTAAATAAAAATACTCCCTCCTTGTACTAAATCAGCAACACTTATATTGAACAAAGCGAGTCCCAAGATCAACCTGAATGTTTCAGAAAGACAATTGACATCATCGAGAAACATTGCTCCACAACAGCTGCAGAAAACCTTTTCCCAAAGATATCACAGCAACTAAAGATTCATGACAGGTTAAGTTCAGCAACCAAGCATTCAAAGCTAAATAAAAGTGAAATAACTGCAGATAACAAGTATATCGTCTTCTGTTACTTAAATAATCATGTTTCAATCTTAAGCATAAGCTAGGGCGTATATATGCCCGAACGAAAAATTGCAGAACGATACTAGAATCCACCGCACAGTGAAAGACACATTATTCCAAGCGAACCATGGCGATCTAAATCTATCATTTAGTCGACCTCCTCGATCTTGGGCCCTGGGCCGCTGCTGCCGGCGGCGGCACTGGCCGGAGCATCCTCATCCATGCCACCGGGCATTTCAGCGCCGGCGCCCTGGTACATCTTGGCGATGATGGGGTTGCAAATGCCCTCCAGCTCTTTCATCTTGTCATCGAATTCTTCAGCCTCGGCGAGCTGGTTATTGTCGAGCCAGGTGATGGCACCCTCAATAGCGTCCTCGATCTTCTTCTTGTCAGCCTCAGGGAGCTTGGAGGCGATCTTGTCATCCTTGATGGTGTTACGCATGTTGTAAGCATAGTTCTCCAGGGCGTTCTTGGAGTCCACCTTCTTCTTGTGCTCTTCGTCCTCAGCCTTGTACTTCTCGGCCTCCTGCACCATCTTCTCGATGTCCTCCTTGCTCAGCCGCCCCTTGTCGTTGGTAATTGTGATCTTGTTCTTCTGCCCGGTGGTCTTGTCCTCCGCCGAGACGTTCAGGATACCGTTGGCGTCAATGTCAAAGCACACGGTGATCTGGGGGACGCCCCTGGGCGCCGGTGGGATCCCGGAGAGCTCGAACTTGCCGAGCAGGTTGTTGTCCTTGGTCCTCGCCCTCTCGCCCTCATACACCTGGATGAGCACGCCGGGCTGGTTGTCAGAGTAGGTGGAGAAGACCTGCTCCTTCTTGGTGGGGATTGTCGTGTTCCTCGGGATCAGCACGGTCATGACGCCTCCGGCCGTCTCCAAGCCCTGCGAGAGCGGCGTGACGTCGAGCAGGAGCAAGTCCTGCACCTTCTCGTTGCCCTCACCGGTGAGGATGGCAGCCTGAACGGCGGCTCCATACGCGACGGCCTCGTCAGGGTTGATGCTCTTGCAAAGCTCCTTCCCGTTGAAGAAGTCCTGGAGGAGCTGCTGCACACGGGGGATACGGGTGGATCCTCCGACGAGGACAACGTCGTGCACGGTGCTCTTGTCCATCTTGGCGTCCCGCAGGCACTTCTCGACGGGCTCCATGCACTTGCGGAAGAGGTCCATGTTGAGCTCCTCGAACCGAGCGCGGGTGATGGTAGTGTAGAAGTCGATGCCCTCGAAGAGGGAATCGATCTCGATGGTGGTCTGAGCCGTGGAGGAGAGCGTTCTCTTCGCCCTCTCGCACGCTGTCCTCAGCCGCCGGAGCGCCCTCGGGTTGCCGCTAATGTCCTTCTTGTTCTTCCTCTTGAATTCCTGCACGAAGTGATTGACCATCCGGTTGTCGAAGTCCTCGCCTCCCAGGTGGGTGTCTCCAGCAGTGGCCTTGACCTCGAAGATACCCTCCTCAATGGTGAGGAGCGAGACATCGAAGGTACCGCCGCCGAGATCAAAGATGAGCACGTTCTTCTCGCCGACGCTGGTCGACTTCTTGTCGAGACCGTAGGCGATGGCGGCGGCGGTAGGCTCGTTGATGATCCGCATGACGTTGAGGCCAGAGATGACGCCTGCATCCTTGGTGGCCTGGCGCTGGGAGTCGTTGAAGTAGGCGGGGACGGTGACGACTGCGTTCTTGATGGTTGTGCCGAGGTAGGCCTCGGCCGTCTCCTTCATCTTGTTGAGCACCATGGAGGAGATCTCCTCGGCAGAGAACTGCTTGTCCTCGCCTCTGTACTGTACCCCGATCATCGGCTTGTCAGCGGGGCCTGGGATCACCTTGAACGGCCACAGCTTGGCGTCGCTCTGCACCGACGCGTCCGAGAAACGCCGGCCGATGAGCCGCTTCGCATCTGCAAACAAACAACAGGACACGGGCTCGTTTAGATCTGTGCCACACGCCCACGCGCATCTCGATCCGCCAACGACATGAAAACAGAGGACTAGAGCAGATCAGAGCATAACAGAAGGATGTGCTTACCGAAGACGGTGTTGATCGGGTTCATGGCGACCTGGTTCTTGGCGGCGTCGCCGATGAGCCGCTCGGTGTCGGTGAAGGCGACATAGGACGGCGTGGTGCGGTTGCCCTGGTCGTTTGCGATGATCTCCACCCGGTCATGCTGCCAGACGCCGACGCAGGAGTAGGTGGTGCCGAGATCGATGCCGATTGCCGGCCCGTCTCCTTTTCCGGCCATGATCTCGTCGACTTGTCGAGCGGAGAAACAACCTCGAAGGGAATTGCGGGATTGGTTGGGATCTTGGATCGGAGCGCGCGGGTAGGGAGGGAGAATAGGTGGTGTACGAGGCAGAGAGGCGATACGGGGTTGGATTTAAAAGGCTGTGGTGCCGCGGCCGCGGATGGGTTCTAGAACGTTCCTTGGGTGGCCGCAGCCGTCGGATGCAATCTGGACGGACAGGAGGAAGCCGCGGCGTCGTCGCGGGCGTGGGGACGGGCGGGTGGTGGCGGAGTTGGACTCGGCTCCAGTGTGTGGGTTTTGGGTTCTGGAGAGCGCGGGAAGGTTCTGGAGACTGGCAGGTGGAGACATTCCTACCTTTTGTTCCAGACTTGTGGCCTGGTTGGAAGGCGTCGATTGGTCCGTGGCTACAACGGCGTGTACAGTTTTCCATGCCGTTTGAGACGCCGGAGGTGCCGCCAATTTTGACCTGGATTCTCTGCGCAGTTTTTTTCTTTTAACGGGAAGACCATCTTGGCTGCTTTATTAATCACAGTATGCTTACGTCATCTGCTCGAGCAACGGATAGAAAAACAGGGTGTGTGTCCATCCACAAAGATGGAGGTTCCACACGACCCTTCTGAGCTAATGTACGAGCAACCATATTCGACTCTCTATTACAATTGTCAGAACCCCGATCTTAAGTCACACAGGTCTAGCCTGTAACACATCATATCACCTTGCGGCCTCACGCACGGTATTCTCACGGGTGTCACCTTACCTGGCCCGGAACCGTTTGCGCATTTTGGCACACATATATGATAGTGTCGCTAGCATCCATATGACAGAGAACCCGGGCCGACATGACCAGTTATAAATCAAAAGTGGCACTAAATTACAGAGACATGCATACATGACCCAGCAACGAACGTGTCGGCCATCAACGTATGAACCCAAGTCGTAGCAAGCTACAAGGACTTAAAGGAACAACGCGTGACATTTCCCCTAAGGAACAGGCACGGGAACGAAGAAGGACACATGCCGGCCAGCCTAAGTGTTCCGGAGCAGTAGCAAGCTACCAAGGCTCAGTGGAAGCACTAGGAGACATTTTCCTGTAAGATAGGCTACCAAAGGTAAACAACTAGGTGTCGGATCCCACACATAGCAATACACATTACACGTACGCATAACATGCAAGTATGTGCTGTACAACAAGGCATCACAACATAACTCAACAACTCATATAGATAAAGGCCCAGAAGAGCCATCATAGCATTTATTACAAACAGAGGTCACATGACCCAACACACAGAGCATACAGGCAACGGAAGCATAATATGTCTGAGTACAGACAACTACAAATGAAAAAGGCTGAGATGCCTGACTATCTACAAGATCCTACAAAGGTACAAGATCGTAGCTGAGGTAACAAGCTAAACGTCGAAGTCCACGCGGAACCACTAGCGAGACTGAAGTCTCTCTGCAAAAACATAAATTAAGCAAACGTGAGTACAAAGGTACCCAACAAGACTTACATCAGAACTAGCTACATATGCATCATTATCAACAAAGGGGGTGGTGGAGTTTGACTGCAGCAAGCCAGCTTTGACTCGGTGGCTATCCTGAATTACGACTGCAAGTAACTCTTTTGAGGTGGCGCACACGAGTCCACATATTCACCAATCAATACACCACTATGGATCCGCTCTCGTCTCCCTACGAGAAGGCCATCCATAGCACTCACGCTTATCTTGCGTGTTTTAGAGTATCCACTTTCATTTGTCTATGAACTGTAATAGGCAACCCAGAAGTCCATTTCCGTGGACACGACTATTCGAATAGATTATATATAACCCTGCAGGGGTGTACTTCTTCACACACGCTCTCACCACTTACCGCCGTTTACACGACATGTACTCGGCAACCTTCAAGCGGAGGTCCAGCGAGGGTGTCGGCCACGACCTGACTAACCACACAAGTCTCTCGTCCAGGTTTATCGCCTATTTGGGTTCCATCCGTGGGGAGATCCGGCCGGGGTGTCGCTCACGGCCCCAAACGATGTGTACAGGGTTCCCGCATCACCAAACGGGCGATCGGTACACCGTGCCACGTACCTGCCGCGTCACAGCCCACCCCGAGGGTCAGCGCTGCGCACGACCTCCAGTAAACTACAAACACCAGAAACTAGTTGCAACTCCTGGACAGAGAACAAGGGCATTTAATAAGTCGAGAGGGTCCATTGGTTTCGGGCCCAATGCATGGTAGTAACTGGTCATGGATCAACCAACACAGAACTCAGTTCTTGAGGACGGCTGCAATGAGACAACCCACCATGTACTCCTACATGGCCTCTCATCGCTACCTTTACCAAATCGTGTTCACACACTTAGCTCACACACATTAGGACATGTTCATCACCATTCCAATTCATCTCTGATGAATCAGACCTGACACAACTCTAAGCAATAGCAGGCATAACCAGATAGCATGAAAGAGTAGGCACAACATGGCTCAAACAACTCCTACTCATACTAGTGGGTTTCAACTATTTACTGTGGCAATGACAGGTCATGCAGTGGAAAGGGGTTCAACTACCGCAGCAGGTAACAGTTGAAGCGTTGTTGTCCTAATGCATTAAAAGAGAGCAAGAGCGAGAGAGTGGGATTGTATCGGAATGCTCAATGGGGTTTTGCTTGCCTGACACTTCTGAAGATAACATTGAGTCTTCATCGGTGTCATCGATCACATCGTCGGACACGTCTACTGAAAGGGGACAAACACCGGCAACACAGAGAAAAACACAATCAATGCAATGCGACAAAATGATGCATGATCATGACATGGCAATATGCTGTTGATTGAGCTAATGCAACTAGCAACCATATTAAATGAAGTTGGTTTGAACCAAGGATGCAAATTCAAACTTCATATGTGATTATTTAATTGTCATTTGATTGATTTGACCTGATCAGCAGGTTTAACTTGTTCAAATATGCATGAAAATGCCATAAACAGATTCCTTGAATTTTTCTAATCATTTTTCATATATAAATTATTTTCATCCGAGCTACGGTTGATTTTATATGATTTTTAGAAGTTTTGGCTATTTTCTGAAATAAATAAATCATTTCTGATTTATTTTAAATTACAAAAAATAGTTACTGCGTCAGCATTGAGTAAGCATGACGTCAGTAGGGTCAAAGGGCTGCCCTGGGTCAAACCTGACCAGTGGGGCCCACTGGTCAGTGACCCACTAGCTAACAGGGTTAGTTAGTTTTTAAACTAACACTAACTAAACTGTTGGTGGGGCCTGGGCCCACATGTCAGTCTCTCAGGGCCTAATTAAGTTTAGTTTTAACTAAACTAATTTAACAGGGGTTGGCCCCACGTGTCAGTGACCCAAAGAGCGAAGCACAGAGATTAGTACTTAATTAAAACCTAAACTAAAACTAAACAACGGCCGGCCCCACATGTCATGGACACAAGGGGGGGGGGTCCAGCCGTGGTCAAAGGGGTCAAGCCCACCGGCGGCTCGACGCCGGCGAGGCCAAATGCGGCGGCGGGTGCGAAAAATCCTCCTCCGGCGACCAAACGGCCAGCGGAAGGCATCAACGTAACGCAGGCACTCTTCCGCGTCGAGTGGTGGCGGTAGTTGGCCCTGGGGTGGCCGGAAAAGTGGCCGGCGACGAGGTCCAGCGGCGGCAGCGGTCGGGCTTGCGCGGGCGCGGTGCTGCAGGCTGCGGCTGGGCACGCTGAGGGCACCAAGAGGGAGCCCGTGCTCTCCCGCATCCATCCCCGCAAGTGGGAGGAGCTGGGGTGGCCGGAGCTCGTCGGAAACGAGCTCGCGGCGGCGCCGGAGTTCGGGCACCGTCGAGTTGGGTGTTGCGGGGCATGGGGAGGTGAGCTGGTGGGTGCGTTCGGCTCCTGGGAGCTCGGTGAGCACGGTGACGGGCTCGGTTCCGAGCTTGCGCGTCTGTGGCTACGACGGCGACAAGCTCAGCGGCGGCCGGCGACGGTAAGGAAGGGGGCGACGGCTACGGCGAGTTGCAAGCCACGAGGACAGGGGGAAACGGCGGGGAAGCTCACTGCAAGGTCGAAGCGCAGCTCGGTGGGCTCGGGGAAGCGACGGACGTTGCGAATCGACGGCGAGGTCGACGGCTGCCGGAGGTTGAAGACGAGTGCGACGACGACGAAGTAGGGCCTCCCGGCGTCCCGTAGCTTGGTGGGGAGGACGAGAAGGACGCAACGGAGCTCGTGGTCACTTTGCGGGGGCGTGGGGAGGGCTGTGGCCACGGTGGTGCTCGCCGGCGCGGCCGCGGCGGCTTCGGCCATGTTGTGAGGGGACGAGGGAGAGAGCAGAGGAGGGGAGAGTAGTGTCCAGGGGGTCGAGGCAGCGCCGAGGAGAAGACGCGAGGCGTCGCGGTGTCGAGGGGAGGGCCAGGCAGGCAGGTGGCGTGGAGGCACGGCCGTGCGCGCGCGTCGGCCACACGCCTGGCCGACTGGCGCCAGGAGGACGACGGCGGTGGTGGGCTGGGCCTGTGGGCCACTACAGGAGAAGGCCAGGTGAGGTAAGCCCAGGTACTTCCACTCTCTCTCTCTTTTCTTAAATTAGTTTCTGTTTTTCTATTTTCTGCTTTTGTTTTGATTAAATAAAAATGCCAGAACATTTTCATAAATCTTGGGAATATTTGTGGGCACTGTCTGGATTAATCCCAACAACCCTCATTTACTTCCAAGATTATTTGGGCATTTAAAATTACCTATAGGATTTAAATGTCCAAATGCAAATATCTATGATTTAATCCAAGGATCCAAAATGGCTCCCAAAATTATGAAACCATTTTTGGCAGAGGTTATAGCCAAGACCAAAAATGATGAACATTTTGTGAAGGGCACTTTGGATACATTGAAAAGTATTTAGGTTCAACCTAGTTGAGTTCCTTTGGTGCTAGGGTTTCAACATCCCCAATTCAGGTTTCCTTTGAAAATAAACATGATGCAACAGACAAGTGCTATCCTAATGCAAGGTGAAGCTGGGGATGTGACAACTCACCCCCACTAAACAAGAATCTCGTCCCGAGATTCAGGACGTGAGATAAGAAATCAGAGGGGACACTATCTAACACAATCTTCTCGATCCAGTTTCCCTCCTCGAAATTGTTGATTCATTGCATCATGTAGATCTTGGCATCTTTGATTTCAAAGCTTCATCCAACACGACAACAAAGGAACGTGAATTCTACAAGATTTGATCTTCTCGAAGATCGAGTAATTCAAGATCATCTCATGGATTGAGATGTCGAAACATCTCTTGAGCTGAGACACGGGACACACATCCAAAGGAATGGAGTGAAACAAACGATGAAAGTTCACTTGGCACGCAAATTTCCATACCTAAGAAGATGGTGATCGATGTCACTAGACGAGGCACCTTTAAGAAGATGACTCGTAGAGTTATTCCCTTAAGTGGCAAAAAGAATTACTTTTGATATAGAGATCATTGAAATTCCCTATACCAGCCTAAAGCAACACAATCGATCGATTGACGGAGTTCGAGATAATGACAAAATGGATGATGTGGACTGCCTTGTAAAAGACAACACAAGGGATGATTTTGGTTATCATCGGAAATGGATGGAACCTATGGTAGGACCACTTTTGAAGATAATCCTGAACAACAGTGATTGAGAACGGTAACCCATGGAGAATTGGCACATTGGCGGTGCAAGCTGGGAACAAAATGCAAATGCTGGGAATGATTCTGGTAACTGGGAAGAATCCCAACAATAGAGAGTAAATCTACTCTTGAGGGGTTATAGCATAACCAAGAGCACTGGGAGCAATCCCGGTTAGTGTCGAGGTTAACACCTAGTGCTTGTGCGTGCTCTCAAGAACTTGAGCATTCCCATATTCATCAAGGTTTTACCATCATCCGTGTCAAGGATCCTGGCAACACAACATACTACCATGATGAATAGTGGTGGACGATGCAGATGCAAAGGAAGACAACACTTTCTCAGGTTTCACCTTAGCGGAGTCAAGGGGCAAAATCTGGATGATCGACCGAGAGACATTTATCACTCCGCTTCTAATGTTCTCCTTGTTGTGCTAGGTACCACGGTCAATGCTTAAAAGCATCAACATGGCCATCAAGTAAAGGTCGGACTTCGGGAGCACAAAAATACATAAGGAACAACTGGGGAGTAAATCCTACGAAGTCCTTATGGGGAGGTGGCCAACTTCTTCAATCAAGATACTACAACAATAGATCTTCCGGCTGTGGGTTGGCCACGACATTCACTTTACCGGTTATCGAGAGACCAATATTATAGTTCTTGGGAGAGGCACCAACCATCATATCTGCCTGAGATTCAGTTCTGGTTGGTGTCAGGATATTCCAGACTCATCGAGTCTAGAAAGAAAAATGAAAGTTTGCAACACAAATTGACGAGAAGGCGTTGCGAGATTCTCGGGGAGTGAACTACGATAGCAAGCTCCAAAACATGAGCTGGTTCTGCTACGTACCTGTGAACACGTTGTCCAAGACAAGCATGACCACATAGCAGTCTTATGATGAAACACTACCAAGTTCGGGTTGGGGAACCATCAACGAGGATATTGAAGTCCTTGCATAAGTCTAGCTCTTAAGAAGAAACTTATTCTCCTTGAACAAATCAATCAGTGGCTTGGTGTGCTAGGGATACATATGGAATGAAGATGATCAGTCTATCAGACCATGGAATACTTCGCACGTATGCATGACTGAATTGGGATGATTTCAGGGAAGTAAAACAAACTTTCTCAAATTCACGGCGGCAACTTTCATCAAGTACTCGTGAATTAGAGGAAGCCACTTCTTACATCAAGACATCTACTTCATGAGTTAACACAAAGATGATGCTTACAAAAGTTTCCAACACTAGCTTAATGTTCAACAAAATCATGGAGAGGATAGGGATGTTGTCGATGGGCTCAACAATAACTCATCCGGGTTTCCATAAAGGTGGAATTCCACAATTAAGTGAACACGGTGCTAGCATTGGGCAGACCCAGGGACATAACGGTGTATACTCGAGGGATCAGCCACGAGTAAGACAACATTATGAACATCGTTGGTTCTGATTTGAGTTGATGATAGCCCATACTCAAATCAAAGTTTTGATATGACAATAGGTCCAACAACTGATCACAGGGACCAATTGATGAAGATATCATCTATCTTCAACACACACACAAAAGATATCCCTTGGAAGGAACTAAGTCAGGCAAGCTTTTATCTTCAAACTCTCCAAGTTGTCGTTTAGCTTAACCAACTAGCTCAGGGTATCCAACACAGATTCTTGGAGAAAGGGTGGTTTAGAGAGAAACCAGCTTGATCACGAGCTCAACATAACGGTCAGGGAACAACCTGGTAATACTTCTGGGAAGATAACCAGAAAATCACGATCCGCCGATATGTTACTAAGCTCGAGAACAATCTTGCTTTTCAGGGCAAGACGATATGATCAAATGAGCAAGGACTTAACAAAATCCTAACTCATCAATCAAGAGGTGCACCAGGAAAGTGGACTAGGTAGCACAATCAATCTTAGAATGGTGATTTGGTAACCAACACACTAAGAATGAAATTGTTGTCCTTTAACTACCAAGCAACATGGTTGCTAGGAGTATTGATTTCACACATCACAATTCACTTGTCGGTATTCCGGTTATAACAACGCGGAGACCGTGGAATGAACGACGATGGTGAGAAGTATTACTGTATCAGGAGTTCATAGGATGATGTGCAATTCCCATGACATTCTTGATATAAAGATGGTAATACTCCAAGGTAGAACAGATTAGAAGATGGATTAACATCCTTCATCTGCGGAGTACAACTTCTTTGACCAAATCCTGGATATGGATAAGGTACTGGAGTTTGTTTCTCCTAGTCATTCCAGAATAGAATGGCTTGACAGACCACAAGAGTAAAAGGCATCGATGAACACAAGTGCACGACTACTCCTGACTATCAACTGATAGACGAAGGTCATAAAACAACTGAAAAGGGACAACTCAAAGGAACATATATCTTTCTGAGTTGTGGATGCATAGGTTAGTATGTCAAACGAGTTCCACATATTTCTTCCGGATAACCCATGCAGAAAGGTAGGACTGGCAGAGTCACAATATGAATGGAGTACCACTTAGGAGCACTCTGGTTGTGATCTTTTGGTTCGGGAGAACTTCTGCCATAATGGTTCATGGTATTGGAAGAACGATAACCACAGACCTCGAGGACTATCACAAGGTTACTAATATCCTAAAGGGACGAGCAAATACTACCAACATGAAGTAAGTAGAGTGAATCTCGGGTCCAAGAACCCAGGAGTAGAATGCCTACTATCTAGATGGCATCACGGGATGCTTTTGAGAATGACGGCCAGAATCATCACACTGGGAATATAAAGCATTGCTAGATTACTAGTGATCTTCTAAGACACCTAGGGTCATAATAATAAGTCCAACATATATGTCGAGGTAACAGAGTGCCTCAACACACCGACTAGTGTGGTTAATCTGGCCTAAAAGGACATTAAGAACAGATAGGAATGGTTTGCAAATGCATCAGACTATTTAGAAACCTGAGATGACTTGGACAACATAACGTCTGCAAATGCTCGAAAATACTTTTGAGATCCAAACAAAAGGGTAGCATATCCACTTAACATCATCATGTCAAGGTTCTGGGACCAACAGTTGAACCAACAGAAGTAGTGGAAACTGAACTGAGGGTTGAATCCACAATAACGTGATCCTGATAAATAGAATGAGAATCCTAGTTCTTAAACCCCGTAGAAAGAAGAAGGTGACTCAGATCAGAAGGTCATAGGGCAAAGGAGTAAAAAGAGCCTTACGTTCCCTTCCACAAACAATTCCCTTACATAACTAAAGAGTTTCTAAGCACGACTTCGACCAGTTTGGCTTGCTAATCCTACAGGCAGTCAGGCTCTGATACCAGAGCTGTCAGGACCCCGATCCTAAGTCACACAGGTCTAGCCTATAACACACCATATCACTTTGCGGCCTCACGCACGGTATTCCCACGGGTGCCACCTTACCTGTAATGCCCAGGATGGAATTATACCTCCTACGTGTCGAGGCACGACTTAAAGGCATAAGTCCATCCTAGAATGATCTCAAGTTTGGTAATCTTTGCACAACTCATGTAAAAGAGGGGATAGTAAACTTAAAATAGTCGGCTTACAATCGCCACGTCACAGAATAACAGTACAAGTCTCAAACATCATACAATAAGATCACTACAACCCTCTAAGGGCAAAAGCCAAATGTCAAAGTACCAAACTCAGATAAATAAAACAACCACAGGCGGATCGAATCCTAGTAAGAGACTCCACTACTGATCGTCCGGGTAGCGCACGTAGTAACGACTACGCTCCTCGTCGTACTCCCAATCCAGCTCGGTGCCATCACCTGGATAGCTCACCGCTGGACCTGCATCTGGTGTGTGAAGTAACTGTGAGCCACAGAGGACTCAGCAATCCCGTTCCCGGGTAACAGAACTATCAAAGCCTTTAAGTGAGGGAAAGGCTGAAGAAAGAACAAGTCTGCAGCAGCAACTAGCATCTAGCTTACGCAAGTGAGAGCGAGAAGAGAAGGCATCGCGAGAAGTGATCACGAAGTGATCCTAGCTATAAGCTCACAAGCATAACCCCTCCGTGTTCAACTCCCGAATCCCGATTCGGAAATTGACAGTCACGGAACACACGCTGGTAGTGTATTAGTATCATTGTGTCAAGTTATCTACAACCGGAATTAACAAGCTCCCATCTGCCACATAACCGCGGGCACGGCTTTCGAAAGTTCAAACCCTGCAGGGGTGTTCCAACTTGACCCATTACAAGCCCACGATCCGCGGAGTCGCAACTCCAAAGTGGGAAGACCCGAGTGTCCTCGGAATCCCGTGCTCAAGTTAAACCGAACTAAGGTAAGGCTAATCCAGCAAATCCTCCCGGCGTGTCGACACCCTGATCGTAGCCGCGCGTATCTAGGTCTCAGGACACGACCGGATGGGCGATTCTACAAGTTTATATCAATCCTCGAGTTCCCTCGAGGTGACCCCGCAGAACCCCCGGTTTGGACCAACACTCATGAGGAGCACTGGCCCGGGTTGTTGATTAAGAACTCGGGTTAATTACTCCCTATGCAAGTTATTTAGTTATTAGGCAAATAGTACCAAAGTTGGGATTTGCTGGAAAAGGCTTAGCACATAGCGGTTTATCGAGGGGGTCCCATACACCCCAACCGTGTTAGGAACGCATAATCAAGGAACATAAAACCGGCTTATACGGATCCTAACGGCATGAGTGGAACAAAACACCAAGCAAAAGGCTTAGCCTTCCACCCTTGCCAATATATAGATGATTTCAATTAAAGCATTTATATAGTGTGATATAACCCAACCAAACTTCAACATGGAGCAAGCATCTTCACTTCACCTGCAACTAGCAACGCTATAAGAAGGGCTGAGCGAAGCGTACTTAGCCAAGCAACGGTTTGCATAGGTAGGGTGGTTAAACATGGCAATTGGTTACACGTAGGAGGCTGACAAGAAGAACATGGGCATCGAGGCAAAACTATAGATCGAGACTACTAGCAATAGACAAAGATAGTAATGTTATCGGGGTTCGGTCATCTTGCCTGAAGAGAAGAAGTTCGGATCGAAAGAAGGGTCCTCTTGCTCAAACTCGTTGGAAACCTCGTGCTCAACCTCGTTGGAAAACTCGTGCTCAACTTCCGGCTCTAAACAAGACAAACACACCAAACACCAATCAACACGATGCAATGCGCACTCGAAAAACATGTATGCATGATGGATGCACTAAAGATGCACATGGAGCACGGAAAACATCACTCAAGCAAAACACCTCAAAACAAGATAACAAGCTGATATTATTAATCTACACAGAAAATCACCCAAGTTTGATATAAGAATCGCTGAAATCGGAGTTACGGGCTAAAAGTTATGCCCGTAACAAGATTTGAGCGAAAACTGCAAATTACAGCAACATAGCATCTTGGGAGCTCAAAATAATTAATCTACAGCACCCAAAAAGCATGGCAAAGGACTTGAACATAAACTAGATATAAAGTACAGCAACTAGGTCCAAAGTGCACCCCCAACGGAGTCACGGATCAATAGCAATGATCTTGGACATATTGAACTTTGAAATAAAATTCTGGCAGCAGAATTTTATTGAAAGTTTGGAGCAAAAGATAAACATGCTACAGCCACTCAAAAGGACATGTGAGGACATGGATGGAAAAACAACAATATATACTTCAAGGAACAATCAAAATCCACCCCAAAACTATCATGCTTTGTCCTACAACATCACACGAACATGGCATCGGAACGTTACAGATTTCAGACTTAGTGAAATTTCACTAAGTCCTAAAACAGCAACAACATCATAGCATCAAAAAGAGCATGTTTAAGACACCTCGAAACTAAACATGGCAAAGGGTAAGCACCTCATCAAAATACATATGAAGGTGATCCCGAAACACACAAGCATGCATCATTGTGGTGAACACACCGATTACAACGAGCTCAACAAGATGGCATTTCATAACAAGTGAAAACACAACATGTGAACATGGCATCTTGCAACGATGATAACAAGGAAACAATAAATCTACCATGCAACCTATCACACACAACACGTAGTTCGTGACGAGACGAACACGTGGACATGTCATTTGCATCGTTTGGACAAACGAGCTAAAAGATATCACATGTCAAAGGTGGCATGAAAAAAAACACATAACAGCAGTTTATATCATCATGCACTCTTGTAACAGCAAAACATGTGTCAAGATGACATCTAACATGCATGACTACAACAGGTAAAACGTAGAGGGCATCTCAACGAACATCTGGACATGCTACACGCGCAAAACGGAGCAACAGGCACCAATCTAGAGCAGTTTGAAGATTGCATATCAGAACAGGAAAACAGGGGTTTAGGGAAAAAAAAACAACCTCTCCAGATCTGGAACAGTGAACAGTAGCGGATCCGGCCCGCGAGGAACAGTGGCGGCGGTCGGCCGGGCCGGGAAGGCTGGCCCGCGCGCGGGGCGGCGGCTTGGGCCGGAGCACCTGGGCCACTGGGACGAAGGAGGCGGCCCGCTGGCGATCCAAGGCGCGGAAGGCTCGCCCCTTGCGGCTGAGGCCGGCGGCGGCCTGGGGCGGTGGCCCGCTGGCGCGTGGAGGCGGCCGGCTGGAGGCGGCCCAGCGCCTGAGGGGCGAGGTGGGCCACGCGATGCGGAGCGGGAGGCGTGCGGGAGGCCCGATGCGGCGAGCGGAGCCGGCCAAGTGGTCCGCCCTCCTGGCGTCGGGGCGACGTACGGCCCGGTCGGAAGGATCGATCGGTCGATCCTACCGCGCGGTGGAGCGGATCGGCCAAGTCCCTGGCGCGGCGACGCGGCGCGTTGACTTCGCCCGCTCGAGGGACTCGATCGAGGCGGCTCGCGGTCTGCTTCGAAGGAAACCTGGATCCCCTCGGGATCTGGGAGGATTTCTTGGATCTGGAGTAGAAAAGAAAAAAAAAGAAAGGAACTAGAGGAGGAAGAAGAAGGGGATAGAGATGCCCAAAATAGACTAGGGGGGGTCTATTAGTAGCAGAATTTTAGGGTTAGGGGGAGATTAGGGGCGCTAGGAGCCCTCCGATCGTGATCCAACGGATCCGATCGCGGGGATGAATTAAAAAAAGCCTAGACAGAGATAAAAGAAAGCAGTAGGGGTATTTCCGGGACACGAAGTAAGGGCACTTCGGACCCACACAGACAACGGAGGGAAAAGTCAACGGAGTCCAAACGAGACGAGATTTGAGAGGCGGGTTGCACACAACAAAACAACAACACACAACACAACCTCGCGGCACACCGGTAACGAAAAACGCCCGAACAACAAAGTAGGCCTACGGAACGTCACGGACACGTGAGGGAGCTCCGGAACACGAAACGGACAACGGGAAGAAACGCCACGAACCGGATGCAACCCACAACACAGAAGCAATGCAATGCACATGTCTACATGATATGAATGAATGCCACACACACACACAACAAAACGACGAAAGCCCGAAAGACAAAGAACCCGAAATGGAAATAGATGAAGCCGGAGATTTATTATATACCCAAAAGGGAAAGTATTACATCCGGGGCATTACAAACTCTCCTCTACTACAAAAAGATCTCGTCCCGAGATCTAGGACTGGAAAAAGGAAGGGTACTCGGAACGAAGATGATCTTCTCGTTCCCAGGTAGCTTCTCGGTCTGTGTGATGTGACCACTTGACTTTCAGAAACTTGATGGTCTTGTTGCGAGTCTTGCGTTCGGTTTCTTCGAGAATTGCAACTGGATGCTCTCGGTAGGAAAGGTCTTGTTGAAGATCAATCTCCTCAAACGGAATCATGCGCTCAGGTGCCTTGAAGCATTTGCGAAGCTGAGACACATGGAAGACATCATGAACATTTGCAAAGTTGGAAGGGAGCTCGAGCTGATAGGCTAGATCGCCTCTTTTGCCAAGAATTTTGAAAGGACCGACGTATCTAGGAGCAAGCTTTCCTTTGATACCTAACCTTTGGGTTCCTTTCATCGGAGAAACTCGGAGATAGACATGATCACCGATGTCGAAAGCCAAATCACGATGCTTTCCGTCATAGTAGCTCTTCTGACGCGACTGAGCGGCCTTGAGATTCTCACGTATGACTTTGCACATTTCTTCGGCTTCAGAGATCAAATCATTGCCAAGAAGTTGGCGTTCGCCTGTTTCAGACCAGTTGAGAGGGGTACGACACTTTCTGCCATAGAGAATTTCAAACGGTGCTTTGCCTACACTTGCTTGAAAGCTGTTGTTGTAAGAGAATTCGGCGAATGGAAGACAGTCTTCCCATTTCATACCGAAGGAGATGACACAGGCTCTGAGCATATCTTCAAGGATCTGATTCACACGCTCGACTTGACCACTAGTCTGAGGGTGAAAGGCAGTGCTGAACCTGATCTTCGTGCCCATGGCGGACTGAAAGGAGTCCCAGAACTTTGATGTGAACAAGCTGCCACGGTCTGAGGATATCACTTGAGGAATGCCATGTAGGGACACAATTCTGGAAGTGTACAGCTCTGCAAGTTGAGCTGCATTGATTGATTCTTTGACTGGAAGAAAGTGAGCAACTTTGGTAAGCTTGTCAATCACCACAAAGATAGCATCATTGCCTCGCTTGGATTTAGGAAAACCAGTGACGAAGTCCATTTCAATGTGGTCGAACTTCCACTCAGGAATAGGAAGAGGTTGGAGAAGACCGGCTGGACGTTGATGTTCTGCTTTCACTCTTCTGCATACATCACATTCATTCACGAATTGGGCAATTTCCCTTTTCATGCGTGTCCACCAGTAAGATTGCTTGAGGTCTTGGTACATCTTGGAACTGCCAGGATGAATGGAAAGGAGAGAGTCATGAGCTTCTTCCATTATGAGCTTCCTGAGATCACCTTTGGGAACAACGAGTCTGTCCTCGAAGAACAAGGTATCTCTCTCATCAACACGGAAGCACTTATATTTTGGAGTGCCCTTTGCAATGCCATGTTTCACCTTCTTCACCATGTTATCACTGAGCTGGGCCTCACGGACTTGATCTTCCAAGGTAGGAGCAATTTGGAGATTTGCAAGAAAACCCTGCGGAACAACCTGAAGGTTGAGCTTCCTGAAAGCTTCACAAAGCTCAGGCTGGTGTGGCTTGATAAGAAGGCTGTTGCAATATGCCTTCCTGCTCAAAGCATCTGCAATGACATTCGCCTTGCCTGGAGTGTACTCAATGCTGGGGTTGTACTCTTGGATCATCTCGACCCAACGAGTCTGGCGGAGGTTCAGATGCGGCTGTGTGAAGATGTACTTCAAGCTCTTGTGATCAGTGAAGATGTCGACCTTTCTGCCCAGCAACAGATGTCTCCACGTAATCAGAGCATGTACCACAACTGCTAGCTCGAGATCATGTGTGGGATAGTTCTTCTCAGCTGGCTTTAACTGACGTGAAGTGTATGCCACGATTCTCTTCTCTTGCATAAGCACACCACCAAGACCTTGAAGAGAAGCATCACAGAACACTTCATAGGGCTTGGATTCATCTGGAGGAATCAGAACTGGAGCTGAGACAAGCTTCTCTTTGAGGGTTTTGAAAGCCACTTCACACTCGGGAGACCAAAAGTACTTGACATTCTTCTGAAGGAGGTTGGAAAGAGGCTTGGCAATCTTGGAGAAGTTCTCCACAAACCTTCTGCAATAGCTGGCAAGACCCAGAAAACTGCGGAGCTGCTTGACGTTCTGAGGAGCTTCCCAGTTGACAATTGCTTCAACTTTCTCGGGATTAACCGCAATACCGTCAGCTGAGATAATGTGGCCCAGGTACAAAACCTTATCGAGCCAAAACTCGCACTTTGAGAACTTGGCATAGAATTTATGCTCTCGGAGTCGATCAAGAACCAGACGCAAGTGCTTTTCGTGATCTTCTTCATTCTTGGAAAACACCAAAATATCATCCAGATACACAAGCACAAACTCGCCAGTATAGGGGTTGAAGATGTAATGCATCATCCTTGAGAAGGTAGGAGGAGCATTGGCGAGACCGAAGGACATGACGGTATACTCATATGAACCGTAGCTCGTTCTGAAAGCCGTCTTGGGAATGTCTTCCTCGCGAATGCGAATTTGATGATAGCCCATTCGAAGGTCAAGCTTAGAGAACACTTTAGCTCCTTTGAGCTGCTCAAAGAGTTCGTTGATGTTGGGGAGCGGATACTTGTTCTTAATCGTCTTCTTGTTCAGTGGCCGGTAGTCAACACAGAGACGCTCCGTGCCATCTTTCTTCTTGACAAATAAGACACCACAGCCCCATGGAGATGTACTCGGTCTGATGAGACCCATACGCTCCTGTTCATCCAACTGTTTCTTCAATTCCTTCAATTCATCTGAAGAGAGCTTGTATGGACGGCGACAAACAGGTTCGGTGCCCGGCTCGAGTTCAATGACAAACTCCACCTGACGGTGTGGAGGCATGCCTGGAAGTTCTTCTGGAAAGACGTCTTGATATTCATTCACCACTGGAATTTGCTCTATGGCATTAATTTCACCCTTATCATTAAGAGAGAAAAGCCGAATAGTATTATCCCTGGAGGCGAAGATAATCACATCTTCATCAGAA
This sequence comes from Secale cereale, assembly GCA_902687465.1. Lineage (NCBI taxonomy): Eukaryota > Viridiplantae > Streptophyta > Magnoliopsida > Poales > Poaceae > Secale > Secale cereale. The sequence continues at coordinate 228,498,943 of LR738715.1, read as the reverse complement.
TGAGTCAACTTGACTTCCTTCTGGGCACAATCAATGTGAGCATCGTGCTGAGAAAGCCAATCCATTCCGAGAATGAGGTCGATGTCAGAATGACCAAGAATCACCGGAGAAGCCAAAAATCGATAATCACCCATGCGAATAGAAACATCCGGAGCATATATACTGGAATGCATCTGCTTTCCCGGAGAAGAAACTGCCATCTGCCTCGGTAAAGCTGCTGTGGTCACACTATGCTTGGATGCAAACGGGTATGACATGAAAGAATGTGAAGCACCCGAATCAAATAACACTTTAGCTGGAAAAGAGTTAACTGGAAGGTTACCCAGAATGACATCAGAAGAAGCCTCTGCTTGTGCTGCATTCATCAGATTAACCCTTGCTGCCTTTGGATCATGCTTGACCATAGCGGTACCGACAGGAGGAGGAGGCGGAAGGCGCCTTGGGTTGTTGCACTTGTTGGAAATAATGACCCTTCTGGCCACACTTGTAGCAAGTCACCTCAGAAAGCGGACGGGTAGGAGGAGCATTGGACTTGGAGCCTTGAGACTGAAACTGCTTCTTCGACTGGTTGCTTGGGTTGGGTGGGTGGGAGAAACCACGACCACTAGAGTTCTTGTTGTTGGAGTTGTTGAAGTTGCTGGAGTTGTTGTATGGAGCTCGAATCATTGGAGGAGGAGGAAGCCAGAATTTCTGTTGTTTCGCAGCCAACTGAGACGATGAGGTAGAGTGAACAGCATCTCGAATTCTCTTCTTAGAAGCTTCCATCTTAAGCTGAGCTGCTTCTTGTTTCAAAGCCATATTATAGAACTTATCGAATTCGTCTGGCTCGAACAAAGTGAGAGCAAGCTGAAGTTCATCTTTGAGACCTCCACGGAACTGATAGATTTTGCTCTTTGCATCAGGAATGTCTTGCTTTGCATAGCGAGCGAGGTTTTGGAACTTGACATTATACTGATAGACTGTCATGGAGCCCTGCTTGAGGTTGCGGAATTGCTCACGCATACCCTCGATAACACTTGTAGGAATGTGATGCGAGCGGAAATCCTTGCAGAAATTCTCCCATGAGATCACTTGACCCGGCCTTGAGTCTTTGTACTGCTGCCACCAATCAGCTGCTTGATCTTTCAGTTGGAAGGCTGCAAACTTCACATAGTCATCTTCTTTCACGTTACTGCACTCAAAATGCTTCTTTATGTCGGTCAGCCAATCTTCAGCATCAAGAGGGTCGACACAGTAACCGAAAGCTTTAGGATTGTTAGCCAGGAACTGGTTGAGGGTAGCATGGTGCTGCTGGAAGAAGTTGCCTTGGTTCATTGGAATGCCCTGATTAGCTTGATTAGCTTGATTAGCTTGCATCATCTGCATCATCTGCATCATCAACTGAGTGTTCTGAGCAGTAGTCTGCATAATTGCTCTCCAAGCCTCAGGCGGAGGAGGAGGGGAAGGAGGATGCTCTGGAACCTCTTCCACCTCTGGGTTGGCATTCGGAACCTTTTTCGGAGCAATCCTGTAAGAGATGACCACGAATCAGCAATTGATTGACAAAAGGAATAAGCTGAATCAATGGAATGAATTGCAACAAGTCTTCACAATAATCATTCGAACAATAAGAACGAATGAAATCATCCGAACAAGAGGAACGAATGAATTTCTCAGTTAATTGATAACATCAGTCTTCACGAGAAGCCACATAGGGATCAAAAGGATAAAATAATAAAACAACAAGGTACGGAAAGGAACAAACACAAGAGAGGAGTTTCGTTCTAACATCTTTGTGCTGAAAGCATATGAACGCGTTACGAAAAGGTTTTGCAATCCCCGGATCAGCATAGCCAAGGACCCTTTAAGATGCAACTCCTGATAGTAACCTCGGTCATATAACCCCTTCACTCAATGTCGAACCCCGAACTCAGTAACCTGCATTCGTTGGAAGAATGCCTACGATCTACTGGATAAAACCCACCTATAGTTTTCCGAAAGATTCCAGTTATGCAATCAGGTGTTGGGGATACACGGGAAGCACCGCGCAATCAACTCTAACCTACATCCAGGTGTATCCATCCTTCAACACATAACCAGTCTTTCTCGGAAAACTGTGTACCTCGGACCTTCGAAAAGCATCCGCTATAACAAGCTATGGCAATACTCCCGAACTACCTCCCCAGTACTGGGTGATGTCGGGGTTATCTTGCCACTGGCCGTATAGGGGAGATTTTCGATGTCGGCCGTCTTAAGTATTTAGTACTGTCACGATATGCTTGTTACAATGATACCCCGAAGCTCAACTCCTCGGTAACAGGAGGAATCGGGAACAATATCCTTGTCACAAGAACATCGAAACAATCCCAGAATACTCGCGGGATTCCTAAAAAAAAATTTGTGCAAATTTTGAAGATAGGAGAGACAAGAGTAGACGTCAGGAGTTCTCTGTTGGAAATATGCCCTAGAGGCAATAATAAAAGAGTTATTATTATATTTCCTTGTTCATGATAATCGTTTATTATCCATGCTATAACTGTATTGATTGGAAACTCAGATACACGTGTGGATGAATAGACAGATTTTGTGTCCCTAGTGAGCCTCTACAGGACTAGCTCGTTGATCAAAGATGACCGCGGTTTCCAGGTCATAGACATGAGTTGTCATTTGATAACGGGATCACATCATTAGGAGAATGATGTGATGGACGAGACCCAAACGTTAACATAGCTTTTGATCGTGTCAGTTATCGCTATAGTTTTTCTGCATGTCAAGTATAAGTTCCTATGACCATGAGATCATGTAACTCACTGACACCGTAGGAGTGCTTTGTGTGTACCAAACGTCACAACGTAACTGGGTGACTATAAAGGTGCTCTACAGGTATCTCCGAGGGTGTCTGTTGAGTTGACATGGATCAAGACTGGGATTTGTCACTCCGTGTGACGGAGAGGTATCTCCGGGCCCACTCGGTAATACATCATCTCAATGAGCTCAAAAGTGACTAAGTAGTTGGTCACGGGATTATGTATTACGGTAACGAGTAAAGAGACTTGCCGGTAACGAGATTGAACTAGGTATAGAGATACCGACGATCGAATCTCGGGCAAGTAACATACCGACGAGACAAAGGGAACTGTATACGGGATTGCCTGAATCCTTGACATCGTGGTTCATCCGATGAGATCATCGAGAAACATGTAGGAACCAATATGGGTATCCAGATCCCGCTATTGGTTATTGACCTGGGAGTGTCTCGGTCATGTCTACATGGTTTCCGAACCCGCAGGGTCTACACACTTAACGTTCGGTGACGCTAGGGTTGTTAGTGAGAAAAGTGCATGGTTACCGAAGGTTGTTCGGAGTCCCGGATGAGATCCCGGACATGACGAGGGTCTCCGGAATGGTCCGGAGACGAAGATTGATATATAGGATGAAAGGTTTCGGAGTACCGGAAGTGTTCCGGGGAGCATCGGGAAATCGGCGGAGTACCGGAAGGGGTTTCGGGGGGTCCGGAAGTGGTTCTGGGCCTAGTGGGCCACAAGGGGGAACACCACAGCCCTCAAGGGGCTGTGCGCCCCCCCTGGGCCCTCTCCTCATGCGGCTAAGGGGGTGGGACCCCCTAGGGCTGGCCGCACCCCTTGGCCTTGGGGGGCAAGGCACCTAGGGGGGGAAACCCTAGGGCCTGGCCGCGCCCCCCTGCCCTGGCCGCCGCCCCCTCCCCTTGCCCTGGCCGCCGGCCCCTAGGGGGAAACCCTAGGGCGCCCTCACCTCTCCACCCCCCCTATATATAGTGGGGCAAAGGGAGGGCAGCCAACACAGTTTGTGCCTCGGTGCTGCCCTCCCTCTCCCGTAATATCTTCTTCTCCCGCGGAGCTTAGGCGAAGCCCTGCTGGAGTTCTTCTCCACCATCACCACCACGCCGTCGTGCTGCCGGTTCTCCATCAACCTCTCCTCCACCCCTTGCTGGATCAAGAAGGAGGAGACGTCCCCGAGCCGTACGTGTGAAGAACGCGGAGGCACCGTTGCTTCGGTGCTAGGTCTTCGGCGATCTGAATCGCAACGAGTACGACTCCATCATCCGCGTTCATAACGCTTCCGCTTAGCGATCTACAAGGGTACGTAGATCACACTCTCCCCTCGTAGTTGCATCTACTAGATTGATCTTGGTGAACGGTAGGAAATTTTTTTTTTGTTTCCCATGCAACGTTCCCCAACAGTGGCATCATGAGCTAGGATCTTGCGTAGATGCTTTCTCGAGTAGAACACAAAAGGGTTTGTGGCGTTGATGTTTAAATTGCTGCCCTCCTTAGTCTTTCTTGATTCAGCGGTATTATAGGATGAAGCGGCCCGGACCAACTTTACATGTCCACGTACATGAGACCGGTTCCATCGACAGACATGTGACTTTTGTTGCATAAGATGGCTGGCGGGTGTCTGTCTCTCCTATCTTAGTTGAATCGGAATAGAACAAGGCGGTCCTTGTAGAAGGTTAAATAGCAACTTGAATATCACCGTTGTGGTTTTGCGTAGGTAAGAAGCGTTCTTGCTAGATACCCATAGCAGCCACGTAAAACATGCAACAACAAATTAGAGGACGTCTAACTTGTTTTTGCAGGGTATGCATGTGATATGATATGGCCAATGACATGATGAATTATATTTGATGTATGAAATGATCATGTTGTAATAGTTAATATCGACTTGCATGTCGATGCATACGGCAACCGGCAGGAGCCATAGGGTTGTCTTTAATTTTTGTATGACCTGCGTGTCAATCATTAAGCGCTTTGTAATGCTTTACTTTATCGCTAAACGGTAGCAATAGTAGTAAGAGCATGGTGGGCGCCGACAACCCCGATGGCGACACGATGATGGAGATCATGATGATGGAGATCATGGTGTGGCGCCGGTGACGATGGAGATCATGCCGGTGCTTTGGAGATGGAGATCAAAAGCACGAGTTGATGGCCATATCATGTCACTTATGATTTGCATGTGATGTTAATCCTTTTATGCATCTTATTTTGCTTAGGACGACGGTAGCATTATAAGATGATCCTTCACTAAAATTTCAAGATAAAATTGTGTTCCCCCCGAGTGTGCGCCGTTGCGAAGGTTCGTCGTTTCGAAGCACCACGTGATGATCGGGTGTGATAGACTCTACGTTCGCATACAACGGGTGCAAGCCAGTTTTGCACATGCAGAACACTCGGGTTAGACGTGACGAGCCTAGCATGTACAGACATGGCCTCGGAACACGGAGGACCGAAAGGTCGAGCATGAGTCATATAGTAGATATGATCAACATGTTGATGTTCACCATTGACACCACCTCATCTCACGTGATGATCGGACTTGGGTTGGTGAATTTGGATCATGTCACGCTCGAATGACCGGAGGGATGTCAATTTGAGTGGGAGTTATAAATAATTTGATTAGGTAATAACTCACTTATCATGAACAATAGTCTAAAATGTCTTTGCAAATTTTTGGTTGTAGATGGCTCGCGCAGTAGCTCCCCTGAATTTTAATGTGTTCCTAGAGAAAGCTAAACTGAAAGATGACGGGAGCAACTTTGTGGACTGGCTCCGCAATCTGAGGATCATCCTCACAGCTGCCCAAAAGGTTTATGTCCTAAATGCACCGCTAGGTGACCCCCCCGCTCCTGGAGCCTCTACGGACGTTATGAACGTTTGGCAGACGCGTTCGGATGACTATTCGATAGTGCAGTGTGCCATGTTGTACGGCTTGGAAGGAGGACTTCAAAGGCGTTTTGAACGTCATGGTGCATATGAGATGTACACGGAGTTGAAGTTCATCTTTGAGAAGAATGCTAAGATCGAGAGGTATGAGACCACCGATAAATTCTTCGCTTGCAAGATGGAGGAGAATTCGTCTGTCAGTGAGCACTTACTGAAGATGTCTGGGTACTATACCCGCATAGCTGATCTGGGACTTGTGTTCCCGGATGAGGCTATCATTGACAGAATTCTCCAGTCACTCCCTCCAAGCTACAAGAGCTTCGTGCAGCAGTATAACATGCAAGGGATGAACAAGACCATCGCCGAGCTGTTTTCGATGTTGAAAGTCGCTGAGGCAGACATCCAGAAGGAGTATCAAGTGTTGATGGTCAATAAAACCACTAGTTTCAAGAAGAATGGCAAGGGCAAGAAGGGTAACTCTAAGAAGGGTGGCAAAGCAGTTGCTAATCCAGTGAAGAAACCCAAGGCTGGGCCCAAGCCAGAGACTGAGTGTTTCTATTGCAAGGGGAACGGCCACTGGAAGCGGAACTGCCCCAAGTATCTGGCGGACAAGAAGGGGGCCAACAACAACAAAGGTATATGTGATATACATGTTATTGATGTGTACCTTACCAACTCTCGTTGTAGTGCCTGGGTATTTGATACCGGTTCGGTTGCTCACATTTGCAACTCTAAACAGGAACTGCGGAATAAACGGAGGCTGGCGAAGGACGAAGTGACGATGCGCGTGGGAAATGGTTCCAAGGTTGATGTGATCGCCGTCGGCACGCTCGCTCTTCGATTACCATCGGGATTAGTTATGAACCTGAATAATTGTTATTTAGTGCCTGTGATACAGGGTGGAACCCTAATCAGCAGATCTTTCACGAAATGGAGTGGATCCCACGATGAACACGAAGAACACGAGAGGGAACACGAGGGGAAACACGAGAGAATCACTCAAACCAACAAGAACAAGTCACACATATGCTAGATCCTCGAAACACAAAGAGATACAAGATCCATGATCAACAAGGGACGATACAAAGGGTAACCGGTTCTTCTCCGTGAGGAGGTCTTGATATCCCTGGGGATCTTCTCCGATGAAGGAGGTCCTGAATCCGTAGTGGATCTTCTCCGTGGAGGGGACGCAGTCACTCACAAGGAGATGAACCACTAGATAGTATCAAATGAGCTATCACTAAGCTAACCCTAACTAGGAGGAGGTGGAGGGGTATATATAGTCTAGGTCCACGAAGGGGTAAGTGGGAGAGGGATACATGGGCCTCGGGCCCGATACACTGTGCGCAGACAGGGGCCGGATGTCCGGGCCGGGGGCCGGATGTCCGGCGGCTCGCGAGGAGCCGGATGTCCGAGCCTCTGGCCGGATGTCCGGGCTGACCGTGGCCGGCTTCGGTTGCCTTCTGTGATGAGGGGCCGGATTTCCGGCGAAGGGGCCGGATGTCCGGGGCTTCGAGTGGAGCCGGATGTCCGGGGCATGGGGCCGGGTGTCCGGGCTTGCGGTGCTAGCTTCTGTGAAGGGGCGCCGGATGTCCGGGCTTGGGGGCCGGATGTCCGGGCCTGTAGATGCTGGTCCTTCTTCCCTCCCTCTCGCGCTCACTTGGCCTTGGTCCTTGGGCTCTCCATGGGTGTTCCTGAGCATGCACAAGGTCCGCGCTTAAAGTAGCATCCATATCTCGCGAGAAAGGAAAGGTAAAGCATCGAGGAACGGGATCACCTTGCGTCCAAATGGTGTACATGGGGATGAGCGAAGGATGCTCCGTATCAGCCTGCGTTAAGCATGAACATTATATCTGGATCTTGTTTATTGCGAGACGGTTACTCATTTAAGTCAGAGAATAATGGTTGTTCTATTTATATGAGTAATATCTTTTATGGTCATGCACCCGAAGTTAGGGGTTTATTCTTATTGAATCTCGATAGTGATGATACACATGTTCATAACATTGATGCCAAAAGATGTAGAGTTGATAATGATAATACCACTTTCTTGTGGCACTGCCGTCTGGGTCATATCGGCGTGAAACGCATGAGGAAGCTCCATGCTGATGGACTTTTGGAGTCTCTTGATTTTGAATCACTTGACACGTGCGAGCCGTGCCTCATGGGCAAGATGACAAGGACCCCGTTTTCAGGGACAATGGAACGGGCAAGTGACTTATTGGAAATCATACATACTGATGTGTGCGGTCCGATGAGTGTAACGGCGCGCGGTGGATATCGTTATTTTCTCACCTTCACTGACGACTTAAGTAGATATGGGTATATTTACTTGATGAAGCATAAGTCTGAAACTTTTGAAAAGTTCAAACAATTTCAGAGTGAAGTTGAAAATCATCGTAACAAGAAGATCAAGTTCCTACGATCTGATCGAGGGGGAGAATATCTGAGTTATGAGTTTGGTGATCACTTAAGGAAATGTGGAATTGTTTCACAGTTGACGCCACCTGGAACACCACAGCGTAATGGTGTGTCCGAACGTCGTAATCGAACCCTATTAGATATGGTACGTTCTATGATGTCTCTTGCCGATTTGCCACTATCGTTTTGGGGATATGCGTTAGAGACAACTGCATTCACTTTAAATAGGGCTCCATCTAAGTCCGTTGAGACAACACCGTATGAACTGTGGTTTGGTAAGAAACCTAAGTTGTCTTTTCTCAAGGTTTGGGGTTGCGATGCTTATGTGAAAAGGCTTCAGCCAGAAAAGCTCGAACCCAAAGCGGACAAATGTGTCTTCATAGGATACCCAAAAGAAACAGTTGGGTACACCTTCTATCTCAGATCCGAGGGCAAAGTGTTTGTCGCTAAGAACGGGTCCTTTCTCGAGAAAGAGTTTCTCTCGAAAGAAATGAGTGGGAGGAAGGTAGAACTTGATGAGGTTATTGAACCTCTGCTTCAACCAGAGAGTAGCGCAGCGCAGAAAGATGTTTTTGTGGAGCCTGCAGAGGTTGAAGAGGAAGCCAATGATGATGATCAAGGAGCTTCTGATCAAGTTACTACCGAACCTCGTAGGTCGACAAGGGTACGCACTGCACCTGAGTGGTATGGTAACCCTGTCTTGGAGGTCATGTTGTTAGACAACGGTGAACCTACGAGCTATGGAGAAGCGATGGTGGGCCCGGATTCCGACAAATGGTTAGAGGCCATGAAATCCGAGATGGGATCCATGTATGAAAACAAAGTATGGACTTTGGAAGTATTACCTGAAGGGCGGAAGGCCATTCAGAATAAATGGATTTTTAAGAGGAAGACGGACGCTGACGGTAATGTCACCGTGTATAAAGCTCGACTTGTGGCAAAGGGTTTTTCACAAGTTCAAGGGATTGACTACGATGAGACTTTCTCACCTGTAGCGATGCTTAAATCCGTCCGAATCATGTTAGCAATAGCTGCATATTTCGATTATGAAATTTGGCAGATGGATGTCAAAACAGCGTTCCTTAACGGTTTTCTTAAGGAAGAGTTGTATATGATGCAACCGGAGGGTTTTGTCGATCCAGAGAATGCTGACAAAGTATGCAAGCTCCAGCGTTCCATTTATGGGCTGGTGCAAGCATCTCGGAGTTGGAATCTTCGCTTTGATGAGGTGATCAAAGCGTTTGGGTTTATACAAGTCTACAATGAAGCTTGTATTTACAAGAAAGTGAGTGGGAGCTCTATAGCGTTTCTAATATTATATGTGGATGACATATTGCTGATTGGAAACAATATAGAATTTTTGGATAGCGTGAAGGGGTATTTGAACAAGAGTTTTTCGATGAAAGATCTCGGTGAAGCTGCTTTCATATTGGGCATCAAGATCTATAGAGATAGATCAAGACGCTTGATAGGACTTTCACAAAGCACATACCTTGATAAAGTTTTGAAGAAGTTCAAAATGGATCAATCCAAGCAGGGGTTCTTGCCGGTATTGCAAGGTACAAAGTTGAGTAAGACTCAATGCCCAGTGACTGCAGAAGATAGAGAAAAGATGAGTGTCGTCCCCTATGCTTCAGCCATAGGCTCTATCATGTATGCAATGCTGTGCACAAGACCAGATGTCAGCCTTGCCATAAGTATGGCCGGAAGGTTTCAAAGTAATCCTGGTATGGATCACTGGACAGCGGTCAAGAATATCCTAAAGTACCTGAAAAGGACTAAGGATATGTTTCTCGTTTATGGAGGTGATCAAGAGCTCGTCGTAAAGGGTTACGTCGATGCAAGCTTTGACACTGATCCGGATGACTCTAAGTCTCAAACCGGATACGTATATATTCTCAACGGGGGAGCGGTAAGCTGGTGCAGTTCCAAGCAGAGCGTGGTAGCTGATTCTACATGTGAAGCGGAGTATATAGCTGCCTCGGAGGCGGCAAAGGAAGGTGTCTGGATGAAGGAGTTCATGACAGATCTTGGAGTTGTGCCTAGTGCACTGAACCCAATGACTCTGTTCTGTGACAACACTGGTGTCATTGCTCTAGCCAAGGAACCAAGGTTTCACAAGAGGACCAGACACATAAAGCGACGCTTCAATTCCATCCGCGATTCGGTCAAGGAGGAGGACATAAACATTTGCAAAGTACACACGGATTTGAATGTTGCAGATCCGTTGACTAAGCCTCTTCCACGGGCTAAGCACGATCAACACCAAGACTCTATGGGTGTTAGATTCATTACCTTGTAATGCTAGATTATTGACTCTAGTGCAAGTGGGAGACTGTTGGAAATATGCCCTAGAGGCAATAATAAAAGAGTTATTATTATATTTCCTTATTCATGATAATCGTTTATTATCCATGCTATAACTGTATTGATTGGAAACTCAGATACACGTGTGGATGAATAGACAGATTTTGTGTCCCTAGTGAGCCTCTACAGGACTAGCTCGTTGATCAAAGATGACCGCGGTTTCCAGGTCATAGACATGAGTTGTCATTTGATAACGGGATCACATCATTAGGAGAATGATGTGATGGACGAGACCCAAACGTTAACATAGCTTTTGATCGTGTCAGTTATCGCTATAGTTTTTCTGCATGTCAAGTATAAGTTCCTATGACCATGAGATCATGTAACTCACTGACACCGTAGGAGTGCTTTGTGTGTACCAAACGTCACAACGTAACTGGGTGACTATAAAGGTGCTCTACAGGTGTCTCCGAGGGTGTCTATTGAGTTGACATGGATCAAGACTGGGATTTGTCACTCCGTGTGACGGAGAGGTATCTCCGGGCCCACTCGGTAATACGTCATCTCAATGAGCTCAAAAGTGACTAAGTAGTTGGTCACGAGATTATGTATTACGGTAACGAGTAAAGAGACTTGCCGGTAACGAGATTGAACTAGGTATAGAGATACCGACGATCGAATCTCGGGCAAGTAACATACCGACGAGACAAAGGGAACTGTATACGGGATTGCCTGAATCCTTGACATCGTGGTTCATCCGATGAGATCATCGAGAAACATGTAGGAACCAATATGGGTATCTAGATCCCGCTATTGGTTATTGACCTGGGAGTGTCTCGGTCATGTCTACATGGTTTCCGAACCCGCAGGGTCTACACACTTAACGTTCGGTGACGCTAGGGTTGTTAGTGAGAAAAGTGTATGGTTACCGAAGGTTGTTCGGAGTCCCGGATGAGATCCCGGACATGACGAGGGTCTCCGGAATGGTCCGGAGACGAAGATTGATATATAGGATGAAAGGTTTCGGAGTACCGGAAGTGTTCCGGGGAGCATCGGGAAATCGGCGGAGTACCGGAAGGGGTTTCGGGGGGTCCGGAAGTGGTTCTGGGCCTAGTGGGCCACAAGGGGGAACACCACAGCCCTCAAGGGGCTGTGCGCCCCCCCTGGGCCCTCTCCTCATGCGGCTAAGGGGGTGGGACCCCCTAGGGCTGGCCGCACCCCTTGGCCTTGGGGGGCAAGGCACCTAGGGGGGGAAACCCTAGGGCCTGGCCGCGCCCCCCTGCCCTGGCCGCCGCCCCCTCCCCTTGCCCTGGCCGCCGGCCCCTAGGGGGAAACCCTAGGGCGCCCTCACCTCTCCACCCCCCCTATATATAGTGGGGCAAAGGGAGGGCAGCCAACACAGTTTGTGCCTCGGTGCTGCCCTCCCTCTCCCGTAATATCTTCTTCTCCCGCGGAGCTTAGGCGAAGCCCTGCTGGAGTTCTTCTCCACCATCACCACCACGCCGTCGTGCTGCCGGTTCTCCATCAACCTCTCCTCCACCCCTTGCTGGATCAAGAAGGAGGAGACGTCCCCGAGCCGTACGTGTGAAGAACGCGGAGGCACCGTTGCTTCGGTGCTAGGTCTTCGGCGATCTGAATCGCAACGAGTACGACTCCATCATCCGCGTTCATAACGCTTCCGCTTAGCGATCTACAAGGGTACGTAGATCACACTCTCCCCTCGTAGTTGCATCTACTAGATTGATCTTGGTGAACGGTAGGAATTTTTTTTTTTGTTTCCCATGCAACGTTCCCCAACATTCTCACCAGAGAGAAAGGGGATGAGAAGCAAAGAATCCTACTCTCCGATATAATATAGGACTCAAAAAGTTTTCAGTGTGTGCCTAGACTCAACCGTCAACGGTTCGATCAAACAGTGGGGGCTCCTAGGTCGGAGAAGGCTCTGAATACCAACTTGTAATGCCCAGGATGGAATTATACCTCCTACGTGTCGAGGCACGACTTAAAGGCATAAGTCCATCCTAGAATGATCTCAAGTTTGGTAATCTTTGCACAACTCATGTAAAAGAGGGGATAGTAAACTTAAAATAGTCGGCTTACAATCGCCACGTCACAGAATAACAGTACAAGTCTCAAACATTATACAATAAGATCACTACAACCCTCTAAGGGCAAAAGCCAAATGTCAAAGTACCAAACTCAGATAAATAAAACAACCACAGGCGGATCGAATCCTAGTAAGAGACTCCACTACTGATCGTCTGGGTAGCGCACGTAGTAACGACTACGCTCCTCGTCGTACTCCCAATCCAGCTCGGTGCCATCACCTGGATAGCTCACCGCTGGACCTGCATCTGGTGTGTGAAGTAACTGTGAGCCACAGAGGACTCAGCAATCCCGTTCCCGGGTAACAGAACTATCAAAGCCTTTAGGTGAGGGAAAGGCTGAAGAAAGAACAAGTCTGCAGCAGCAACTAGCATCTAGCTTACGCAAGTGAGAGCGAGAAGAGAAGGCATCGCGAGAAGTGATCACGAAGTGATCCTAGCTATAAGCTCACAAGCATAACCCCTCCGTGTTCAACTCCCGAATCCCGATTCGGAAATTGACAGTCACGGAACACACGCTGGTAGTGTATTAGTATCATTGTGTCAAGTTATCTACAACCGGAATTAACACTCCCATCTGCCACATAACCGCGGGCACGGCTTTCGAAAGTTCAAACCCTGCAGGGGTGTTCCAACTTGACCCATTACAAGCCCACGATCCGCGGAGTCGCAACTCCAAAGTGGGAAGACCCGAGTGTCCTCGGAATCCCGTGCTCAAGTTAAACCGAACTAAGGTAAGGCTAATCCAGCAAATCCTCCCGGCGTGTCGACACCCTGATCGTAGCCGCGCGTATCTAGGTCTCAGGACACGACCGGATGGGCGATTCTACAGGTTTATATCAATCCTCGAGTTCCCTCAAGGTGACCCCGCAGAACCCCCGGTTTGGACCAACACTCATGAGGAGCACTGGCCCGGGTTGTTGATTAAGAACTCGGGTTAATTACTCCCTATGCAAGTTATTTAGTTATTAGGCAAATAGTACCAAAGTTGGGATTTGCTGGAAAAGGCTTAGCACATAGCGGTTTATCGAGGGGGTCCCATACACCCCAACCGTGTTAGGAACGCATAATCAAGGAACATAAAACCGGCTTATACAGATCCTAACGGCATGAGTGGAACAAAACACCAAGCAAAAGGCTTAGCCTTCCACCCTTGCCAATATATAGATGATTTCAATTAAAGCATTTATATAGTGTGATATAACCCAACCAAACTTCAACATGGAGCAAGCATCTTCACTTCACCTGCAACTAGCAACGCTATAAGAAGGGCTGAGCGAAGCGTACTTAGCCAAGCAACGGTTTGCATAGGTAGGGTGGTTAAACATGGCAATTGGTTACAAGTAGGAGGCTGACAAGAAGAACATGGGCATCGAGGCAAAACTATAGATCGAGACTACTAGCAATAGACAAAGATAGTAATGTTATCGGGGTTCGGTCATCTTGCCTGAAGAGAAGAAGTTCGGATCGAAAGAAGGGTCCTCTTGCTCAAACTCGTTGGAAACCTCGTGCTCAACCTCGTTGGAAAACTCGTGCTCAACTTCCGGCTCTAAACAAGACAAACACACCAAACACCAATCAACATGATGCAATGCGCACTCGAAAAACATGTATGCATGATGGATGCACTAAAGATGCACATGGAGCACGGAAAACATCACTCAAGCAAAACACCTCAAAACAAGATAACAAGCTGATATTATTAATCTACACAGAAAATCACCCAAGTTTGATATAAGAATTGCTGAAATCGGAGTTACGGGCTAAAAGTTATGCCCGTAACAAGATTTGAGCGAAAACTGCAAATTACAGCAACATAGCATCTTGGGAGCTCAAAATAATTAATCTACAGTACCCAAAAAGCATGGCAAAGGACTTGAACATAAACTAGATATAAAGTACAGCAACTAGGTCCAAAGTGCACCCCCAACGGAGTCACGGATCAATAGCAATGATCTTGGACATATTGAACTTTGAAATAAAATTCTGGCAGCAGAATTTTATTGAAAGTTTGGAGCAAAAGATAAACATGCTACAGCCACTCAAAAGGACATGTGAGGACATGGATGGAAAAACAACAATATATACTTCAAGGAACAATCAAAATCCACCCCAAAACTATCATGCTTTGTCCTACAACATCACACGAACATGGCATCGGAACGTTACAGATTTCAGACTTAGTGAAATTTCACTAAGTCCTAAAACAGCAACAACATCATAGCATCAACAAGAGCATGTTTAAGACACCTCAAAACTAAACATGGCAAAGGGTAAGCACCTCATCAAAATACATATGAAGGTGATCCCGAAACACACAAGCATGCATCATTGTGGTGAACACACCGATTACAACGAGCTCAACAAGATGGCATTTCATAACAAGTGAAAACACAACATGTGAACATGGCATCTTGCAACGATGATAACAAGGAAACAATAAATCTACCATGCAACCTATCACACACAACACGTAGTTCGTGACGAGACGAACACGTGGACATGTCATTTGCATCGTTTGGACAAACGAGCTAAAAGATATCACATGTCAAAGGTGGCATGAAAAAAAACACATAACAGCAGTTTATATCATCATGCACTCTTGTAACAGCAAAACATGTGTCAAGATGACATCTAACATGCATGACTACAACAGGTAAAACGTAGAGGGCATCTCAACGAACATCTGGACATGCTACACGCGCAAAACGGAGCAACAGGCACCAATCTAGAGCAGTTTGAAGATTGCATATCAGAACAGGAAAACAGGGGTTTAGGGAAAAAAAAACAACCTCTCCAGATCTGGAACAGTGAACAGTAGCGGATCCGGCCCGCGAGGAACAGTGGCGGCGGTCGGCCGGGCCGGGAAGGCTGGCCCGCGCGCGGGGCGGCGGCTTGGGCCGGAGCACCTGGGCCACTGGGACGAAGGAGGCGGCCCGCTGGCGATCCAAGGCGCGGAAGGCTCGCCCCTTGCGGCTGAGGCCGGCGGCGGCCTGGGGCGGTGGCCCGCTGGCGCGTGGAGGCGGCCGGCTGGAGGCGGCCCAGCGCCTGAGGGGCGAGGTGGGCCACGCGATGCGGAGCGGGAGGCGTGCGGGAGGCCCGATGCGGCGAGCGGAGCCGGCCAAGTGGTCCGCCCTCCTGGCGTCGGGGCGACGTACGGCCCGGTCGGAAGGATCGATCGGTCGATCCTACCGCGCGGTGGAGCGGATCGGCCAAGTCCCTGGCGCGGCGACGCGGCGCGTTGACTTCGCCCGCTCGAGGGACTCGATCGAGGCGGCTCGCGGTCTGCTTCGAAGGAAACCTGGATCCCCTCGGGATCTGGGAGGATTTCTTGGATCTGGAGTAGAAAAGAAAAAAAAAGAAAGGAACTAGAGGAGGAAGAAGAAGGGGATAGAGATGCCCAAAATAGACTAGGGGGGGTCTATTAGTAGCAGAATTTTAGGGTTAGGGGGAGATTAGGGGCGCTAGGAGCCCTCCGATCGTGATCCAACGGATCCGATCGCGGGGATGAATTAAAAAAAGCCTAGACGGAGATAAAAGAAAGCAGTAGGGGTATTTCCGGGACACGAAGTAAGGGCACTTCGGACCCACACGGACAACGGAGGGAAAAGTCAACGGAGTCCAAACGAGACGAGATTTGAGAGGCGGGTTGCACACAACAAAACAACAACACACAACACAACCTCGCGGCACACCGGTAACGAAAAACGCCCGAACAACAAAGTAGGCCTACGGAACGTCACGGACACGTGAGGGAGCTCCGGAACACGAAACGGACAACGGGAAGAAACGCCACGAACCGGATGCAACCCACAACACAGAAGCAATGCAATGCACATGTCTACATGATATGAATGAATGCCACACACACACACAACAAAACGACGAAAGCCCGAAAGACAAAGAACCCGAAATGGAAATAGATGAAGCTGGAGATTTATTATATACCCAAAAGGGAAAGTATTACATCCGGGGCATTACATTACCTGACCCGGGACCGTTTGCGCATTTTGGCACACGTATATGATAGTGTCGCTAGCAGCCATATGACAGAGAACCCGGGCCGACATGACCAGTTATAAACCAAAAGTGGCACTAAATTACAGAGACATGCTGAAAGCACATTTGCTCCCTGGGTGGTTTTGGTAATTAATGACAACATACTTTGTGGTTGGACTAATGCTTTTATCAAGTATGTTTCAGGAAATTCAATCACATTGGATTGGCAAGATGACTGAAGAAGTGGACCCCTCAAAATGCTAAGACAAGCATTGGCAAAAGCTCAAGACTTCATTTCTGGTTTAGTGATCAAAGATCACATTGAGTCCATAGGAAAAGCCAATACTATTAAAAGGGGATGAGGTTGTGTTGATGATCTGGTTGCTCAAAGTGCTTAGTGATTTAGCTCTTTCAACTATCAGCACCTTTCACTACTATACACACTCATAAGTAATCTCGGACAAACCGATTCTTCCAACTCAGTCCCACCGAGATGAACCACTTCAGCCATATTCCAAACCCTAGAAAAATCGGTCATACCGAGTTTGAGATCGGTCACACCGAAACTGAACTGCCAACCTTCTGTAACCATTTCACATCTTTTCGGAATAACCGAGTTTGTATTATCGGTCTTACCGAGATTGACAAGCTTCTGTCTTGGCTCAAATCGGTCTCACCGATAATTCATTTTCGGTCTCACCGATTCTGGCATGTTCCTGTCCTTTCTCAAATCGGTCCAACCGAGTTTTCTTTCTCGGTCCCACCGAAAACTCCAACGTTCATATCAGATACACTTTCGGTCCCACCGAGATGGTATTTTCGGTCCCACCGAAAATCCCAACGTTCACTATATTTGAACTTTCGGTCTGACCGAGTTTTAACTTCGGTCTCACCGAGATTGGTCAAATGTGTGTGTAACGGTTGGATTTTGTGTGGAGGCTATATATACCCCTCCACCCCCTCTTCATTCGTGAGGAGAGCCATCAGAAAGTACCACCACTTCTACCATACACTTTCTGAGAAGTGAACCACCTACCCTTGTGTTGAGATCAAGCCATTCCATTCCTACCATATGAAACTTGATTTCTAGCCTTCCCAAGTTGCCTTCCACTCAATCCTTTCTTCCACCACAGCCATATCAGTGAGGAGAGTTGAGTGTTGGGGAGATTATCATCTGAAGCACAAGAGCAAGGAGTTCATCATCATCAACACCGTCTATTACCTTTTGGGGGGTGGTGCCTCCTAGATTGGTTAGGTGTCGCTTGGGAGCCTCCGTCTTTGAGATGTGGAGTTGAACCAAGAAGTTTGTAAGGGCAAGGAGATCGCCTACTTCATGAAGATCTACCCCGAGTAAGGCTAGTCCTCCGTGGGCGTAGGCCATGATGGAATAGACAAGGTTGCTTCTTCGTGGACCCTTCGTGGGTGGAGCCCTCCGTGGACTCGCGCAGCCGTTACCCTCCGTGGGTTGAAGTCTCCATCAACGTGGATGTACGATAGCACCACCTATCGGAACCACGACAAAAATCTTCGTGTCACCAAACTGCGTTTGATCTTCTCCACCTCTCTTTACTATATATGCAATTTACTTTCCGCTGCCCATACTCTAGAATTGCATGTGTAGTGTGTTACTTGACTTGATCTTAATTGTAAAACTGCCTAAAACTTTGCACAACCAAAAGGCAGATTTTTTATATTGTCAAGTAGTCTAATCACCCCCCCTCTAGACATACTTCTTCGATCCTACAATTGGTATCAGAGCCTTGGTCTCCATTGCTTTGGTTTACACACCATTGGAGGAAGATGGACGTGTCTACGGATGGGAGTGTTAGCCATAGAGTGCCTGTTCTTGATGGAAGGTTCTATAACTCTTGGAGGTCTGAAATGCTTAGTATCTTTAAAATGTACAATTTGTGCAAATATGTTGAGACCCCCTATGTGCCTCCATTTGATCCCTTGCACCCTACCATGGATGAAGAGCTTGATTTGCTTCGTAACCTTAGAACTGTAAATCTTATCATTAAAGGGTTACCTGATGACTTGCTTAATCTTGTTACAAACTTTGAGTGTGCCTATGCTATGTGGAAATTCTTGGAAGAACTTTATCCGGACTACTCCTTGAGAAGTCTTGATGAAATTCTACACAAGACTATTGAATTTGATAAGTTGCACCCTAATGATCCCAACTTTGATAAATGCTTCTTTGAGCTTCGTGATCTTATGAAAAAGAAGGGTGATCCCGGTCTTATCAATATTATCATTAGAAATGCTCTTGCATTGCATTCCGAAGATTATTGTCACATTGACCAAACTAATGCAAGTACTTATCAAATTGACCTAGGTGTTGATGATGAACAATCTATGGGTCAATATGATGACGAGCATGAGCAAGATGATGATTACTCCGATTCGGACACCGAGCTAGACAAGGTCATGAAGAGTCTCAATCTCATGGCAAATATGAGAGACTACATGTCCAGTGGAAAAGAGTGGATTCTTGATAGTGGATGCACCGACCACATGACCGGAGACAAAGACATGTTTCGAGAGCTTGCAAAGAACGATGGTCCACGCAAGTATGTGACTTTTGGAGACAACTCCAAGGGTAAGGTACTTGGCCTTGGTAAGGTGGCCATATCTCATGATAGCTCTATTCAAAATGTCATGCTTGTAGAATCTCTTGGATACAACTTACTTTCCGTGTCTAGATTAGCTGACTTTGGATTCAATGTGCTATTCACCAAAGTAGATTGCCAAGTCTTTCGTCGTGATAATCAAAACATGGCTTTTACTGGTATCCGTAGAGGTGATCTATATATTGTTGATTTCACTAAGAAAGCCCAACCTAGAGCTTGTTTCATTGCTAAATCCTCTAAAGGTTGGTTATGGCATAGAAGGCTAGGACATGTTGGTATGCGTAATCTAGACAAGCTAATCAAAGGTGATCATATTCTTGGTGTTAAAGATGTTTTCTTTGACAAAGATAGACTTTGTAGTGCCTGTCAAGCAGGAAAACAAGTTGGTGGAAGTCATCCCGTGAAAAACATCATGACCACTAGGAGACCGCTTGAGCTTCTTCATATGGATCTCTTCGGTCCCAATGCTTACAAAAGCCTTGGTGGTAACTCCTTTGGTCTAGTTATAGTTGATGATTATTCCAGATTTACGTGGGTATTTTTCCTTGATGATAAATCGCAGGTTCAGAGGATCTTCAAGACCTTTGCCAAAAAGGCCCAAAATCAATTTGAGGTGAAGATCAAGAAAGTTCGGAGTGACAATGAAACGGAGTTCAAGAACGCCAATGTAGACTCTTTTCTCGATGAGGAAGGAATTCTACATGAGTTCTCGGCTACGTACACTCCTCAACAAAATGGAGTTGTTGAGAGGAAGAACCAAACGCTCATTGAGATGGCAAGAACGATGCTTGATGAATACAAGACACCGAAACATTTTTGGGGAGAAGCGGTCGAGACAGCTTGTCATGCTATCAACATGCTTTATCTTCATAAGCTCCTCGGCAAGACATCATACGAGCTCCTCACCGGTAACAAACCCCAAGTGGGATACTTTCGTGTCTTTGGTTCAAAATGCTATATCCTTGATAAGCATCGTCGGTCTAAATTTGCTCCTAAATCTCATGAAGGCTTTCTTCTCGGTTATGGATCAAACTCCCACAGCTACCGTGTCTACAATAATTTCACCCGAAAGGTTGAAGAGACGGTAGATGTGAAGTTTGATGAATCTAATGGCTCGCAAGTAGAGCAAATGCCTATTGATGTAGGAGACAAGGACCCATCGGAAGCTATCCAAGATTTATCTATTGGAAAGATTCGTCCCATGGAAGTGAAGGAGAGTACCTCATCTACATATGTGGAGCCCCCTACCTCACGTCGAGATGAACCTCAAGGCAACATGGAGGCCTCCACAAGTGGAACTCACCAAGATGAGGAAATGCAACAAGAAGATCCACCACAACCTCCTTCTCCACCACCTCAAGACAACACCAACAACAATGAAGAAGAAGAAGAAGAGGAAGCTCAGCTACAACATCAACAAAAGCTATCCCGAGTTCGAGCAAGAGTCAAGAAGAATCATCCCGTGGAACAAATGATGAACGACATCAACTCCGGGAGAATTACTCGCTCTAAAACTCGATTAGCTAACTTTTGTGAGCATTACTCATTTATCTCTAGTATTGAACCTATGAAGGTAGAAGATGCACTTAAAGACCCGGATTGGGTGAACGCTATGCACGAAGAACTACACAACTTCGAGAGGAACAAGGTGTGGACATTGGTAGAGAAGCCCAACGATGATCAAAACATCATTGGAACCAAATGGGTGTTTCGGAACAAGCAAGATGAAGATGGACAAGTCATCCGCAACAAGGCTCATCTCGTAGCTCAAGGTTACACACAAGTCAAAGGTATGGACTATGGTGAGACCTATGCCCCCGTTGCTAGACTTGAATCCATTCGCATTCTTCTTGCTTATGCCAATCACCATGATATTACTCTCTATCAAATGGACATCAAAAGTGCTTTCCTAAATGGTGAAATTGAGGAGGAAGTATTTGTGAAACAACCTCCCGGATTTGTGAATCCCAAAAAGCCTAATCATGTTTACAAGTTGCACAAAGCTCTTTATGGTCTTAAACAAGCTCCTAGAGCTTGGTACAAATGCTTAACTAGCTTTCTTCTTGAAAAAGGCTTTGAAATTGGAAAGATAGACTCAACGCTGTTCACAAAAAGGGTTAATGGTGAACTATTTGTGTGCCAAATATATGTTGATGATATTATCTTTGGTTCAACTAACCCCCATTTTAGCAAGAAGTTTGGACAGCTCATGTCGGAGAAGTATGAGATGTCCATGATGTGTGAACTCAAATTCTTCCTTGGGTTGCAAATCAAGCAGTCTAAGGAGGGTACCTTTGTCTCACAAACAAAGTACACCAAGGATCTCTTCAAGAAGTTCAACATGCAAGAAAGCAAAGGTATGAGTACCCCCATGCCTACTAGTGGACATAATGACTTGACAAAAGATGGAGAACCCGTTGATCAAAGGGTTTATCGTTCTATGATTGGTTCTCTACTATATCTTTGTGCTTCTCGTCCTGACATAATGTTGAGTGTATGCATGTGTGCGCGATATCAAGCAGCCCCTAAAGAATGTCATCTTAAAGCTGTTAAAAGGATAGTGAGATACCTGATACACACACCAAACTTTGGCATTTGGTATCCTAAGAGGGCCTCTTTCGATCTTGTTGGCTATTCCGACTCGGACTACGCCGGTGACAAGGTTGATAGAAAGTCAACTTCGGGTACGTGTCAATTCCTTGGTCGATCCCTTGTATCTTGGTCCTCCAAGAAACAAAATTCGGTATCATTATCCACTGCCGAAGCAGAATATATTGCTGCTGGTTCGTGTTGTGCTCAATTGCTATGGATGACACAAACGCTTAAGGATTATGGGATACATGTGAGACGTGTTCCCTTGCTTTGTGACAATGAGAGTGCAATCAAGATTGGACACAATCCTGTGCAACACTCTCGAACAAAGCATATTGAAGTTCGTCACCATTTTATTCGTGATCATATTGCCAAGGGTGATATTAATCTTAAGCATGTTCGTACTAACAAACAACTTGCTGATATCTTT
Organism: Secale cereale; assembly: GCA_902687465.1. Classification (NCBI taxonomy): domain Eukaryota; kingdom Viridiplantae; phylum Streptophyta; class Magnoliopsida; order Poales; family Poaceae; genus Secale; species Secale cereale. The sequence continues at coordinate 228,476,772 of LR738715.1, read as the reverse complement.
ACAAAACCTCTTGATGAGAAAGTGTTTTGTCGTTTGAGGAGTGAGTTGAACATCATTGATGCTTCAAACTTGGAGTGATAACTCCATTGATGCATGCAAGGCATGAGCCCTCTTGACTAATCCTTGATATTTCTCTTATGATGATGATCATATGTCTTGGAAACATTTGCCTCCTTGTATTGCATCTAACTCCTTGCAGGTACTTGGATGATCTACATTCCACAAGATTACCACACACTCAGATCATGAGTAATCTTGTCATTGACCAAGTATCTAGCGCTTTGGGATGTTGAGTTCAAGGAACAAAATTCCACATATCCTTTTTTTTACATCTTATACATCTAGTATTTCACTCTTGTCATCTTGGATATTCTTAAGTATTTCCTTGCTTGCCTAACCCATGTAGGAAGATGAACTACACAAGTAGAAATGGCGCTCCAACTTCACATTCAATGAGCACCTACATCGAGCTTACCTACATGAGCAAAGCATCAACAAGCCCAAGGTATGTTCTTCACATCTTTGAGGAGCTTTGCTCAAAGTCATGAGTATAAGCAGCTTCATAAGATGTGATCACATCAAATGCTTAATCGAAAAATGGCAACCCCATTTTGAGCTTAAACGATGAGTATGACCTATGATCAAATGTCCTCATTTGACTCCTAAGTCAATATACTCAAACATAGGTGACTTTGTCGCCGACCTTTATCTAGATGAAGTACATATGCTTTTGGAGTTTTTCTGTTTTCTCTTATGTTCTCTCATTGAGTTTTCTTTAAAAAAAAAACTTCATCTAGGAATCTTTTTATCTTTTTTCTTATGTTTCTTTGTGAATATCTTTTTATGGCTCTGATCAATTCCTTGAAAATCTTTTACAAATTCATTGCAAATCTTTTGAAACATTCCTTGCAAAGTGAGCTGAATTATTTCTGTATTTCCTTGGAATAAACTCGGCGTCACCGATTTGAAACTTTCGGTCTAACCGAAAAGGATTCGGCCCCACCGATCCATCTAATTCGGTGTCACCGATTTATCTTCCAGGACATCAACTTCTGCAGCTCCACTCAAATTTAAATCTTAAGGAGGAGAAGACTCAAATTTAAACCCAAATTGGTTCTCTGAATGTTCTTATTTGCCCTGTTGTGATTCTTAAGGATACCACTTCTTTCTTTCTTTCTTTCTTTCTTTCCATCTTTCCTGTCCTACCTAGTTTACTGTCCTTTTCGGCACTTGATGTCAAAGGGGGAGAGGACTTAGGGGGAGTAGGGGGAGTAGGGGAGAAGAGAAGACTTAGGGGAAGAAGAAAAGCAATCTTATCTTAAGGGGGAGAGAATCACATCAAAGCTGTTTTACATTGGACATTACAATTGGCATCATTCTTTTGATTTTGCTTTCCATAACAAAATCTCTCAGAGTTCATTGAAAATCTTTTAGCTTCGGAGACATGTTTGCTGATTCAAGCCTGTGCTCAATATGAGACACTCCTTATACATGTCCTCCCTGGCTTGGTACTCTTGATGTTCTTGCAGTTGGTTGAAGGAATACTCTTGTGTTATCTAACCTTGTTTTCCCAAGTTTATCTCTTCAGGTACAATGCCAAGGAACCTCAAGGTAAGTATATGCATCTTGCAGAATGTGCATGATGGTGACTTGCTTGTAAATACTTGTTTGCAAGAAATCACCATGCACATATGCATTATCACTCAGTTCCTTTTCTTCTGCTCTGATGCATATAGCCAAGCTGCATGTAGCACATCTTGCTTATCTCTCTTGTGTGCTTGTGGTAGTCCAAAACCATAATCTATGAAAATCTTGCACACTTGTAGGGGGAGCCTGTGTACTACATGCTTGTCAAAGCTTTCGTGATAATTCTGTCTTTCTTTCAATAAGCTTTGATGTCTAGTTTAGTACGATTTCTGTGTGTTGCCATCAATTACCAAAAAGGGGGAGATTGAAAGCACATTTGCTCCCTGGGTGGTTTTGGTAATTAATGACAACATACTTTGTGGTTGGACTAATGCTTTTATCAAGTATGTTTCAGGAAATTCAATCACATTGGATTGGCAAGATGACTGAAGAAGTGGACCCCTCAAAATGCTAAGACAAGCATTGGCAAAAGCTCAAGACTTCATTTCTGGTTTAGTGATCAAAGATCACATTGAGTCCATAGGAAAAGCCAATACTATTAAAAGGGGATGAGGTTGTGTTGATGATCTGGTTGCTCAAAGTGCTTAGTGATTTAGCTCTTTCAACTATCAGCACCTTTCACTACTATACACACTCATAAGTAATCTCGGACAAACCGATTCTTCCAACTCAGTCCCACCGAGATGAACCACTTCAGCCATATTCCAAACCCTAGAAAAATCGGTCATACCGAGTTTGAGATCGGTCACACCGAAACTGAACTGCCAACCTTCTGTAACCATTTCACATCTTTTCGGAATAACCGAGTTTGTATTATCGGTCTTACCGAGATTGACAAGCTTCTGTCTTGGCTCAAATCGGTCTCACCGATAATTCATTTTCGGTCTCACCGATTCTGGCATGTTCCTGTCCTTTCTCAAATCGGTCCAACCGAGTTTTCTTTCTCGGTCCCACCGAAAACTCCAACGTTCATATCAGATACACTTTCGGTCCCACCGAGATGGTATTTTCGGTCCCACCGAAAATCCCAACGTTCACTATATTTGAACTTTCGGTCTGACCGAGTTTTAACTTCGGTCTCACCGAGATTGGTCAAATGTGTGTGTAACGGTTGGATTTTGTGTGGAGGCTATATATACCCCTCCACCCCCTCCTCATTCGTGAGGAGAGCCATCAGAAAGTACCACCACTTCTACCACACACTTTCTGAGAAGTGAACCACCTACCCTTGTGTTGAGATCAAGCCATTCCATTCCTACCATATGAAACTTGATCTCTAGCCTTCCCAAGTTGCTTTCCACTCAAACCTTTCTTCCACCACAGCCATATCAGTGAGGAGAGTTGAGTGTTGGGGAGATTATCATTTGAAGCACAAGAGCAAGGAGTTCATCACCATCAACACCGTCTATTACCTTTTGGAGGGTGGTGCCTCCTAGATTGGTTAGGTGTCGCTTGGGAGCCTCCGTCTTCGAGATGTGGAGTTGAACCAAGAAGTTTGTAAGGGCAAGGAGATCGCCTACTTCGTGAAGATCTACCCCGAGTAAGGCTAGTCCTCCGTGGGCGTAGGCCATGATGGAATAGACAAGGTTGCTTCTTCGTGGACCCTTCGTGGGTGGAGCCCTCCGTGGACTCGCGCAGCCGTTACCCTCCGTGGGTTGAAGTCTCCATCAACGTGGATGTACGACAGCACCACCTATCGGAACCACGACAAAAATCTTCGTGTCACCAAACTGCGTTTGATCTTCTCCACCTCTCTTTACTATATATGCAATTTACTTTCCGCTGCCCATACTCTAGAATTGCATGTGTAGTGTGTTACTTGACTTGATCTTAATTGTAAAACTGCCTAAAACTTTGCACAACCAAAAGGCAGATTTTTTATATTGTCAAGTAGTCTAATCACCCCCCCTCTAGACATACTTCTTCGATCCTACACATGCATACATGACCCAGCAACGAACGTGTCGGTCATCAACGTATGAACCCAAGTCGTAGCAAGCTACAAGGACTTAAAGGAACAACGCGTGACATTTCCCCTAAGGGACAGGCACAGGAACGAAGAAGGACACATGCCGGCCAGCCTAAGTGTTCCGGAGCAGTAGCAAGCTACCAAGGCTCAGTGGAAGCACTAGGAGACATTTCCCTGTAAGATAGGCTACCAAAGGTAAACAACTAGGTGTCGGATCCCACACATAGCAATACACATTACACGTACGCATAACATGCAAGTATGTGCTGTACAACAAGGCATCACAACATAACTCAACAACTCATATAGATAAAGGCCCAGAAGAGCCATCATAGCATTTATTACAAACAGAGGTCACATGACCCAACACACAGAGCATACAGGCAACGGAAGCATAACATGTCTGAGTACAGACAACTACAAATGAAAAAGGCTGAGATGCCTGACTATCTACAAGATCCTACAAGGGTACAAGATCGTAGCTGAGGTAACAAGCTAAACGTCGAAGTCCACACGGAACCACTAGCGAGACTGAAGTCTCTCTGCAAAAACATAAATTAAGCAAACGTGAGTACAAAGGTACTCAGCAAGACTTACATCAGAACTAGGTACATATGCATCATTATCAACAAAGGGGGTGGTGGAGTTTGACTGCAGCAAGCCAGCTTTGACTCGGTGGCTATCCTGAATTACGACTGCAAGTAACTCTTTTGAGGTGGCGCACACGAGTCCACATATTCACCAATCAATACACCACTATGGATCCGCTCTCGTCTCCCTACGAGAAGGCCATCCATAGCACTCACGCTTATCTTGCGTGTTTTAGAGTATCCACTTTCATTTGTCTATGAACTGTAATAGGCAACCCAGAAGTCCATTTCCGCGGACACGGCTATTCGAATAGGTTATATATAACCCTGCAGGGGTGTACTACTTCACACACGCTCTCACCACTTACCGCCGTTTACACGACATGTACTCGGCAACCTTCAAGCGGAGGCCCAGCGAGGGTGTCGGCCACGACCTGACTAACCACACAAGTCTCTCGTCCAGGTTTATCACCTATTTGGGTTCCATCTGTGGGGAGATCCGGCCGGGGTGTCGCTCACGGCCCCAAACGATGTGTACAGGGTTCCCGCATCACCAAACGGGCGATCCGTACATCGTGCCACGTACCTGCCGCGTCAGAGCCCACCCCGAGGGTCAGCGCTGCGCACGACCTCCAGTAAACTACAAACACCAGAAACTAGTTGCAACTCCTGGACAGAGAACAAGGGCAGTTAATAAGTCAAGAGGGTCCATTGGTTTCAGGCCCAATGCATGGTAGTAACTGGTCATGGATCAACCAACACAGAACTCAGTACCTGAGGATGGCTGCAATGAGACAACCCACCATGTACTCCTACATGGCCTCTCATCGCTACCTTTACCAAATCGTGTTCACACACTTAGCTCACACACATTAGGACATGTTCATCACCATTCCAATTCATCCCCGATGAATCAGACCTGACACAACTCTAAGCAATAACAGGCATAACCAGATAGCATGAAAGAGTAGGCACAACATGGCTCAAACAACTCCTACTCATACTAGTGGGTTTCAACTATTTACGGTGGCAATGACAGGTCATGCAGTGGAAAGGGGTTCAACTACCGCAACAGGTAACAGTTGAAGCGTTTTTGTCCTAATGCATTAAAAGAGAGCAAGAGCGAGAGAGTGGGATTGTATCGGAATGCTCAATGGGGTTTTGCTTGCCTGACACTTCTGAAGATAACATTGAGTCTTCATCGGTGTCATCGATCACATCGTCGGAACACGTCTACTGAAAGGGGACAAACACCGGCAACACAGAGAAAAACACAATCAATGCAATGCGACAAAATGATGCATGATCATGACATGGCAATATGCTGTTGATTGAGCTAATGCAACTAGCAACCATATTAAATGAAGTTGGTTTGATCCAAGGATTCAAATTCAAACTCCATATGTGATTATTTAATTGTCATTTAATTGATTTGACCTGATCAGCAGGTTTAACTTGGTCAAATATGCATGAAAACGCCATAAACAGATTCCTTGAATTTTTCTGATCATTTTTCATATATAAATTATTTTCATCCGAGCTACGGTTGATTTTATATGATTTTTAGAAGTTTTGGCTATTTTCTGAAATAAATAAATCATTTCTGATTTATTTTAAATTACAGAAAATAGTTACTGCGTCAGCATTGAGTAAGCATGATGTCAGTAGGGTCAAAGGGCTGCCCTGGGTCAAACCTGACCAGTGGGGCCCACTGGTCAGTGACCCACTAGCTAACAGGGTTAGTTAGTTTTTAAACTAACACTAACTAAACTGTTGGTGGGGCCTGGGCCCACATGTCAGTCTCTCAGGGCCTAATTAAGTTTAGTTTTAACTAAACTAATTTAACAGGGGTTGGCCCCACGTGTCAGTGACCCAAAGAGCGAAGCACAGAGATTAGTACTTAATTAAAACCTAAACTAAAACTAAACAACGGCCGGCCCCACATGTCATGGACACAGGGGGGGGTCCAGCCGTGGTCAAAGGGGTCAAGCCCACCGGCGGCTCGACGCCGGCGAGGCCAAACGCGACGGCGGGTGCGGATATCCTCCTTCGGCGACCAAACGGCCAGCGGAAGGTATCAACGTGACGCGGGCACTCTTCCGCGTCGAGTGGTGGCGGTAGTTGGCCCTGGGGTGGCCAGAAAAGTGGCCGGCGACGAGGTCCAGCGGCGGCAGCGGTCGGGCTTGCGCGGGCGCGGCGCTGCAGGCTGCGGCTGGGCACGCTGAGGGCACCAGGAGGGATCCCGTGCTCTCCCGCATCCATCCCCGCAAGTGGGAGGAGCTGGGGTAGCCGGAGCTTGTCGGAAACGAGCTCGCGGCGGCGCCGGAGTTCGGGCACCGTCGAGTTGGGTGTTGCGGGGCACGGGGAGGTGAGCTGGTGGGTGCGTTCGGCTCTTGGGAGCTCGGTGAGCACGGTGACGGGCTCGGTTCCGAGCTTGCGCGTCTGTGGCTACGACGGCGACAAGCTCAGCAGCAGCCGGCGACGGTAAGGAAGGGGGCGACGGCTATGGCGAGTTGCAGGCCACGGGGACAGGGGGAAACGGCGGGGAAGCTCACTGCGAGGTCGAAGCGCAGCTCGGTGGGCTCGGGGAAGCGACGGACGTTGCGAATCGACGGCGAGGTCGACGGCGGCCGGAGGTTGAAGACGAGTGCGACGACGACAAAGCAGGGCCTCCCGGCATCCCGTAGCTTGGTGGGGAGGACGAGAAGGACGCATCGGAGCTCGTGGTCACTTTGCGGGGGCGTGGGGAGGGCTGTGGCCACGGTGGTGCTCGCCGGCGCGGCCGCGACGGCTTCGGCCATGTTGGGAGGGGACGAGGGAGAGAGCAGAGGAGGGGAGAGTAGTGTCCAGGGGGTCGAGGCAGCGCCGAGGAGAAGACGCGAGGCGTCGCGGTGTCGAGGGGAGGGCCAGGCAGGCAGGTGGCGTGGAGGCACGGCCGTGCGCGCGTGCCGGCCACACGCCTGGCCGACTGGCGCCAGGAGGACGACAACGGTGGTGGGCTGGGCCTGTGAGCCGCTACAGGAGAAGGCCAGGTGAGGTAAGCCCAGGTACTTCCACTCTCTCTCTCTCTTTTCTTAAATTAGTTTCTGTTTTTCTATTTTCTGCTTTTGTTTTGATTAAATAAAAATGCCAGAACATTTTCATAAATCTTGGGAATATTTGTGGGCACTGTCTGGATTAATCCCAACAACCCTCATTTACTTCCAAGATTATTTGGGCATTTAAAATTACCTATAGGATTTAAATGTCCAAATGCAAATATCTATGATTTAATTCAAGGATCCAAAATGGCTCCCAAAATTATGAAACCATTTTTGGCAGAGGTTTTAGCCAAGACCAAAAATGATGAACATTTTGTGAAGGGCACTTTGGATACATTGAAAAGTATTTAGGTTCAACCTAGTTGAGTTCCTTTGGTGCTAGGGTTTCAACATCCCCAATTCAGGTTTCCTTTGAAAATAAACATGATGCAACAGACAAGTGCTATCCTAATGCAAGGTGAAGCTGGGGATGTGACAACAATGTTCTACTTCGACCTTTCCAAAATCTTCCATCAAGCTACGCCATTCATCAAGGATTGGAGCCGCCACCATAGAGTGTCCATCGTTGCTTTTTAGAGACTCAACCACAATCAAATTGTCCATCTGAATCAGAAGAGAATTTATCCCAAGCTGTAGAGCTAGCTTAAGACCTTCTACCATTGCAGCTGCTTCTACTGCTACAATATCGGCTGCATATTCAAGCCCGGCTGTGGATGCGGAAACGAAGGAGCCAAAGTGATATCGAATGACAGCTCCACATGACCCTGAGTAACTTTCTCGAAAAAAGGATGCGCCAACATTAAGTGGCAACTGACCAGATAGAGGCTTCCTCCAACGATTCATACACGGGATCGCGGTAGGCTTCCTGTTTGCGCGCACATAATTTAGTGTTAAGGCTCGGATTGATGGACCAGTTCTCGTCGGTGTTTGCACCTCTTCCTTCTTCACAATTTGACGTCGCTGCCACCACAGAAACCAGCATGTAGCCCAGGTTGGAATTGGTGAATGACTGGAAGGAAAGAACACTATCTTATGGCGGGAAAGAGGCATTGATTAAGGCAGTAGCCCAGGCCATACCAATGTATGCGATGAGTGTATTCAAATTCCCTAAAAAATGCAAATGAATCATTGATGACATATCACATTACTGGTGGGGAGAAAATCAGCAGAAAATGCATTGGTTTGCTTGGTGGAAGATGTGTGTTCCGAAGGAGAAAGGAGGCTTAGGCTTTCGCGATGTTAATTGTTTCAATTTCGCTATGCTCGTGAAACAGTGTTGGAGACTCATTGAGAATTTTGTGCTAGGGTTGTAAGGTCTAAGTACTACCCATCCGGAGACATCCTAAACTGCCAACTCAAGAAAGGTTCCTCCTATGTTTGGCAGAATACATGCGCTGGCATTCAGACTTTCAAAAAAGGGTGTATTTGGAGAGTGCGAAATGGCATGAAGATCAACATTTGGGAGGACAACTGGATCCCAAACAGCTCTTCTAGGAAGATAATTACGGTGCGCGGCAACATAATTCTAACCACTGTGAATGAATTGATAGACCCAGTCACTGGAGGATGGGATGAGCAACCTATCATGGACAATTTTTGGAACATTGATGCAGAAAGAATATTGCAAATTCCTTTATTCCAGCGTGACACAGAGGACTTTGTCGCATGACATCTCACAAAGTCTGGTACCTTTACCGTTTGATCGGCCTATTACAGGCAGTGGGAGGATTCCCATTCGGCCGAGAACCCAAGTACAAGAGGAATTAGTGGATTGGTGTCACATCCAATATGGAAGATCATATGGAATCTTAAAATGCCAGGGAAGGTGAAAATATTCGTACGGAGATGCCTTCACAATGCTATTCCATGTATGGTTGTACTGACTAATCGTCATATCTCAACTTCTGGTCAATGCCCAGTGTGTCAGATACATGCAGAGGATGTAGCGCACGTCCTTTTCAGGTGCAGTCGAGTAAAAGAAGTATGGCGCGCGCTGGGCTTACTTGAAATCATAGAACATGCATGCACACTGTTAGAAGGGATAGAGAGGGATTGGTGGAATAGTTGTTGTATGATGGATTCGATGTTTATTGCTTGAGCCTCGTGGGAATATATATAGGAGTACATGATCATCTTGGAGTACAAGGCAAGGTAGAATAATATCCTACGCTATCCTAACTTTCCTAATAATCAATATACTCAACACCCCCCCGCAGTCACAATGGTAGCGACGCAGACGGTGAGACTGGAGAAGAATCCGAAGGCAAGCCGACGGACACCCCCACAGTTGTAACGGTCGATACATCGGGAAGTCGTGGCTAGAGTGGAGACCGACGAGTCTGCTCAAGCAAGGCGGTAGCCCTTTGTGCCGATGTCGATGTAGCAGAGAGCGTAGGGTGGTGTAGCCGTTGTTGAGGTAGTCGTGCGAGGGACGCCGTGGTCGATGTCGAGTTGGTGTGGCCGGTGTCGAGGTAGTTGCCGTGGACCGGGAAGAAGAGCGGCGACGACGGCCTGAGGAGGCGGCGGCTAGGTCAGAAGCGCGGGGACGGTCCTCGAAGTAGGCGAGGAAGAACCCAACAACATGACGAGGACCGGTGCGGACGGTGGCGTTCTCGCGCCTATGGAGGCGGTGCGACGCATACCATGTAGAAGTCGACGCGCGAGGACGGCGAAGTGGACTGCGTGCCACGATGCTACGACCCGAAGGGGTGATGCAGCGGCAGCGCGTGTGTCGGGGTGACGACGGGGAAGACGTCAGGACGGTTGCAGGGACCGCGTGCCACGCTCGCTACGGCCTGACGAGGCGACGCAGCGGCAGCACGAGGGTCGGTGCTGCCTCGCACTACAAAAATAACTACTTCCGTGATAATACGTGCTTGTCATAGTAGGTCACGTTTTCTGTCATGCATGTACATCCATGACGATTTTATGACAGAATCAAGATAATCATACATGTGTTGTTGTAGAAGTGTTCCATGACAATACAAAAATTATCATCACGGAAGTGTCCACTTCCATGATGATAAATGGCGCGACATCGAAGTGTTTTCATCAAGGTAACCGACACATGGCATCCACCGTAACGGGTCGCCGTTAAGCTATCGGGTCCGATTTTGGATCCGATAACCCGTTAATAGCGAGGACCAATGGGAACTTTCCACGTGTAAAATTCTCATTGGCCGAAGGAACCACATGCCAGCTCCAAGTGCAGACAGATGTCAACCAACCAATGGACAGGAGGCGCCTATGATACATCGACACGTGGCACAACCCAACAGTGGCCCATTCAGGTCAAAAGGCTAGCCCGTTTGTCTTGATTAAATGTTAACATGCCGACCCATCGAAAGCCTGTTAACGGCCTGCCCGCATATAGCCCTTTCAGGCCCGATAACTCACGACCCATTATGGCCTTTCCGAATTCGGCCAACTTGCTTCATTTGGGCCGTCCAATATGATTCCAGCCCGTTGTAATTTCTGGCCCATGTATGGCCCATGGTGTCTTTCGGCCCATATGAGACCCTTTGTAACTCTTGGCCCATTAACGGCCCGTGGTGAAACTGGCCCATAGTGAACAGTATATTGCTTCATACCCATTTACGGGCCCATTACTCCATTGGGCTATTCCCAACCCATGTTATCTTTCGGCCTTTTAAGGGTCCATTTATTCTTGGGCAGATTTGCAGCATTCGGTTGCTTACGGTCCGTTACTGGCCTTTTCCGCTTGTGGACCAAATTCAGCCCTTGGTTAAAGTCGGCCCATTAATCCGTTGGGCCGTTTTCATGGTGTCACCAAATATGGCCCATTAACGACCCGTTATGCCTGCCGTTGGAATTAAGCATGTTGTACACATGGGCCTGTTAATGGCCCATAAACAGATGATTCCCATTGTAGCCCGTTTACGGCTGAAAGTACATGTAGTCCCCATGTGTGGTTTTGGTAATTAAATGACAATCCTAATGGACTAATGTTTGCATTGAGATATACATTTGAAGGAAAATTCCATTTGCAATGCATGAAGAATATTGGATGAATTGGTGGACGAAATCCATCAACATAAATGTATGCATTGAGACTTGATAATGAATGACAATTCCTAAAGAAACAATGACATCAAGTTATATCGGAAGGTTTGTTCCATGGGTGTTGGGGATATAAGTATTTCATATGACCCGCCCAGGAGGGGCCGGGTTACCCGACAGCGGTTCATAAGACCAGCCCAGAAGCCCATTAAAGACGGCGGTTTAGATAAGGGCCCAAGGCCCACGGCGGCTTAAGGCCTGTAAGTATCAACCGCCATATATGTAACTTGTAATGTAAGGCGTGTAAGATGAGTCACCGAGCCGGACACGGTTGTATGAGCCGGCCGGGACTCTGTAGGCCGCAGGGCGTCAACTCGTGTATATAAGGGGACGACCCGGCATTGGCTTAGGGCAAGAAAGAAGAGATCGAGAGCTAGGCAAGCGCATCCGCAACCTAGCAATCGACACCCCAGCAATTTCATCCTAAACTCGAGTAGGTTTTACCCTCACCGCAGGGGCCGAACCAGTATAAACTCCCCGTGTCCTTTGTCTTGTTCTTAACCCCTTTAAGCTAACCACGTCGCTATGGCTCCACAATCAAGTCCTTACCTTAGGACATCTACCGTGACACTTCCACGACAGTTGGCGCCCACCGTGGGGCATGCGGCTGGTAGTTTTGAGTTCTTGAAGGGAAACTTCGAAGGGCTTAAGGGATACGCTATGGGCCGGATGACTAAGAGTCATCGCATCAAGCTTTACATAGATGATAAAGGCTGGGGCCCCGAGGCCGGCTCAATTGAGTACGGGTACCGGGTCCCCTTCGGCGGAATCCACGTCTTCATTGGTAAGATCGGCGAACCGGCCCTGAGCCGGACATCTGCACCGACATCGTCGAGCCGGCTCAGCGTGCGCGACCTGACTGGGTTCGGCCCGCGAGGAAGCGTGCTTTCATCGGATACATCCAGGGCACTAGAGGCTCCGGATCTTATGAAGAAATAGCTGTTCTTTCTGATGGTGAGTCATCTATAGGTGAGACTAACTCCATGTATCAGATGCAGAGCAGACGGCTTGGGGGCTCGTCCGATGGCAACAGTATTCCGGACTTCAGTGAACCACCGAATAGGGTGGTGATCTTCATGGCCGGCACCCAGCGGGCTCTTAGGTCAACAGTCGTCGGGACCATAACACCTGGCGCGACAGCAGCTGCGGCAGGCGCGGACGGCTCAGCACAATCGCTGGCTCAAGCTTTATCAGATTTATTGGAGAATCTGGCGACTCTGATGGGAACGAAGGTTACTCCAGAAAATCAGGATCAGCACAAGACGACCGTGGATAAATTGCGGCAAGAGATAACACAAGTTAGGGAGGACATGGAAGCCTAGAGCACCAGGATGGCTGAAGAGCGGGCTGTTCTGGATGCCCGAGCCCAGCGGATTCAAGCGGAAGCTTTCCAGCTCTCGGTAGGACAGAATGCTGCTAATGAAGGCCTGATGAGGAGGAAACAACAGAGTCGACTCCCCTTTGTCTATGAGCCCAGGAATCTTTTCTCAGATGGGGCAGGGGGCAGTGGTCCGCCAGTATTAAACCGGATGGCAGAGGCACCCAGGACCGACGGTCAGGTTCGTCAGCGTACAACTGGATCTCTGTATGCAGATCAAAACCGCTCAGCTGATGGGCCTCGAACCCCTCGTTGGATTACCCCAAGTGGAAGGTGTAAGATGCAGTAAGTAGAAGTGTTTTCCCTTAGCAAAGATGCCAAGGATCGAATACCCAGAGACTCCTAGGTTCAACAGGTGGGTGTCAACTGCTAACGGCGCAATTAGCAATCAACGTGGACCTGCACACAGATACAAATAACTTTGCTCCCAACGAGTACAGAGAGGTTGTCAATCTCTCCGGCCTTGTAGTTCACAAAGGGTTAAAAGCAATATGATAGTAGTGATAGATAGTAATTTGCAATAGTAAATAAAATAGCGGAAAGGTAAATAGTGTATGTGATCAATGATAGTAATATGGACCGGAGTCACATGATGTTCACTAGCGATGTCTCTCTCCCAAAAGACGATAAAACACCTATGCGAGGTAACAAATTACAGCTGGGCAATTGACAGGACCACGAACGCAAACCAATGCTAACTAAATTGCAAGAAAGGTTGAGGTTCAAAGCATGGGCGGTACGCCAAAGTAAGTAGACCGAAATCCAACTGCATCTACTACTAATCATCCACCTTGAGATATCTATCCAGAACATCTCGCTGGTATTAAGTTGCGAGTCCCACCCATAGTGTAAACTCAATGCAACAGACAACTGCATTAAAAGAACTTTGCGTAAAGTAAACAATCCTTGCACCCGCGAGCACAAGCACCGTTGTTTTCCCCCTTGTGGCAACAGCACATCCCCTAGACTCATGTTCCTGTCACTCAAGCTAGTCATCGAGGGGCATGAACCCACAATCGAGCATAACGTTCCCTCTTGGAGTCACTACCTACTACTTGGCCAAAGCAATAAATAACAACGGAGAACATGCAAGAATTACTTATGAACTAAAATACAAAAGAGGTGAATCAAATATATTACTCAAGATTAATCTGAACATAATCTCATAATCCATCGGATCCCAGCAAACTCAACATAGCAACAACACAAGGATTACATAGGTGCCTCGATCATGTAGGGCAGCTCACGAGGACTAATTAGTGAAGCACAAGAACGGGAGGAGAACATCACATAGCTACTGGTCATGGACTCATGGTCCAAGGGAAACTACTCACGAGTCATCCGGGAGGCGTCCATGGTGGTGGAGAAGCTCCCGGTGGTGATCCTTCCCTCCGGCAGGGTGCCGGGAAGAGTTCTCCAGGTGCTCCCGATCTTGGAAGCGGCGGCGGCGGCGGAACAGAGATGGGATCGCGAAAACAAGTCCTGTTTCAAGGGTTACGGGGGACCCTTTAAATAGCTGCCAAAGTAGGGCATCGGGGGGCTCTCGGGGTGCCGAGGCGCCCCCTCGGCGCGGCCCAGGGGGGGGGGGGCGCCCACAGGGCGCCTGGGCCCCCTGTGGCCCCCCAGGCTCCCCTTCGGAAGCAGTGTCCTTCTCGGAACGCTGGTTTTTTATATATTTTTATGGATTTTTCTGGGCAGTTCTCGAAACGTGAAAACCTGAAATACAAAAACAGCCGAAAACAGAAACTGGCACTGGGGTGCACTGGATTAGTAAGTTAGTCCAAATATGGTCAAAAGTGTATGGAAGTGTATGAATATCATAGCAATATCACCCAAAAGTGGCATGGAGCAAGCAGAAATTATAGATACATTTTGGACGTATCAACATCCCCAAGCTTAATTCCTGCTCGTCCTCGAGTAGGTAAATGATAACAAGAATAATTCTGTGGTGACATGCTAACCATATAAGATTTTCTCATAGTCATATGACAAATGCTTACTGAGACAATGATTCTAAAGTAATTAAGTTGTCTCAAGAGAAAATCACAAATGACTGAAAATTTTACAACATGAAACTGAAACATCAAAAAGATTTTCAATGAACATGATGTGCAAATATGATCAAGTGATATCTAGCTTGCCCCCTTTAGTGATGCAAAACATAAGTGCAGGGGCACCTTCAAGGTTTAAGTGATGACTAGATACAATCATTTCAAAATAAACGATATCACAATCATGCAAAAGACAATGCTACTTTGGGACAATGCACATTACACTGAGAATGACAATCATGCTCTCAGTAGTAGGTGCTTGAAGTGCTAGAGCTTTTTATTATGAAACATGGAAGCAATTGTGTCAATGGTAGTAGTACTTCATATGTGTCATGCATAAAACATCTTATAAGTTGCAAGCCTCATGCATCGAATACTAATAGTGCCCGCTCCTTGTCCTAATTAGCTCGGATCCCCATGGGTTATCATTGCATTGCATATGTTTTTACCAAGTGTCACAAAGGGGTACCTCTATGCCACCTGTACAAAGGTCCAAGGAGATAGATCGCATTTGATTTCTCGTTTTTGATAAATCTCAACTTGAGGACATCCATACCGGGACAACATAGAAAATAGATGATGGACTCCTCTTAAATGCATAAGCATATTCTCATGAGAGATTGATGACAAGGTCCAAGCTAAAACTTCCACCATGATGCATGGCTTTGGTTGGCGGCCCAATGTTCTTCTCTAACAATATGCATATTAATTCAACCCACGGTAAATCACCCTTACTTCAGACAAGACGAACATGCATAGCAACTCACATGATATTCAACAAAAGTGTGACAGTTGATGGCGTCCCCAAAAACATGGTTACCGCTCAGCAAGCAACTCATATGAAATAAGATACATAAGCAACATATTCTTTACCACAATAGTTTTTAGGCTACTTTCCCATGAGCTATGTATTGCATGGTTAATTTGCTTAGTGCAGGTGGAGGTTAGCAAAAGACTGGGAGCAACCAACTAAGAGAGTAATGACGGTCATAATCATGCAGAGCGACAAAGCAATATTGAATCAGGCATGGTAGTTATATCGCTACTCAGAAACAAAAGATCATCAAAGCTTGACAGACTTTCTTTACAGTCTTGAATATGCATGAGCATACGCCAACTCAATCAAAATAAATTTCAAAGGAAGATATTACTAAACCATACCACATCATAGGCAAACAAACCGAGTTGGTACTCCAATGACACATTGGGAACCCCCCAGCTATTCGAGATTAACCATAAGAAAACCTGAACTACTAAGCACCATCATGAAAGTAGCATCTTTATCATAGACACTTTAACCAATGCAGCGGAGGCAAACTCTCTTAATAAGATGTTCATGATAATTAAAAAGAGTTCAAGCAACCAACTAAATAAAAGCTCTTGAAAAGATAAGCATGAATACTAAGAGCAGAGCATGATAGTAGCTATTTAAAAGACAAAGAACAAACACAGCATAGATAGACAATGAAAATTCTATGTAATGTTCTAGGTAGAGGTGGAGCGTGTTTCTCTCCCACATAAAGGAATGCTGGGTTCCGACTCGTTATGAAAAACTGAAAAGAAAACTAAAAGCAAGACGCTCCAAGCATAGCACATAACACATGAAGTGATAAAAATATAGCAGAATGGAAGACGAACTGATAATGTTGATGGAGAAGGGGATGCACGGGGGCATCCCCAAGCTTAGACGCTTGAGTCTCCTTGAATATTTCTTGGGGGTGCACGGGGGCATCCCCAAGCTTGAGCGCTTGACACTCCTGAATCTTTTTATCATCTTCCCTCGCACACTTGAAAACTCCCTTCATACATAACTCATTCATAATCTGATTAGCGAGGTTAGTAACCTTAATAAAATAATTATACCTTGCTGGAAATAAGGATATTCTTGAAGTTATACTGTTTCTCAAGATTGCCAAAAGGTTTTTGCAAAGAAAAAGCAAGTTCTTAATTTGCAAAGTGAAGGTAAGGCAAAACAGGACAGAATCTGTGAAAAACAGAACAGCAGGCAGTAATTGACCTGTTCGGGATACTTATGCAACTCAAATAAAAAAACTCAGAACTGACGCACGAAAGACAATTATATAGAGAACACTGTCGAAAAAATTCAGACCAAAAAGATGATCTGGTGATTTTATACGAATTTTTCTATCCAAGGACATAATCTGTTTCCTGGACAGCACCTCACAACTTTTGAACTTTCTAGCAATCAGAGGCTATACTTGACACAAATATGAAAAGCAAAGATACAATGATGATGCTACAGCAGTAAACAACATCAAGACACAACAAAAGCAAAATTTTTATTCATGTGGGCTGCCTCCCAAAAGCGCTTTCTTTTATGCCTTTAAGCTAGGCATAATGCATAGAGGAATCAATATTCATCATAATAATCGGAGTTGTAAAGTGGTTCAAATGATTCCTCAACAAGTTCATTCTTTTTTCTTCTAGGAAAGGGGTACACACCTTTTGCCTTCCCGCGTAAGCGGATTTGTCCCTTACCTATATCAATGAAGCCTTTAACTGCTCGGAGGAAGTCCCTTCCGAGCACTATATTTCCTTGGTTTGGCTCCATGATGAAGAAATCAATCATCGCAATCCCTTTAAGGAATTTAACTGGCACGTCTTTTATTTTTCCCTGGATTTCAGAAATATCTCCATTAGTATGTTCATGATAAGATGGTAATATATCCATGTCAAATTTTAAAGAATCACGAGCAACTTTTGGCATAGTAGAAACCATAGATCCAATATCACAATAAGCAAGGAAGTCTTGATTAGAGATGCTAATCCTAACAAGAGGTTCCCAGTCATTATCTATTTCCAAAATATCTCTCTTATTGGGTTTGGGTTTCTCTACCTTTATTAAGTCTAGAGCATCCATTCTCTTCTCAATAGTAGCAAGTCTATCTATGATAGTATCAAAGTTATGATCATAAACAAAGTAACTAGATAGACTATGTATAATTTCAAGAGCTCTAGCTTCATCACATTCTAAGAAATCTCCCTCAGCTATAATGTCAAGGGAGTTTTTACACCATTTAAAAAGACCATGGTAAAAATTCCTAAGCACAATTTTTATAGGTATCCAAGGCATAATTCTCCTATGTGCATCAGAAATCCTGTCCCATGCCTTCTTCATATTTTCTCCATCCCTTTGATGGAAATCTAAAACCTCTGATTCCCTCAAAGCTCCAAATCCTAACATGTTTAACTAAACAGATAGTACTACTAACAGGAAGGTAAATAATTTTTTTGTGATTTTCGATAAAAGGAACTAAAGCAAATATGATAGGTAAACTAACAAGACTAATAAGCAAAGGTAAAAGATAGCATGCAACTCCCCTATCCTGAAGAGTGGAGTCCCCGGCAACGGCGCCAGAAAATACTCCTTGATGGGCCTCGAACCCCTCGTTGGATTACCCCAAGTGGAAGGTGTAAGATGCAGTAAGTAGAAGTGTTTTCCCTTAGCAAAGATGCCAATGATCGAATCCCCAGAGACTCCTAGGTTCAACAGGTAGGTGTCAACTGCTAACGGCGCAATTAGCAATCAACGTGGACCTGCACACAGATACAAATAACTTTGCTCCCAACGAGTACAGAGAGGTTGTCAATCTCTCCGGCCTTGTAGTTCACAAAGGGTTAAAAGCAATATGATAGTAGTGATAGATAGTAATTTGCAATAGTAAATAAAATAGCGGAAAGGTAAATAGTGTATGTGATCAATGATAGTAATATGGACCAGAGTCACATGATGTTCACTAGCGATGTCTCTCTCCCAAAAGACGATAAAACAGCTATGCGAGGTAACAAATTACAGCTGGGCAATTGACAGGACCACAAACGCAAACCAATGCTGACTACATTGCAAGAAAGGTTGAGGTTCAAAGCATGGGCGGTACGCCAAAGTAAGTAGACCGAAATCCAACTGCATCTACTACTAATCATCCACCTTGAGATATCTATCCAGAACATCTCGCTGGTATTAAGTTGCGAGTCCCACCCATAGTGTAAACTCAATGCAACAGACAACTGCATTAAAAGAACTTTGCGTAAAGTAAACAATCCTTGCACCCGCGGGCACAAGCACCGTTGTTTTCCCCCTTGTGGCAACAGCACATCCCCTAGACTCATGTTTCTGTCACTCAAGCTAGTCATCGAGGGGCATGAACCCACAATCGAGCATAATGTTCCCTCTTGGAGTCACTACCTACTACTTGGCCAAAGCAATAAATAACAACGGAGAACATGCAAGAATTACTTATGAACTAAAATACAAAAGAGGTGAATCAAATATATTACTCAAGATCAATCTGAACATAATCTCATAATCCATCGGATCCCAGCAAACTCAACATAGCAACAACACAATGATTACATAGGTGCCTCGATCATGTAGGGCAGCTCACGAGGACTAATTAGTGAAGCACAAGAACGGGAGGAGAACATTACATAGCTACTGGTCATGGACTCATGGTCCAAGGGAGACTACTCACGAGTCATCCGGGAGGCGTCCATGGTGGTGGAGAAGCTCCCGGTGGTGATCCTCCCCTCCGGCAGGGTGCCGGGAAGAGTTCTCCAGGTGCTCCCTATCTTGGAAGCGGCGGCGGCGGCGGAACAGAGATGGGATCGCGAAAAGAAGTCCTGTTTCAAGGGTTACGGGGGACCCTTTAAATATCTGCCAAAGTAGGGCATCAGGGGGCTCTCGGGGTGCCGAGGCGCCCCCCCCGGCGCGGCCCAGGGGGGGGGGCGCCCACAGGGCGCCTGGGCCCCCTGTGGCCCCCCAGGCTCCCCTTCGGAAGCAGTGTCCTTCTCGGAACGCTGATTTTTTATATATTTTTTATGGATTTTTCTGGGCAGTTCTCGAAACGTGAAAACCTGAAATACAAAAACAGCCGAAAACAGAAACTGGCACTGGGGTGCACTGGATTAGTAAGTTAGTCCAAATATGGTCAAAAGTGTATGGAAGTGTATGAATATCATAGCAATATCACCCAAAAGTGGCATGGAGCAAGCAGAAATTATAGATACGTTTTGGACGTATCATCAGCCCCTCGCTATCCTCCGACACCGCCGGGTAACTACTCCAACCCTCTGGATAACATGATAGTAGGAGCATCAAGGCTGGCGGCCTTGCCAGTTGAGGGTGAAACCCCGGTGGCAGTGGAAACCCAGAGAGCTCAGGAGCTGCTTCAAACGGCACTACAACAACAACAGGTTTATTCTTATAGTCGAGACCATATTCACTCAACCCCCCGTCCAAGTGCTAGCTACAGTGGACACGTTGACTCACTAGAGGTTTCAAGAGCAGAACGACGTCGTAACTCGCCTCATGGATATAACCCGGTGTGGCATGATGCCAGGGGACAGGATGTGCCGGGTCAGACGACTGATCATCAGCCGGCGCCTCATCACCCGGCAACATCAGTGGAAGCGGGTAGAACTTCCCGGGCATGGGGCATGCCATGTCTGTCAGCGGCTATAAGGAACAAACGGTTGCCTAAGGATTTTAAGGGTCCTCGCAAGGTGCCGAACTACACAGCAGATCAGCCTCCTGAGGCCTGGGTAGAGAGCTACGAGATGGCAATGGAGATGTTGGATGTTAGCGAAGCTGCATGTGCTAAGTACTTCACCATGATGCTAGAAGGCACGGCTCACAACTGGTTAAAGGGATTACCCGTCAATTCCATCGGGTTATGGGCAGAGTTGAAAACCAGGTTCATCAAGCACTTCAAGGACACGTGTACGCAACCCATGTCGATCGTGGATCTAGACTCTTGTGTTCAGAACGAGGGTGAGTCAATAACTAGTTTGGTACGCCGGGTTTCAACCATCATGCACTCTTCAGACAAGATCAACGCCGAATCAGCAATAATCACATTGGAGAAGAATCGTCGTTTCCTTCCACTCAAGCGGAAGCTAGGTCGGCTTAAGCGCCATTGTGATGATGTGGGGGAGCTCATGTCGGCTCTCGTCAAGTATGCCGACTCTGATAGTACCAAGGACCCCGAGTCTGAAGCGGACAAGCCGGGAAAGGGAAAAAGGGTAATGACCCGGGAGGACAGCAGTATAACCCGGCCAATCAGCACAGTGGTAATAAACGCATGGCTGGTGCTTTTGTACCTAATACAGGGGCACAAAATTTTAATCAGCATCGCAAGGGGAGGCCACCTCCAAGGTACAATATCGATGAGGTGATGAATCAGCCATGTCCGAAGCACGGGTCAGATGAAAAGCCGGCCACCCATGCATGGAAGGATTGCAAATCATGCGATCTTACAGAGAGTTCATCCAGAATGGTCAGGGGCCGAATGACGGCTCATGATCTGGTTTTCAGGGTCCGAGTCATGGAGGCGGTGGCTCCAGCTCCGGCTTTCAGGGACAAGGCAGTCAAAGCGGCAATAATTAGCAGAACAGCTAAGGAAACTAGTAGCAGTCCGGTTATCAGAGTAACCGAAGCAGTTGAGCAATGGGCAGTACCACGTATTCACTACGAGTCTATGCAAACGAGACCATAAGCTCCATAAGAGGGCAATGAATGCCGTTGAGCCGGCGGTGCCCCGTTACTTGAGATGGTCTGAGCAGCCCATTATGTGGAGCCGCGAAGATCACCCGCCCCGAGTTGATAATCCGGGTCAGCTGGCCCTAGTGGTAGCCCCTCAGGTTGGAGGGTATAAGTTCACCAAGGTACTCATGGATGGAGGGAGTAGCATCAATATTCTGTATTATAATACTTTCCGTTGTATGGGGTTAACCGATAAGGAGCTTAAACCGTCAAACACCGTCTTTCATGGAGTTGTGCCTGGTAAGTCGGCGTATCCAGTTGGTAAGATTGATTTGGAAGTAACCTTTGGAGATGAGTACGATGCCAGGACAGAAACCTTGACGTTTGAAGTTGTGCGGATCCACAGCCCGTACCATGCTTTATTTGGCAGACCGGCTTATGCTAAGTTTATGGCAATGCCATGTTATGTTTATCTGTACCTCAAGATGTCGGGTCATAAGGGGAATATCACAGTGCATGGGAGTTGCACCATAGCTTTGGAATGTGAAGAAGGTGATGCAGCTTATGCAGAGTTGGCTTGTGCCATAGAGGAGCTCAAGTTTTACAAGGATAATGTTGACCCGACAGATATGACGTCTTTAAAGAAGCCAACTACAGAGCATGATCCGTTGCTGAAGTTTAAGTCGGCAGATGACACCAAGATGGTAGATTTTGTTCCTGGCGACTCTTCCAAACAGTCCAGTATCAGTGCCAACCTGGATCCAAAATAGGAAAGCACGCTCATCGAGTTCATCCATGAGAACTGGGACATCTTTTCATGGAAGTTGTCGTGGAATTAGCACGACAGATGTCCGGTTTAACAAACTTAGTTGTGGAACCATTGCACGGGTTAGCTTGAAGGGGTTAAAAGCACACAAATGACACAGAGGGTTTATACTAGTTTGGCCCCTTCGATGAAGGTAAAAGCCTACGTCTAGTTTGGTTTGGTATTGCTTGGGCGTCGATGAACAGGGAGCAGATTGCTTGCCTGTGTCTCGACGGGTTGTTTCTTGTCCTTGAACCGTCGCCGGGTCGTCCCTTTATATAGAGGCGACCCCCGGTCCGGTTTACAGAGTCCCGAGGCCGGATCATACTTGTGTCCGCCTCGGTCTCTGCTCTTTCTTCCTTGTATCTCAAGTTTACATGATAGGACGGTTTACAAAGCATAACTCTACATATGGGCCCTCAGCCTTCATGGGCCGTAATCTCTACTGATCTTACAATTACATAACTATATCACCATAATCCGGTTTACCCTAGCCGGTTTACACCTGCTAGTAATATCCCTGACATTAGGCCCCAGAATGATTTGAACTTGTTCATATCAGTCTTCTAAATCTTGCATAACCTTCTTTCTTGTATCTTCTTGGTTTTTGTAAACCGGCTATGACGTCATCCCTGGAAATCATTTGATTCGATCGTGACATCACTTCCGCATTTATCGCGCGCAGCTGTTTGTTACCTTTGTTTAAAGGCCATCCCGAGAATCGAGGCGACAGGGGAATCTTTATCCAATCTCTTTCTTCCTCAAATCCCGCGCTTACCGTTTCGTCTCTCCTCGGCCTATAAATACCGCTGAGACCCATCTCTTTCCCCTTCTGCTTCTTCTTCCTCCGTCTCCGCACCCGAGCTTCCGCCACCGTCCGTCAAGCTCGCCGTCGCCAGCAAGTCCGGCCGCTGCATCAACCTGAACGCGACCAGATAACTCGCCGCCTCTCGTTTCCTTCTGCCTCAGGTATCCCTTTTTCCCTCGCTGTAGATCTGTAGCTTTAGGGTTTCACCATTGATTCTGTCATGAGACCTCGAACTTCGGCTGTTCGTCTTATACGTCATGCTCGTAGTAGATTCCTCTTTAGATTTATCTTCGAAACTTGCTCCCGCTCCGCTGCCTTATGCTTATACTTGGCATTAGATTCAATCCTTAGATTCATCCGCTCTGTATAAGACCCCCGCAGTTCTTCTGTAATAGACCTGCATAAATTTCTGCTTTTTCTTACCGCTCAGATCTGTTTTACCTTAGCCTCTTGTAGAAAACTGTTTCTTCATCCTCATAGATCTGTAAGATACGCGCCGGTTTAGTCAATCATGCATTGCTTCTGCAACATATCAATTATGAACCCGACGGTTTAGCTTCTTTCTTTTTTGTTGTCATAAACCGGTAGCAGCTCGTTTCTCGCTTGCTTCCAGATTGTCAATGCCATTAGTCCCTTGTCTAAACCGTCGTTGTGATTTTGCATATGTGATCCGGTTTATGCCTCTGTACTTGAATAATCCGGATTTTATACTTCACCTTTTCAGCACCTTCCTTCTGCTACTATGTCTGCCAAGCAGTTCGTTTCTTGCGACCGGGTTCCTTCCGTCATTACGGAAGAAGACTTAGCTAATGTTGCTACAGTTGGCACTCTGGGCCCTCAAGCAGTTCTTAAATGGCGGGCCCCAGGAAATGAATGCCCCTCTTTTCCCAAAGAAGGAGAAGTTATAGTTTTCTTTGATCATATAGGCCGGGGCTTTAGTCCTCCCGGTTCAAAGTTTTTCCGGGACGTGCTTGCCGCCTTTCAACTTCATCCTCAGGACATAGGTCCAAATTCCATATCAAACATCTGCGACTTCCAAGTTTTCTCCGAGGTGTATCTTCAAGAGGAGCCATCAGTTGACTTGTTCCGGGATTTTTTCCATTTGAACCGGCGAACTGAGTTTACTGGCGGACCTCATCAAGAACTGGGTGGGGTTAGAATTCAAAAGAGAAGAGACGCAGTCTTTCCTCACGCTGCTCTCCATACACACCCCAAGGAGTGGAACAAGTCTTGGTTCTATTGCCACGATACTTCACCTGAAGGAGAGAACCCACTGCCGGGTTATCGCGAACATCGTCTTCCTGAAGATCATCCACTGCCCCAGCGTCTCAGCTCTTCAGAACGGCCCCGGTTCGCCTCTCAACTTGCCAAGCTCAAAGCCTTTATGGCCAACGGATTAACTGGAGTTGATTTTATGCGTTGCTGGCTTGCCTGGAGTATCCTCCCTCTGAGCCGGCGGTCCGGTTTGATGTATCAGTATACCAAAAAGCCGGATGATCCTCAGCGGTTTTACAAGGTAACGCTTTCTGAAACGGAAGTCATTGAATCTGCCAAGAAAATGCTCAACATCTCTTTGGAGGAATGTAGCAAAACCGGATTGGCTCCATATTATAGGAAGAACAAACTGCCAGCGGTAAGCCTTTAATCTCTTCTGTTTGTTTCTAATCCGTCTATTTAAGTTATCTTCTATTTATCTCTCATGTTCTACACAGGCCGATGATCCTTTCTGGAAAAGGAAACCTCAGGATAAGTCAGGCAAACAGCCGCGCCGGAAAACTTACGCTGTTAAGAAGAAAAAGGCGGCTGCTGGCTCCGGTTCACATGTTGAAGAAGATGATCCGGATTCTGAGGTATGAGTTAATCCTGATATGCTTTGTTCTCTTTTATCCCGATTTATGTTAACAGTGTCCTTTCACAGGATTTGGCTGAAAGTGATAAAGTGGCCGAAACTGAGGTAATCACTCTTTCTTCAGATTCTGAACCGTCGGTGCCCAAAATTCATAAAGCATCCCGGAAGTACCCTTTTTCTCATCCTTACGCTCAATTGGACCCCAATTTTCTTTTGAAGAAACAGCAACATGAAGCCCGCCGGACTACACGCCATAGTGGCCATGTAGTCGAGTCTTTCGGAATATCTCTTACTCTGGCCCGGAGGCGCCGCTCTGAGGTTTTACTTTCCCCAACTCTTCTTCATCCCAAGGCTGGACTTATATGCAAACCACTTAAACTGTCTGATCCTAATTATCAGGAGACTCCTTTATCATCTTCTGGCGAATCAACTGCCACACAGGTCCCAACTCTGAAAACTGTCCCTGGGTAAGTCCTTTATCCCATCCGGTTTACTTTTGTATTTGCTTTTTTTGACTCTGATTTCTTTTCTAATTTCTTTCAGCAAGCCTAAGCCTAGCAAAAAAGAAAAGGCCAGTAAAACGGCTGCTGAAACCGCCACTGATGATCCGGCGGCTGATCCGGATACAGTCATCCCTCCGGAAAATGAGCCTACAGTTCAGCTTGACGTTCCTGCTCCCATGGATCATGATTACACTGCTGCTCCTGAAGGTACAAATACTGAAGATGTTCTTGAACCGGCAAATCCTGTCCGGGCTAGCCCTCCTCAGAATAGCCCGGCTCCTGCTAGCCCGGTTCATACTGCTACTCCACAACCGGCCGCTGCCTCTTCTCCGGATATTCAAATAACCGGTACCGGTTTTACCGCTCCTGCTGAGCCTGTCGTTTTAGCCAAGCATACTACTAAAGCGGAGAAAATCCAGCAAGAGAAGGGCAAGTGGAGTACAAACTTGTCCAGTTATGCCGAGCTGAGTGCCCAAGAGCTTTATTCCGGGTATTTGAACCAGCTTCATACCAGTCGGGACTATGAAGCGGGTTTAGTCAATATGATGAAGGACAAATATGAGGTATCTTACTTGTCATTTGCTTTTGCCTTCTTTGTATTTCTGTCTATGTCATGGTAGCCCCCAAGTTCCGGTTTAGCTTTGTTGGAGGTGAACCGGTACTTCCAAATATGTACTAATGATCTTTACATTAGCCCCCAAGTGGCAGGGGCATAACTTGTTTTATGTGCGTGGGACTTGTCTGAATCTCTCTTTCAATACTTCAACTGCCCATTAGCCCCCAAGTGTCAAGTAGATAATTTGCTTATGTGCTTGAGACTTTTATCTTTAGTTGTCTTCTTTTCATACTTCAAAGGCTCATTAGCCCCCAAGTGTCAAGTGGATAACTTGGTTATGTGCTTGAGACTTGTCTGATCTGCAATTTATTCCTTTTGACTCTTTGTAGGCTGACTTGACCCGGAGGGCTGAAGAAATAACTGAACTCCGGAATAGACCTGCTGAAACTGAATCTGCTACTGCTAAGGCCAAAAAAGAATTGGCGCTGAGCTTAACCACTGCTGAACAATTGAAGAAGTATTTTGAAGAGGAACGGATAACTTGGGAAGTGCAAAAGAATGCTCTGGAAAAAAGAGCAAAGGATGCTGAGGAAGCTCTTAATCCGGTGACAGAAGAGTTTACCGGTTTAAAGCGGCAAATAGAACTTATGACTTCTGCCGTCTTTGGTAAATACTTAACTTGCATGTGTTTCCATCTCTGCAACCTTTAATCCGTTCCGGCTTAATTGTGATAACCCTATGCAGGGCGACGCGTCACCCATCTTGGGGATGACCTCCGGAAGAAACTCAAGGCTTCTTATACTCTGGTTGAGCAGCTGTATTCCGGCGCTCAAAGGATTATAAGTGCAATGTCTTTTAATAAACCGGCCCCCACCACTATCCAAGGTACTCTGGAGAAGCTTTCTATCTTGCCAGTACGCTTGGAAGAGGTGAAGAAGTCTGCTGCCCGAGCCGGTTCTCTTGTAGCGCTCACTAGAGCCAAAGCGTGGGTTCCAGATTTTGATCCGGAAGAAGCCCTGAACGGGTATCCCAGCACCAAAGAAGACGGATCGGCCTTCACTAGAAAAGACCTTCATGCTTTGACTAAAGAGATGCGTCCTCTCGCTAGCAAGCTTGCTGTTGAATCAGACTTGACCAGGTATCATCCGGCGTACGATTTTAAGAATGAGCGGGTGGATCGGCCGGTTTATGATACCGAAAATCTAATCCCACCAGTGCGCCCCCACACTTTCGCCCCAGATGTTGATCCGTCTGATCTGATTACTGAAGAAATGTACTTCCGTGCTTTATCAAAGATCGATTGGCGCGTTCCTGACTTTCAGCCGCTTCAGGAAGATGAAGAAGCTCCAGAACAAGTCGACCCTCAGCCGTCGCAACAGGAGGAAGCATAGGCCACACAGTTTATCTTTGTAGCTGCGGTATTATTTTGCCGGGAAAAACTTTAATCCGTTCAGGCTTGCTTGTGCCTTGTAATAGGATAGCTTGAAATATTGTCCGTCTTGATCCGGATGTCCCAACTTTGCTTTGGCGTCTGCCAATTCGAATCCTTTATCTGATATGGTTTATCTTGCATACTATCTGTTTCTGCATAGATAATACTGTAATGCCCAGGATGGGACTATATCTCCTACGTGTCGAGGCACGACTTAAAGATATAAGCCCATTCTGGAATGATCGCAAGTTTGGTACCTTTGCACATCTCATGTAAAATAGGGATGAAAGCTAAAAAGATAGTTGGCTTACACTCGCCATGTCACACAAATCATTACATGTTCAAACATCATTCAAATAAACATCACAGCCCATCTACGGGTAAGATCCAAATGAAAGATACCAAACATAACATTAAACCACATGTCTGAATTGAATCCTAGTAGAAGCTCTACTGATCAACCGGATAGTTCACGTAGTAACGGCTACTCTCCTCGTCGTACTCCCAGTCTAGCTCGATGCCATCGCCTATGTAGCTCACCATCGTACCTGCATCTGGTGTGGTGAAGTAACTGTGAGCCACAGAGGACTTAGCAATCCCGTTCCCGGGTAACACGACTATCCAAGCCTTGGGTGTTGAACAAGGCTGAAGAAAGAACAAGAGTTTGCAGCAGCACTAGCACTAACTTACGTGAAAGAGAGCGAGAAGAGAAGTGCCTCGGTCGAGAGATGATCACGAAGTGATCCTAACTAGCAAGTCAAACATAACCCCACCGTGTTCATCTCCCGAATCCCTTTCGGAAAATGACCGTCACGGTACTCACGCTGGTAGTGTATTCTGAACATGGTGTCAAGTTTTCTACAACCGGATATTAACAAATTCCCATCTGCCACATAACCGCGGGCACGGCTTTCGAAAGTTCATAACCCTGCAGGGGTGTTCCAACTTGGCCCATGACAAGCCCACGATCCGCGGAGTCGCAACTCCAAAGTGGGAAGGCCCGAGTATCCTCGGAATCCCGTGCTCAAGATACTCCGACTAAGGTAAGGCTAATCCAGCAAATCCTCCCGGCGTGCCGACACCCTGACAGTAGCCGCGCGTATCTAGTCTCAGGCCACGACCGGATGGGACAAGCTACGGGTTTTTACCAGACCTTGAGTTTCCTCGAGGTGGCCCCGCAGGTTGCCCAGTTCGGACCAACACTCATGTGGAGCACTGGCCCGGGGTTGTTGATTAAGAAGAGGGTTAGTTACTCCCTATGCAAGTTTTTAGTTATTAGGCAAATAGTACCAATGTTGGGACTTGCTGGAAAAGACTTAGCACTTAGCGGTTTATCGAGGGGGTCCCATAACCCCAACCGTGTGAGGAACGCATAATCAAGGAACATAACACCGGTTTATACGGTTCCTAGGGCGGCATGAGTGGAACAAATCACCAAGCAAAAGGCTTAGCCTTCCACCCATTACCAATATATAGATGATTTCATTTAATAATTAATATAGTGTCATATCCCAACAAGCTTCAACAAGAAGCAAGAATCTTCAAATCTTCTCCTGCAGCTAACAATGCTATAAGAGGGGCTGAGCGAAGCCTACGTATAGCCAATCAATGGTTTGCATAGGTAGGGTGGTTAGACAGGTTCATGGTTACAATAGGAGGCTGATAGGAAAACATGGGCATCGAGGCAAAACTATAGAACGAGACTTCTAGCAACAGGCAAAGATAGTAATGTTATCGGGGTTCGGTCATCTTGCCTGAAGAGTTGTCGATGGGATCGTAAGAGAGCTCCTCGTTCTCAACCTCGGTAGTAACCTCGTTCTCGTACTCGTACTCAGCTTCCGGCTTTACTCAACACAAACACACAAGGCACGAAATCAACAAGATGCATTGCACAAAACTACTGGATGCATGGCTGATGCACTATGGAAGCACTACAGATGCACTTAGGAAGCACATAAAGTCTACATAGGAAGTACAGTGTTACAGCACAAAGGAGCATAGCAATGTGCAACAAGCAAAATACTTCAAAACATGATAACATGAGGATATTATGAATCTACATGCAAAATCACACAAGTTTCATATAGGACTTGCTCAAAACGGAGCAATGGGCTAAAAGTTACACCCGAAACAATAAACATGCACAAGCTGAAATTATCAGCCACATAGCAACTTCGGAGCAAGAGATAAATGGCCTACATCACTCAAATATCATGGCAAGGAGCATGGACATAAACCAGACATCTCCTACAGCAAACAATTCCATTGGAGCATCTCCAAAAGAGCCATGGATCAATAGCAACAAGCTATTACATTTTTAACTTGACAACAAAAACCTGACAGCAGTAATTTGTTGCAACTTGGGAGCAAGAGTTAAATATGCTACAGCCACTCAAATAAGCATGTGAGAACATGAATGGATAGCCAACAATATATACAACAAGGAATCATCAAGCGTCACCCCAAAACTATCATGGATTTGCCTAGAACAACAAGCAAACATGGCATCTGGAAATTACAGATTCCAGACTTAGTGAAATTTCACTAAGTGTTAAAACAGTAGTAACATCACGGCATCTTTGTGAGCAAGTTTAAGTCACCTCAAAGCAAAACATGGCAAGTGGTAAGCACCACAGCAAAGTACACATGATGGTGAAACCAAAACATCTAAGCATGCATCAAGGGGACAAACACATCAATAGCAATGAGCACCTCAACTAGGCATCTCGTAACAAGTTTAACAACATAACAGCCACTAGCACTTTTGCAAAGGAGATAAACATGGCAAGATGAATTCTATAATGCAAGCTAAAGCAACCAACATGTAGAGCATGACTAGATGAACACGTGGACATATCTTTGGCTTCATTTGGATAAACATGCACCAAGATATCACATTGCAAACATGACATGTAAACAACTACAAACAACAGTTTATAACAAGTAGCACTCTTCTCATGAAGATTAAGACATCTAGATGACCTCAAACATGCATGGCACAATGGAACAAAACGTAGTACAAGTCACCACGATCAATTTGACATATCATTTGCTCAAATCGGACATGCACACAAAAAGTTATCATCAAAACAAAACAGCATCAGACAAGTAAAAACTCCAGGGACTTGGTGAAAAACAACCTTCTCAGTCAGATCTAGTCAAACGCGGGGTCAACGGCGGCGCGGTCAAACGGGCTTCGGGCAGCGGATCGGGCCCCCGCGCTAACGGGCTGGCGGCTGGGCCCGTTAGGGTTCGGCCCACCCGGGCGGGATCTGGATTGGGCGTGCTCGGGGGATCCTCTCGATCCCAGCGAGCGGCGGCGCCCTCGATGGCTCGGCCGGTGCCCGGCGGTGCGGAGGCGGGCAGGGGGTGAGGTGGCCGGCGGGACGAGGCCGGGGCGGCGGCAGGCGGCGGTGGAGCGGTGAGGGGCCGGCGGCGGCGGTGGTCTGCGGCCCGGCGGCGAGCTCGCCTGAGGCCGGCGGCGGCGGTTGTAGGAGGCGGCGGGGCGGCGCGCCGGTGAGGTGGAGGGCGGCGGCCGGCGGGGAAGGCGAGGAGGCTGGTGGCGGCGGCGAAGTTTCGGCCGGCGGCGGCGATCCGGAGGAAGAAGACGACCTCGGGCTCGGGCCCGCGCGTCGGATCGGAAGCACAGCTCCGGCACTTCGGAAGCACGCTGGTAGTGGTGGAAGCACGGCTCGCTGGGACGTCGAAAGCACGGCGGCTCAACGGTGGAAGCACCGCGGTGCAACGGTGGAAGCACCTGCGACGAACTGTGGAAGCATTATGGTTTCTGGACGCAAATATTGGGGAAGATGGACGTTTATATAGGCACAAGGAGCTAGGGTTGTCCAAATGAGGGGAGGTTTTCGGCCACGCAATCACAATTGGATGGCCTAGATGAAGGGAGGGGTTGTAGTTGGGTTGGTGGGCTGTTGGAGGGGTGTCTTGGGCCTCAAAGAGGAGGTACTTTCAGCCCACGAGAATAACTGTTGGGGCATCAAACGAACTCCAAACGCGACGAGATTCGACAGGCGGGTTACACACACCAAAACAACATCGCACGATAAGTCTCACACCAAAACGGAAACGTTACACGGCCAAACACCAAAGTAGGCCTCGGGGATGCCTCGGACACGTGAGAGCTCCGGAACTCAAAACGGACAACTGGAAGGAACGCGTGGGACCGGATGCAAACGACAACACAAATGCAATGCGATGCACATGGCTACATGATAAGAATGAATGCACACACGAACACGACAAAACGACGAAAACCCGAAAAACGAAGAACCCGGAATGGAATAGATGGAGCCAAAGATATATATATTGCCCAAAAGGGAAAGTATTACATCCGGGGCATTACAAACTCTCCTCTACTACAAAAAGATCTCGTCCCGAGATCTAGGACTGGAAGAAGGAAGGGTACTCGGAACGAAGGTGATCTTCTCGTTCCCACGTAGCTTCTCGGTCGGTATGATGTGACCACTTGACTTTCAAGAATTTGATGGACTTGTTGCGGGTCTTGCGCTCGGTTTCTTCAAGAATAGCAACTGGGTGATCTCGGTAAGACAAGTCTTGTTGAAGATCAATCTCCTCAAACGGAATGGTGCGTTCAGGAGTTTTGAAGCACTTGCGGAGTTGAGACACATGAAACACATCATGAACATTGGCGAAGTTGGAAGGGAGCTCAAGTTGATAGGCTAGATCGCCTCTTTTTCCAAGGATCTTGAAAGGCCCGACGTATCTAGGAGCAAGCTTTCCTTTGATACCGAATCTTTGGGTGCCTTTCATAGGAGAAACACGGAGATATACATGATCCCCAATGTTGAAAGCCAAATCACGATGCTTGCCGTCATAGTAGCTCTTCTGACGCGACCGAGCGGCCTTGAGATTCTCACGAATGACTTTGCACATTTCTTCGGCTTCTGAGATCAAGTCATTGCCAAGAAGTTGACGTTCACCCGTCTCGGATCAGTTGAGAGGGGTACGTCACTTTCTGCCATATAGGATTTCAAACGAAGCTTTGCCGGCACTTGCTTGGAAGCTGTTGTTGTAAGAGAACTCGGCAAATGGAAGGCAATCTTCCCATTTCATGCCAAAAGATATGACACAGGCTCTGAGCATGTCTTCTAGAATCTGATTCACTCTCTCGACTTGACCACTAGTCTGAGGGTGAAATGCAGTGCTGAACCTGATATTAGTGCCCATGGCAGACTGAAAGGAGTCCCAGAACTTAGAGGTGAACAAACTTCCACGGTCTGAGGAGATAACTTGAGGAATGCCATGCAAAGACACAATTCTGGAAGTGTACAATTCTGCCAGTTGAGCTGCATTGATGGATTCATTGACTGGAAGGAAGTGAGCGACTTTGGTAAGCTTGTCAATCACCACGAAGATAGAATCATTCCCTCTCTTGGACTTAGGAAAGCCAGTGACGAAATCCATTTCAATGTGGTCGAATTTCCACTCGGGAATAGGAAGAGGTTGGAGAAGACCGGCTGGACGTTGATGCTCTGCCTTCACTCTTCTGCAGACATCACATTCATTCACGAATTGGGCAACCTCCCTTTTCATGCGAGTCCACCAGTAAGATTGCTTGAGGTCTTGGTACATCTTGGAACTGCCAGGATGAATGGAAAGAAGGGAATCATGTGCTTCGTCCATTATGAGCTTCCTGAGATCACCTTTGGGAACCACGAGTCTATCCTCAAAGAACAAGGTATCTCTCTCATCAACGCGATAGCACTTGTATTTGGGAGTACCCTTTGCAATACCATGTTTTACTTTCTGCACCATAGCATCACTGAGTTGGGCCTCACGGATCTGATCTTCCAAGGTAGGAGCAACTTGAAGATTTGCAAGAAAACCTTGCGGAACAACTTGGAGGTTGAGCTTCCTGAATGCTTCACAAAGCTCAGGCTGGAACGGCTTGATAAGGAGGCTGTTGCAATATGCCTTTCTGCTCAAAGCATCTGCAATCACATTCGCCTTGCCAGGAATGTATTCGATGCTTGGATCATACTCTTGGATCATCTCGACCCAACGAGTCTGGTGGAGGTTCAGATTTGGCTGTGTGAAGATGTACTTCAAGCTCTTGTGATCGGTGAAGATGTCGACTTTTCTGCCCAACAGAAGGTGTGTCCACGTAATCAAAGCATGTACCACAGCTGCTAGTTCAAGATCATGTGTGGGGTAGTTCTTCTCACTTGGCTTCAGCTGACGAGAAGTGCATGCCACAATTCTCTTGTCCTGCATAAGCACACCACAAAGTCCTTGAAGGGAAGCATCACAGAATACTTCATAGGTCTTGGACTCATCTGGAGGAGTAAGAACTGGAGCAGAGACGAGCTTTTCTTTGAGAGTTTTGAATGCCACTTCACAATCTGCAGACCAGTAGTACTTGACATTCTTCTGCAGCAAGTTGGAAAGAGGCTTGGCAATCTTGGAGAAGTTCTCAACGAACCTTCTGCAATAGCTGGCAAGACCAAGAAAGCTTCGGAGTTGCTTGACGTTCTGAGGAGGTTCCCAATTGACAATTGCTTCAACTTTCTCGGGGTTTACCGCAATACCGTCAGCGGAGATGATATGGCCCAGATACAAGACCTTATTGAGCCAAAATTCGCACTTGGAGAACTTGGCATAGAACTTATGTTCACGGAGTCTGTCGAGAACCAGACGGAGGTGCTTTTTGTGATCCTCTTCATTCTTGGAAAATACCAAAATGTCATCCAGATACACAAGCACAAACTCGCCGGTGTAGGGGTTGAAAATGTAGTGCATCATTCTCGAGAAGTTAGGTGGAGCATTAGCGAGACCAAAAGACATGACTGTATACTCATAGGAGCCATAGCTCGTTCTGAAGGCAGTCTTGGGGATATCTTCTTCTCGAATGCGAATCTGGTGATAGCCCATTCGGAGATCGAGCTTTGAGAATACTTTTGCTCCTTTGAGCTGCTCGAACAATTCATTGATGTTGGGGAGCGGATACTTGTTCTTTATTTTCTTCTTGTTCAATGGCCGGTAATCGACGCAAAGGCGCTTCGTGCCATCCTTCTTCTTGACAAATAAGACACCACAACCCCTAGGAGACGTACTAGGCCTGATCAGACCCATACACTCCTATTCATCAAGCTGTTTCTTCAACTCCTTCAACTCTTTAGGAGAGATCTTGTACGGACGCCGGCATGCTGGCTCAGTACCAGGCTCGAGTTCAATGACGAATTCCACTTGACGGTGTGGAGGCATGCCTGGAAGTTCTTCAGGAAAGACGTCTTCATATTCGTTTACCACCGGAATTTGAGATATGGCATTAATCTCGCCCTTGTCATTGAGAGAGAAAAGCCTGATTGTGTTATCCCTGGAGGCGAAGATAATCACATCTTCATCGGAATGAGTAATCTTGACTTCCTTGTTTGCACAATCAATGTGAGCATCATGCTGAGAAAGCTAATCCATCCCGAGGATGAGGTCGATGTCGGAATTGCCGAGAATAACCGGATTAGCCAGAAAGCGATAATCACCCATGCGAATAGATACATTCGGAGCCACCATACTAGAACTCAATCTCTTGCTAGGTGATATAACACTCAAAGTTCTTGGTAAAGCTTCAGAGTGAACATTATTCTTGGATGCAAATGGATATGACATGAAGGAACATGAAGCACCCGAATCAAACAAAACTTTTGCAGGGATAGAGTTAACTAGAAGGTTACCCAAAATCACATCAGAAGAATTCTCCGTTTGCGCTGCATTCATCAGATTCACCCTTGCTGCCTTTGGATTATGCTTGACAATAGCTGTGCTGACACGTGGAGGAGGCGGAAGGCGCCTTGGGTTGGGGCACTTGTTAGCATAGTGACCCTTCTGAGTGCACTTGTTGCAGACCACTTCTGAGAGAGGACGGTAATGAGTAGCACTTGACTTGGAACCTTGAGACTGAAACTTTGACTGGTTGCTTGGGTTGGGTGGGTGGGAGAAACCACGACCACTAGAGTTCTTGTTGTTGTTGTAGGGAGCTCAGATCACTGGAGGAGGTGGAAGCCAAAATTTCTGTTGCTTCGCGACCACTTGAGAAGATGAGGAGGAGTGAACGGCATCTCAGATCCTCTTTTTGGAAGCCTCCATCTTGAGCTGGGCTGCCTCTTGCTTAAGCGCCATGTTATAGAATTTGTCAAACTCATCAGGCTCGAACAAGGTGAGAGCAAGTTGAAGTTCATCCTTCAGACCACCACGGAACTGATAGATCTTGCTCTTGGCATCTGGGATGTCTTGCTTAGCATAGCGGGCAAGGTTCTGGAACTTGACATTATACTGGTAGACAGTCATAGAGCCTTGCTTTAGGTTGCGGAATTGCTCACGCATACCCTCGATGACACTTGTTGGAATGTGGTGAGAGCGAAAATCCTTGCAGAAATCATCCCAAGAGATCACACGCCCTTCTCTGGAGTCTTTGTACTGCTGCCACCAGTCAGCTGCTTGGTCCTTGAGTTGGAAGGCTGCAAGCTTCGCATAGTCCTCAGGCCTTACGTTGCTGCACACAAAATGCTTCTTGATATCAGTGATCCAATCTTCAGCATCGAGAGGGTCAACACAGTAACTGAAAGCCTTTGGTTGATTAGCCAAGAACTGTTTGAGCGTAGCATGGTGCTGTTGGTTGAAGAAATTGCCTTGGTTCCCTGGAGCACCCTGATTTGCTTGATTTGCTTGCATCTGCTGCATCATCTGCATCAACATCTGGGTGTTCTGATTTGTAGTCTGCATAATCGCTCTCCAGGCCTCAGACGGAGGAGGAGGGGAAGGAGGACGATCTGGAACCTCTTCACCCTCTGGGTTAGCATTGGGAACCCGTTTCGTAGCCATCCTGAAAGAGATGACCACCAATCAGCAATTTGATTGAAAGAAGATATAAGCTGAAACAACGGATAGAAATTGCAACATAGTCTTCACAAGAATCATTCGAACAAGAGGAACGAATGAAATTCTCAGTTTAATGATAACAACAATCTTCACGAGAAGCCACTGGGAGTCAAAAGGTAAATAAGAAAAACAACAAGGTACAGATAGAACAAACACAAGATAGGAGCTTCGTTCGACATCTTTGTGCTGTAAGCTTATGGAACATGTTACGAAAGGGTTTTGCAATCCCTGGATCAGCATAGCCAAGGACCCTTTAAGATGCAAATCCCGAACGGAACATCGACCATAAAACCCCTTCACTCAATGTAGAACCCCGAACTCCGTAACCTGCATTCGTTGGAAGAATGCCTACGATCTACTGGAAGAACCCACCTATTAATTTCTGAAAGTTTCCAGTTATGCAATCAGGTGTCGGGGATACAGGGGAAGCATCGCGCACACAACTCTAATCCTACATCCAGCTGTATCCATCCTTCAACACATAACCAGCTGTTCTCGGAAACCGTCTACCTCGGACCTTCGAAACGCATCTACTATACAAGCTATGGCAATACTCCCGAACTACCTCCCCAGTACTGGGTGATGTCGGGGTTATCTTGCCACCAACCGCATAGGAGAGTTTTCGATGTCGGCCGTCTTAAGTATTCTAGTACTGCCGCGATATGTTTGTGACGATAATACCCCGAAGCTCAACTCCCCGGGACACTGCCACAACCCCTAATGCCAGGAGGCATCGAGAACAATATTCTCGTCACAAAGACATCGAAACAATCCAAACAATACTCGCGAGATTCCTAAAAAAAATTTGGTGCAATTTTTGAAAGTAGAAGAGGCAAGAGTAGTCGTCAGGAGTCCTCACCAGAGTGAAAAGAGATGAGGAGCAAAGAAATCCTACTCTCCGATATAAATATAGGACTCAAAACATTTTCAGTGTGTGCCTAGACTCGACCGTCAACGATTCGATCAATCAGTGGGGGCTTCTAGGTCGGAGAATGCTCTGAATACCAACTTGTAATGCCCAGGATGGGACTATATCTCCTACGTGTCGAGGCACGACTTAAAGATATAAGCCCATTCTGGAATGATCGCAAGTTTGGTACCTTTGCACATCTCATGTAAAATAGGGATGAAAGCTGAAAAGATAGTTAGCTTACACTCGCCACGTCACACAAATCATTACATGTTCAAACATCATTCAAATAAACATCACAGCCCGTCTACGGGTAAGATCCAAATGAAAGATACCAAACATAACATTAAACCACATGTCTGAATCGAATCCTAGTAGAAGCTCTACTGATCAACCGGATAGTTCACGTAGTAACGGCTACGCTCCTCATCGTACTCCCAGTCTAGCTCAGTGCCATCGCCTGTGTAGCT
This sequence comes from Secale cereale, assembly GCA_902687465.1. Classification (NCBI taxonomy): domain Eukaryota; kingdom Viridiplantae; phylum Streptophyta; class Magnoliopsida; order Poales; family Poaceae; genus Secale; species Secale cereale. Next base: position 228,439,268 of record LR738715.1, on the reverse strand, counting down.
CACCATCGTACCTGCATCTGGTGTGGTGAAGTAACTGTGAGCCACAGAGGACTCAGCAATCCCGTTCCCGGGTAACACGACTATCCAAGCCTTGGGTGTGGAACAAGGCTGAAGAAAGAACAAGAGTTTGCAGCAGCACTAGCACTAACTTACGTGAAAGAGAGCGAGAAGAGAAGTGCCTCGGTCGAGAGATGATCACGAAGTGATCCTAACTAGCAAGTCAAACATAACCCCACCGTGTTCGTCTCCCGAATCCTTTTCGGAAAATGACCGTCATGGTACTCACGCTGGTAGTGTATTCTGAACATGGTGTCCAGTTTTCTACAACCGGATATTAACAAATTCCCATTTGCCACATAACCGCGGGCACAGCTTTCGAAAGTTCATAACCCTGCAGGGGTGTTCCAACTTGGCCCATGACAAGCCCACGATCCGCGGAGTCGCAACTCCAAAGTGGGAAGGCCCGAGTATCCTCGGAATCCCGTGCTCAAGATACTCCGACTAAGGTAAGGCTAATCCAGCAAATCTTCCCGGCGTGCCGACACCCTGACAGTAGCCGCGCGTATCTAGTCTCAGGCCACGACCGGATGGGACAAGCTACGGGTTTTTACCAGACCTTGAGTTTCCTCGAGGTGGCCCCGCAGGTTGCCCAGTTCGGACCAACACTCATGTGGAGCACTGGCCCGGGGTTGTTGATTAAGAAGAGGGTTAGTTACTCCCTATGCAAGTTTTTAGTTATTAGGCAAATAGTACCAATGTTGGGACTTGCTGGAAAAGACTTAGCACTTAGCGGTTTATCGAGGGGGTCCCATAACCCCAACCGTGTGAGGAACGCATAATCAAGGAACATAACACCGGTTTATACGGTTCCTAGGGCGGCATGAGTGGAACAAATCACCAAGCAAAAGGCTTAGCCTTCCACCCATTACCAATATATAGATGATTTCATTTAATAATTAATATAGTGTGATATCCCAACAAGCTTCAACAAGAAGCAAGAATCTTCAAATCTTCTCCTGCAGCTAACAATGCTATAAGAGGGGCTGAGCGAAGCCTATGTATAGCCAATCAATGGTTTGCATAGGTAGGGTGGTTAGACATGTTCATGGTTACAATAGGAGGCTGACAGGAAAACATGGGCATCGAGGCAAAACTATAGAACGAGACTTCTAGCAACAGGCAAAGATAGTAATGTTATCGGGGTTCGGTCATCTTGCCTGAAGAGTTGTCGATGGGATCGTAAGAGAGCTCCTCGTTCTCAACCTCGGTAGTAACCTCGTTCTCGTACTCGTACTCAGCTTCCGGCTATACTCAACACAAACACACAAGGCACGAAATCAACAAGATGCATTGCACAAAACTACTGGATGCATGGCTGATGCACTATGGAAGCACTACAGATGCACTTAGGAAGCACAGAAAGTGTACATAGGAAGTACAGTGTTACAGCACAAAGGAGCATAGCAATGTGCAACAAGCAAAATACTTCAAAACATGATAACATGAGGATATTATGAATCTACATTCAAAATCACACAAGTTTCATATAGGACTTGCTCAAAACGGAGCAACGGGCTAAAAGTTACACCCGAAACAATAAACATGCACAAGCTGAAATTATCAGCCACATAGCAACTTCGGAGCAAGAGATAAATGGCCTACAACACTCAAACATCATGGCAAGGAGCATGGACATAAACTAGACATCTCCTACAGCAAACAATTCCATTGGAGCATCTCCAAAGGAGCCATGGATCAATAGCAACAAACTATTACATTTTTAACTTGACAACAAAAACCTGACAGCACTAATTTGTTGCAACTTGGGAGCAAGAGTTAAATATGCTACAGCCACTCAAATAAGCATGTGAGAACATGAATGGATAGCCAACAATATATACAACAAGGAACTATCAAGAGTCACCCCAAAACTATCATGGATTTGCCTAGAACAACAAGCAAACATGGCATCTGGAAATTACAGATTCCAGACTTAGTGAAATTTCACTAAGTGTTAAAACAGTAGTAACATCATGGCATCTTTGTGAGCAATTTTAAGTCACCTCAAATCAACACATGGCAAGTGGTAAGCACCACAGCAAAGTACACATGATGGTGAAACCAAAACATCTAAGCATGCATCAAGGGGACAAACACATCAATAGCAATGAGCTCCTCAACTAGGCATCTCGTAACAAGTTTAACAACATAACAGCCACTAGCACTTTTGCAAAGGAGATAAACATGGCAATATGAATTCTATCATGCAAGCTAAAGCAACCAACATGTAGAGCATGACTAGATGAACACGTGGACATATCATTGGCTTCATTTGGATAAACATGCACCAAGATATCACATTGCAAACATGGCATGAAAACAACTACAAACAGCAGTTTATAACAAGTAGCACTCTTCTCATGAAGATTAAGACATCTAGATGACCTCAAACATGCATAGCACAATGGAACAAAACGTAGTACAAGTCACTACGATCAATTTGACATATCATTTGCTCAAATCGGACATGCACACAAAAAGTTATCATCAAAACAAAACAGCATCAGACAAGTAAAAACTCCAGGGACTTGGTGAAAAACAACCTTCTCAGTCAGATCTGGTCAAACACGGGGTCAACGGCGGCGCGGTCAAACGGGCTTCGGGCAGCGGATCGGGCCCCCCGCGCTAACGGGCTGGCGACTGGGCCCGTTAGGGTTCGGCCCACCCGGGCGGGATCTGGATCGGGCGTGCTCGGGGGATCCTCCCGATCCCAGCGAGCGGCAGCGTCCTCGATGGCCCGGACGGCGCCAGGCGGCGCGGAGGCGGGCAGGGGGCGAGGTGGCCGGCGGGACGAGGCCGGGGCGGCGGCAGGCGGCGGAGGAGCGGTGAGGGGCCGGCGGCAGCGATGGTCTGCGGCCCGGTGGCGAGCTCGCCTGAGGCCGGCGATGGCGGTTGTAGGAGGCGGCGGGGCGGCGCGCCGGTGAGGTGGAGGGCGGCGGCCGGCGGGGAAGGCGAGGAGGCTGGTGGCGGCGACGAAGTTTTGGCCGGCGGCGGGGAAGAAGCTCCGGCGGCGGCGATCCGGAGGAAGAAGACGACCTCGGGCTCGGGCCCGCGCGTCGGATCGGAAGCACAGCTCCGGCACTTCGGAAGCACACTGGTAGAGGTTGAAGCATGGCTCGCTGGGATGTCGGAAGCACGGCGGCTCAACGGTGGAAGCACCGCGGTGCAACGGTGGAAGCACCGGCGGTGAACTGTGGAAGCATTAGGGTTTCTGGACGGAAATTTTGGGGAAGATGGACGTTTATATAGGCACAAGGAGCTAGGGTTGTCCAAATGAGGGGAGGCTTTCGGCCACGCGATCACAATTGGATGGCCTAGATGAAGGGAGGGGTTGGAGTTGGGTTGGTGGGCTGTTGGAGGGGTGTCTTGGGCCTCAAAGAGGAGGTACTTTTAGCCCACAAGAATAACTGTTGGGGCATCAAACGAACTCCAAACGCGACGAGATTCGACAGGCGGGTTACACACACCAAAACAACATCGCACGACAAGTCTCACACCAAAACGGAAACGTTACATGGCCAAACACCAAAGTAGGCCTCGGGGATGCCTCGGACACGTGAGAGCTCCGGAACTCAAAACGGACAACGGGAAGGAACGCGTGGGACCGGATGCAAACGATGCGATGCACATGACTACATGATAAGAATGAATGCACACACGCAACACGACAAAACGACGAAAACCCAAAAACGAAGAACCCGGAATGGAATAGATCCCAAAGATATATATATTGCCCAAAAGGGAAAGTATTACATCCGGGGCATTACAAATACTTAAAAGATGCCCTGTGATTAAGTATGTTTGATATCCTTAATCCGGAGAACATTGTTGTTTCTGAGGAAGCTCTTGGCTCCGTTGGGGCGTACCCAATTATGCCGGGTTAACAAGAACTACCGGTTTAAATAATGCTGGAGCTCTGTGTCCAGAATTTTGAAGATATGTAGTCAACTTTGAAATTGTCCCACTCCGGATCAAAGAACCATAGAAACACATGAGAACACACACAAAAACCACAGGTTTGCAAATAAGACCATGTAGTCGAGGCTTTTTGCGAGCTTCCAGGCTCCAAATCGATGCTTCTGATTCGAATACGATCAGTAAACCGGATCACCAGGGGCTAAGCTAGGATTCGAACACGATCCGTAGCCCCCTAGTGACCGTGAAATTTTGGCCAATCAATGGATTCGAATACGATCCAAGGAGCTTATGATTCGAATACGATCATATAAACCGGATCACCAGGGGCTAAGCTAGGATTCGAATACGATCCGTAGCCCCCTAGAGACTGTGAAATTTTAGCCAATCAATGGATTCGAATACGATCCAAGGAGCTTATAATTCGAATACGATCATATAAACCGGATCACCAGGGGCTAAGCTAGGATTCGTATACGATCCGTAGCCCCCTAGTGACTGTGAAATTTTAGCTCTCGAACATCCACCAGGTAATATGAACCGTTGTGTAGATTCTTGCTGACCACAAAGGGCCCTTCCCAAGGCGGGGATAGCTTGTGCATATCTGTTTGATCTTGGATGAGCCGAAGTACCAAATCCCCCTCCTGGAACGTCCTGGTTTTCATCCGGCGGCTGTGATATCTGCGCAAGTCTTGTTGATAAATCGCGGATCGTGCTGCTGCTATGTCACGCTCTTCATCTAGCCGGTCCAAACTGTCCTGTCTTGCCTGCTCATTGGCCGCTTAAACATAAGCCGTCACCCGTGGTGCATCATGGCGGATATCGCTTGGAAGAACTGCTTCAGCGCCGTACACCATGAAGAAAGGTGTATAACCTGTGGACCGGTTCGGCGTAGTATTGATGCTCCAGAGGACAGAGGGTAACTCCACAACCCAACACCCTGGTGTTCTTTGCAAAGGAGTCATAAGCCGGGGCTTGATACCTCGCAAAATCTCTTGATTTGCCCTTTCAGCTTGACCATTGGATTGAGGGTGAGCTACAGAAAACACATCTAGGCGAATATGCTCTCGTTGACAAAACTCTTCCATCTCTCCTTTAGATGAATTGGTGCCATTGTCTGTGATGATGCTGTGTGGAAAGCCAAACCGGAAAATTACCTTTTTGATGAATTTAACCGCTGTTGCCGCATCACACTTGCTCACAGGCTCTGCCTCAATCCACTTTGTAAATTTATCCACAACAACCAGCAGATGAGTTTTTTGATATTGGGATCGTTTGAAAGGCCCAACCATATCGAGCCCCCAAGTCGCAAACGGCCAAGTAATCGGTATCATCCGGAGCTCCTGTGCCGGAACAAGAACACGTCGTGAAAATTTCTGACAAGCATCGCACCTCCGGACTAGATCCACCGCATCGGCATGGGCTGTCAGCCAATAGAACCCATGTCGAAAAGCTTTAGCCACCAAGGATTTTGAACCGGCATGATGACCACAATCCCCTTCATGGATCTCACGAAGGATATCACAACCTTCCTCAGATGACACACATCGCTGAAATGCTCCAGAAACAGTGCAATGGTGAAGTTCTCCGTTTACAATTGTCATGGATTTGGAGCGCCGGATTATCTGTCTTGCTTCAATCTCATCATCTGGCAACTCTCCACGGCTTAGATATGCCAAGTAAGGGAGTGTCCAATCCGGGATAACATGAAGTGCCGCAACTAGCTGTGCTTCCGGATCGGGAACGACCAAATCCTCCTCCGACGGTACTTGAACTGATGGACTGTGTAACTCATCCAAAAAAGTATTCGGTGGCACCGGTTTACGCTGTGAACCCAACCGGCTTAGAGCATCAGCTGCTTCATTCCTTCGCCGGTCTATGTGATCCACTTGATATCCTTTGAAATATCCTACGACTGCTTCAACTTCTCGTCTGTAAGCTGCCATGAGAGGGTCTTTAGAATCCCATTTGTCGGATACTTGCTGTGCCACTACATCTGAATCGCCAAAACACTTGACCCGGCTCATGTTCATCTCCTTAGCCATCCGTAAGCCATGAAGCAATGCTTCATACTCTGCTGCATTGTTAGTACAAGGAAACAGTAAACGGAGGACATAACAAAACTTGTCACCTCGCGGGGAAGTTAAAACAACTCCAGCCCCCGAGCCTTCTAACTGCCTTGAACCGTCAAAATGAATCGTCCAGTATGTAAGATCCGGCTTCTCCTCTCGTGCTTGCAGTTCTGTCCAATCATTGATGAAATCCACCAATGCTTGGGATTTGATAGCGGTGCGTGGCACATACTTAAATCCGTGTGGGCTAAGCTCAATGGCCCACTTCGCCACTCTGCCAGTAGCTTCCCTGTTCTGGATTATATCCCCCAATGGAGCTGAACTGACAACAGTATTGGGTGGCCTTGGAAATAATGCTTCAACTTCCGGTTTGCCATGAACACGCCATATACCAGCTTCTGCCAATGCGGGTACCTTTGTTTGGATTCAATGAGAACTTCACTGACATAATAGACTGGACGTTGAACCGGATATTCCTTGCCTGCTTCCTTACGCTCGACCACGATTGCCACGCTGACTGCCCGTGCATTGGCGGCGACGTATAACAGCAATGGCTCATTATCAACAGGGGCAGCAAGGACCGGCGGCTCTGCCAGTTGCCACTTCAAATCCTCAAACGCAGCGTTTGCCTCATCACTCCATATAAATCGGTCTGTCTTTTTCAGCATCTGATAAAGTGGAATTGCCTTCTCTCCCAGACGGCTGATGAACCGGCTCAATGCTGTGATCCGGCCGGCGATACGCTGAACATCATTGATACAAGCCGGTTTAGTCAGGGACGTGGTTGCCTTGATCTTCTCCGGATAAGCTTCTATTCCTCTGTTGGACACCAAGAATCCAAGGAGCTTGCCCGCCGGGACACCGAAAGCACACTTCTCTGGATTAAGCATCATCTTATAGGCCCGAAGGTTATCAAAAGTTTCCTTGAGGTCCTATATCAGTGTCTCCGCCTTCCTTGACTTCACCACGATATCATCCACATAGGCATGGACATTTCTCCCTATTTGCCCCTTAAGACAGTTCTGCACGCAACGCTGGTAAGCCGCTTGGGCACTCTTGAGCCCAAAAGGCATAGATACATAGCAAAAGGCACCAAAAGGAGTTATGAAAGCTGTCTTCTCTTGGTCCTTAACTGCCATCTTGATCTGGTGATACCCTGAATATGCATCCAAAAAACATAGCCGCTCACATCCCGCCGTAGCATCAATGATCTGATCAATACGAGGGAGAGCAAAAGGATCGGTTGGACAAGCTTTGTTTAGGTCTGTGTAATCCACACACATCCTCCACTTTCCATTTTTCTTTAACACCAGCACCGGATTAGCCAACCACTCCGGGTGAAAAACTTCAACTATGAACCGTGCGGCCAAAAGCCTGGCCACTTCTTCTCCTATAGCCTTGCGCATTTCTTCGTTGAAGCGGCGCAGATACTGCTTGACCGGTTTAAACTTCGGATCAATGTTAAGACTGTGCTCAGCGAGTTCCCTCGGTATACCTGGCATGTCAGAAGGTTTCCATGCAAAGATATCCCGGTTCTCACGGATGAACTCGATGAGCGCGCTTTCCTATTTAGGATCAAGGTTAGCGCTGATAGTGAACTGCTTGGATGAATCGCCTGGCACAAAGTCAACTTGCTTGGTTTCCTCCGCAGACTTGAACTTCAATGCCGGATCATGCTTTATAGTTGGCTTCTTTAACGGGGACATATCTGCCGGATCGACATTGTCTTTGTAAAATTTCAACTCCTCCGTAGCACATACTGCCTCCGCATAAGCAGCATCTCCTTCTTCGCACTCCAATGCAATCTTGCGACTTCCATGAACCGTGATGGTTCCTTTGTGACCCGACATCTTGAGCTGTAGATAAACATAGCACGGCCTAGCCGTAAACTTGGCGTAAACCGGTCTTCCAAACAGAGCATGATATGGGCTCCGGATCTTGACAACTTCAAAGGTTATCATCTCCGACCTGGAATCCTGTTCATCTCCAAAGGTGACTTCTGGGTCAATTTTCCCAACTGGGTAAGCTGATTTGCCTGGCACTACTCCATGCAACACCGTGTTTGACTGTCTTAGCTTCTTATCCGTCAGCCCCATGCGACGGAAAGTCTCATAATACAAGATATTGATGCTGCCGCCGCCGTCCATGAGAACCTTGGTGAATCTGTAGCCACCCACCTGTGGTGCTACCACTAAGGCTAATTGGCCCGGATTATCAACTCGCGGCGGGTGATCCTCCCTGCTCCACACAATAGGATGCTCCGACCAGCGCAGAAATTGTGGTGTTGCCGTTTCAACCGCGTGGACCGCCCGCTTTAAGACTTTTTGATCCCGTTTGCACAAACTCGTAGTGAACACATGATACTGTCCACTGCTCAGCTCCTTCGGATTACTCTGATATCCGGATTGCGGCTGTTGTTGACGCTGCTGATTGCCCTGATTATTGTTATTACACTGGCCTTGCTGTTGGTTGTTTTGGCTATTGTAACCGCCCTGACCATACTGATGGTTGCCTTGGTTATTGTAACTGCCCTGACCATACTGATGGTTGCCTTGGTTATTGTAACCATTGTTGTTGCCACGATATCCTGATCCGGAGCCGTTCCCCTGATGACCCGGACCATAAAACTCGGGGCCTGATCCGCCGCCTGGTGGCCTGTTGTTAGATCTGACCCGGTTCATGGCCTCCATCATGGCCCGGCATTCTCCCCAGGTATGTTTAGCTGGATGTTCCTTTGTTCCGTGTTTCGGGCAAGGCTCATTCAACTCTTGCTCCCAACTAACGAACCCCCCGCCGGTTTGTGGGGGCGGTTTACCCTTGTTGCGTTGAAAAGTCCCTTGGACTTGGGTGTTGGCCACGAAGTTAGAGCCACCCTCTGCCTTTCGCTTGCCTAAGAAGCTTGTTCCGACCGGATTAGCCTGCGCCGGTTTACTGGGTTTATTTGCCTTTCCAGATTTATCTCCATCCGCTTCTCGATACTTAGTGTTGTCGGAGTCCCCGTACTTCACCAGAGCGCTCATGAGAGTTCCCATGTCATTACAATCCCGTTTGAGCCGTCCCAGTTTTAATTTCAGAGACTAAAACCGGCAATTGTTTTCCAGTGTTACTATCGCCGTACTGGGGCTGATACCGTTCGAAGAGTGCAAGATTTCTGATACTCGCCGCACCCATGCACTTGTAGGCTCCTAATCTCCTTGTATACAGGCTGCTAGATCCACCACTGACATTGGCTGCTTGCACGTATCCTTGAAATTTTTGATAAATTGGCGGCGTAACTCACCCCATGATCCGATGGAGTTAGGTGGTAAACCCTTTAACCAGGTCTGGGTTGTACCCTCAAGCATCATGGTAAAGTACTTCGTGCAAGCCGCTTCATCCACGTCCAACATCTCCATAGCCATCTCATAGCTCTCAATCCAAGCTTCTGGAGCCAAGTCTGCTGTGTAGTTAGGCACTTTACGCGGACCCTTGAAATCTTTGGGTAACTTTACGATTTGTAAAGCGGGGACAAGACACTGCACCCCAAAGGAACTCGCTGTGACCCCCGTCTCTGCTGTAGTTGTGTGAACCGGCGTCGTTTGGCGGATTTCCTCGCGGTCCGCTGGTCTAGCCCGGTTTACCGCCTCCTGAGCTTGCGCCTCTACGCCCGCCGGATTATCCTGTCTGTGACGGTGTCGCATCCGTTCACTACTGGACACCTCCGGTTCATCCCAATGCCTAGTATAACTCCGGCTGTGGCGGGGTGTTGAATGAAGCCTCTCCCTGCTATAGGAATACGCCTGTTGCTGTGTTAATGCCGTGTTGAGCAGATCTTTGACCATGCGCGCTTCCATTGCCACAGGGGACGTCCCCTCAATGGGTAAAGCGGCCAGGCGTGAAGCGACAGCGACAATGATATCCAAGGGGTTTGAATAATGGCCCGGAGGAGTGGGGATGTGAAGCGTGGGCATAATCCGTCGATCCGTAGTGGGCTGTTGAACCGGTTCACCCCTCACCGGGGCTGCCCTCCGGTTTACCTCCGGATCATTGCTAGCTCCCGCTCCTAGCGTCCCGAAGAGATTCATTGCCTCATAGACCGGCAGTAGACGAGACTGGTACCTTCGATTCCTTACTCCCTGCGCAGAGGCCTGTTCCATCCTTAGCTGGAAAGCCTGAGAATCCAGCTCTGCCTGTCTCGTTGCTATCATGGCTTTCTCCGCCTTCAGATCCTCTCTTGCTTGCTCGATCCGGCCCCTCAGCTGAAGGAGTTCTGCATCATGTTGCGCCTTGTCTGCTGGAGCCACCACTGCTACTGCCCGGGTTGTCAACTCCTCTACCAAGGAAGATAGAGCGTCAGAGGGTGAGGGGGCATGGCTGCTCCCCCTTGTACCAGCTTCTGCTGCCCCGTTCACCGTGGACTGTGGCGTAGGTTGTGATCCGGCCATAAAGACAGCCACCCGGTTTGGCAGATCAAAGGGGTCCGGAATACTGTCTCCGTCGGACACACCCTCAGATCGGCCGTCCCACAACAGATACAAGGACTCAGTCTCTCCGGATGAGGATCCATCATCGGAATAGACAACTATCTCGCCACCAGAATCCGTTCCATCCTCGGCTTGGACTCCATGTATTGCTCCAACGAAAACGCGCTTCATGGTAGGCTGAATCCAGGCCGATCTCGCACGCTGAGCCGGCTCGATGATGTCGGAGAAGATGTCTGGCTCAGGTCCTGGTTCGCCAATCTTGCCGATGAACACGTGGATGCCGCCGAAGGGAACCCGGTACCCGTATTCGATTGAATCGGCCTCCGGGCCCCAGCCAGCGTCGTCGATGTAGATCCGGCCGCGGCGACTCTTGGTCATCCGGCCAACCGCGTAGCCCTTGAGTCCTTCAAAGCTGCCCTTCAAGAACTCGAAACCATCGTGCGGAGGCCCCACGGTGGGCGCCAACTGTCGTGGAATTAGCACGGCAGATATCCGGTTTAACGGACTTAGTTGAGGAACCATCGCACGGGTTAGCTTGAAGGGGTTAAAAGCACACAAAGGACACAGAGGGTTTATACTAGTTTGGCCCCTTCGATGAAGGTAAAAGCCTACGTCTAGTTTGGTTTGGTATTGCTTGGGCGTCGATGAACAGGGAGCAGATTGCTTGCCTGTGTCTCGACGGGTTGTTTCTTGTCCTTGAACCGTCGCCGGGTCGTCCCTTTATATAGAGGCGACGCCCGGTCCGGTTTACAGAGTCCCGAGGCCGGCTCATACTTGTGTCCGCCTCGGTCTCTGCTCTTGCTTCCTTGTATCTCAAGTTTACATGATAGGACGGTTTACAAACCGTAACTCTACATATGGGCCCTCAGCCTTCATGGGCCGTAATCTCTACTGATCTTACAATTACATAACTATATCACCATAATCCGGTTTACCCTAGCCGGTTTACACCTGCTAGTAATATCCCTGACAGAAGCCTTCAGACATGTCGGGTGTACCGAGAGAACTCGCTGAGCACACTCTTAATATTGATCCGAAGTATAAGCCGGTCAGACAATTTCTTTGCCGTTTTAATGAAGAGAGACGGAAGGCCATCGGTGAAGAGGTGGCCCGGCTCTTAGCGGCTGGGTTCATCGTAGAAGTTTTTCATCGTGAGTGGTTGGCTAACCCGGTTTTGGTGCTTAAAAAGAATGGCACGCGGCGCATGTGTGTGGATTACACAGATTTAAACAAGGCTTGTCCAGCTGACCCGTTTGCCCTCCCTCGTATTGATAAGATCATTGATGCTATGGCGGGTTGTGAGCGCTTGAGTTTTTTGGATGCATATTCTGGATATCATCAGATCAAAATGGCAGTTAAGGACCAGGAGAAGACGGCTTTCATCACTCCGTTCGGAGCCTTCTGCTATGTATCTATGCCTTTCAGACTTAAGAGTGCCCAGGCGACTTACCACAGGTGTGTACAGAACTACCTGCACAGTCAGATTGGGCGCAATGTTCATGCTTATGTGGATGACATCCTGGTCAAATCCAGGAAGAAGGAGACTTTGATTGATGACTTGAGGGAAACATTTGACAATTTGCGGGTGTATAAGATGATGCTTAACCCTGCCAAGTGTGTTTTTGGTGTTCGAGCAGGCAAACTTCTGGGCTTTTAGGTCTCCGTGAGAGGCATTGAAGCTAACCCGGAGAAGATCAAGTCCATCACCTCCCTAGCACGACCAAAATGTATTAATGATGTCCAGCGCGTGGCAGGACAGATAGCGGCGTTGAGCAGGTTTATAAGCCGTTTAGGTGAAAAGGCTATCACTCTATACCATATGATGAAAAAGACAGATGATTTCGTCTGGAGTGAAGCTCCTGATGAAGCGTTCGAGGCACTCAAGAAGCAATTGACTGAGCCACCGGTTCTTGCGGCCCCCATTGACAAAGAGCCCTTGTTGTTATATGTTGCTGCAAATAGCAGGGCCGTCAGTGTGGCTATTGTGGTGGATAGAAAGGAGGCTGGTAAAGAGCATCTGGTTCAAAGGCCGGTTTACTACATCAGTGAGGTCCTCATCGAGTCTAAACAGAGGTATCCACATTGGCAGAAGCTGGTTTACGGAGTTTTTATGGCGAGCCGGAAACTCAAGCAGTATTTCCTGGGTCATCCCATTACGGTCGTGAGCTCTGCTCCCTTGGGAGACATTATCCAGAATAGGGAAGCTACAGGACGAGTGGCCAAATGGGCCATTGAGCTTGGGCCTCATGATTTAAAATATGTGCCTCAAACAGCCATCAAATCGCAAGCACTGGTGGATTTCATCAACGACTGGACAGAACTACAGGCGCCTGAAGAAAAGCCGGATAATACGTATTGGATGATTCACTTTGACGGGTCCAGGCAATTGGAGGGCTCGGGGGCTGGAGTTGTTTTGACTTCCCCACGAGGTGATAAGCTTTCTTATGTCCTCCGGCTCATGTTTCCATGTACTAATAATGCAGCTGAGTACGAAGCCTTGCTCCATGGCCTTCTGATGGCTAAAGAGATGAATTTAAGCCGGGTCAGATGTTTCAGCGACTCAGATTTGGTGGCTCAGCAGGTTTTTGGCAAATGGGACTCCAAGGATCCGCTCATGGCGGCTTATCGCCGAGAGGTTGATGTTATTGTATGTCACTTCAAGGGTTACCAAGTTGAACACATCGATTGAAGGAAGAATGAGGCAACAGACACCTTGAGCCGGTTAGGATCTCAGCGTAAGCCGGTGCCGCCCAATACCTTTTTAGACGTTTTACTTAACTCGTCTGTCAAGTTGCCTACAGAGGAGGATCTCGCTATCCCTGACCCGGAGGTACAGTTGGTGCCAGCTCTTCATGTCATACCAGATTGGACAGTCCCTTATTTGGCTTATATGACCCGGGGTGAGTTACCTGAGGATGAAATATTAGCTAGGCAAATAACCCGGCGGTCTAACTCAATGACGATCATCAATGGAGAATTGCACCACCGCAGTGTTTCAGGCGCGTTTCAACGCTGTGTCTCGCCTGAGGAAGGCTGCGAGATTCTACAAGAGATTCATGAGGGAGATTGTGGTCACCATGCCGGTTCTAAATCTCTGGCGGCGAAAGCTTTTCATCATGGATTTTACTGGTTGATGGCTCACGTTGATGCTGAGGATTTGGTCAGTAAATGTGATGGCTGTCAGAAATTTTCGCGGCGTGCTCATGTTCCGGCTCAAGAGTTGAGGATGATCCCGATAACTTGGCCGTTTGCAGCTTGGGGGCTTGATATGGTAGGACCTTTTAAAAGATCCAAGGATAAGAAAACCCACCTGTTGGTGGCAGTGGACAAATTCACCAAGTGGATCGAGGCAGAGCCAGTCAGCAAATGTGATGCAGAAACAGCGGTGCAGTTCATCAAGAAGGTGATTTTCCGGTTTGGTTTTCCCCACAGTATCATAACAGACAATGGCACTAATTTGTCTAAGGGTGCTATGAAGGAGTTTTGTCAGCGCGAGCATATCCGGCTTGATGTATCTTCTGTTGCTCATCCCCAGTCCAATGGCCAAGTAGAGCGGGCCAATCAAGAGATCTTACGAGGGATCAAACCCCGACTCATGGTTCCTCTAAAGAGAACGTTGGGTTGTTGGGTGGAAGAATTACCTTCCGTGTTATGGAGCATTAATACAACACCCAACAGGTCTACAGGGTACATGCCCTTCTTCATGGTCTACGGAGCAGAGGCTGTTCTTCCCAGCGATATCCGTCACGATTCGCCCCGAGTGGCGGCTTACGTGGAAGCTGACAATGAGACGACACGACAGGATGCGTTCGGTCGATTGGATGAAGAGCGAGATCTCGCGGCGGCTCGATCGGCGATTTATCAACAAGATTTACGATGCTATCATAGCCGACGGGTCAAGACAAGAACCTTTCAAGAAGGCGACTTAGTTCTCCGGCTCATCCAAGATCAGACTGACATGCATAAACTTTCGCCACCTTGGGAACGACCTTTTGTCGTCAACAAGAATTTGCACAACGGGTCATACTACTTGATCGATATCCGAGAGCACAAGCACTCACGCACGTCAGAAGAGGAGACTAATCGGTCGTGGAATATTGCTCACCTCTGGCCCTACTATACTTAAGCCTCCGGCTCTCATGATGTAATCCGATGATGTAAATATCAGTACAATATAATAAAGCCGGCATCCCCGCCAATTCGGGGCCTCTACCATCTTTTCAAAGTTGAGTCTTTATTATCTTCTCAAGAAGCTTAGTACCCAAATCACAGGGATCATGAAAGAGTTGGATGCATAGCACAGCTCCAACATAAGCTCTTGATGAGAATAATCAGCAAGTATGTCACTTGGGGGCTTCATGTTCAAACATAGGCATATTCGACCAAAGAGAACACAGCATTACTACCCATTTGACCGGGTTATGTTCAAACATAGGCGTATTCGACCAAAGAGGATATAACCTGTGGGTCATCCTACCCGTGCCCAGCTGCTTCAACTCCATCAGGTCATCCTGATTGACCCGGCGAACTCTTGGCGATCAGTCTTAATGGCGTATTCGATCAAGACCTGAGCTTGCTAAGGTTCAAACGTCGGCTGTCACTGCGAGAGCACGGTGCTACAGATAGTCAGGATAACTCGGCCTATGCTGCAAGATGCAACTCTGACCCCGCGTACTCTAGGCAAGTCTATCTTTAACAAAAAAAAAGACCTGCACTTGTCTAGGTTCAAATGTCGATTGGGTACTGTGAGAGCCGGCTCATAGCACGCACGTATCTTCCAGGGGCCACCAAGGCTAGTTTCATTGAAGAAGAACCTTCGGCTTGGTGGCCTGCAAAAGCCTCGAGTGTTTTTTGCTTGTTTTGCTTTCTGTTTTCTCTTTGCTTTCTTGAGATTTTTCGTTTTGAAGTTGTGTCCTTTGCAAGATCGGCCTAAAATTGCATCCCTTCATGGCTCATATTTGAAGCCTCTCCGGGTTTCTACAACCCAATCTACTGAATGGCTCTCAGCCACCGGAGAATAAACAAATTTCATGGAATCATACCTTAACAGCATTATGAACATATGGAGGCTGATTAAGCCAGCAGTTCAAGTTATGAATTCAGGTATGGTTATGTTTATAACAATTAAATCGGCCCTGGTTTTGGACGTCTGTCCCCAGTGGCATTGGTTGGACAGAGTGACCCGCCCAGCGGTAAACCGCCGGGGCACTTGTTTCTGTTTATGTGCAGGATGCAGTTTATATTGATCTGCGCGCGCCAATACCATCACAAGGATAAAATAAGTATTCCAACGTTTGGAGATTCATAATGTCATCAAAAGACAACCAGTGCACACGACAACGCGACAGTTGGTAGAATAAACCGGCAGGAAAAGTGTTTGCTATCCTATTACAAAAGGCTGTGAGCCAGGCAAAGGTCCAAATAATTCTATCATAGGTGCGCGAGCCGTCCAACGGATCATTCTCCTTGGCCTTGCTGCTTTAGTGATTCCGGGTCATCCATTGCCGGTTCTACGTCCTCCATTGTTTGAAAATTCTGCGCCAACCAATCCAAGCCAGCCAGAGCTTCAAATTTAGCCGCCCCATCAATAAGGTCAGTGGGATCAATTTCATGGGCAAAGGTATGCTTACTAATTGGAGGAATCAGATCCATCACTTTATAAGAAGGAGTGGACATCTTCTGATTTTCCGCATCATAAGCCGACTGATATTTTGACAAGTCCATCTCATTTGCAATCAAACTGGCCAATGGCTGGATGTCCTTGACACAAGCAACGAAGTCTTTATGATCAAAGGCTGAGCCGTCTTCTTTCAAACTTGGATACCCAGTAGCCAGGTCAGACGTTTCCAGCTCTGGAAGCCATGCCTTAGCCCGGCTTAAAGCCGTAACAGCACCGGCTCTCGCAGATGACCGTTTGATTTCGTCAATCCTAGCAGGCAGAACGGAGAGTCTTAGCATGATATCTACAAAGAATGTTGGTGCTTGGCTGGATGGAGAGATAACAACCAGGGCATGCTGTGCCCTAGTGTACAATTGTTCCACGAGAGTTTAGACTGCTTTTAGCTTCACAAGTGGATCTTTGCCAAGAATGTTGCTTCTTTTACCTACATAACCATTAAGTTGATCAGTAACGGGCTAAGTTCTCCCAGGATTTTACAAGTTGAGTATGGAGGTTTACCAAAGATGGCTGCAATCATTTCTGAGACACGGTGTTTTAAGCCGGAGAGCTCCGTCGTCATCGCTTCAAGAGATGTTTCAGCTTTTTCAGCCCGTTGCACTAAGGCAACCCTTTCTTTAGTCCATGCAGATTCCTCGGACTTAAGTTTAGCCTTCAAATCATTCGCTTCAGTCAAGCTAAATTGGAATTTGGATTCAGCTTTTTGAGTTTCAGATTCTTGGCACTTAAGCCGTTCCCGAGCATCCTTCAACTGTGTTTGTAATTCCGCGGTCGCTTCCTGAACAGGTAAAGTAAGTATGAGACGGATTAACTGCTGGTTTAACAAGGATTCAAGTCCCAAGCCTTTTGCAAGCAACAACACTTGGCACTTGGGGGCTAATGGAGGCTGAAGTTTTCTTCCGAGCCGGATTCATGTTATTAAGTCTCAAGCACTTTGTAAGCAAGAGCACTTGACCCTTGGGGGCTAATGGAGGCTGAAGTTTTTCGTTCTATGCAGGATCCATGGTATTAAGTCTCATGCACTTTGCAAGCAACAGTACTTGACCCTTGGGGGCTAATGGAGGCTGAAGTTTTTCTTTCTGAGTAGGATCCATGGTATTAAGTCTCAAGCACTTTGCAAGCAACAGTACTTGACCCTTCGGGGCTAATGGATGCTAACATTCTTTTGAAGTTAATATATTCATAAACATAAAAGTCCCAAGCACTTTGCAAGCAACATCACTTGGCACCTGGGGGCTAATGTACATCGCTTTTATATGTCAAGTTAATTATGGTAGTCGATGGCAGCTTAGTTTCTATCACTGGTCTAAGGATGATGTGCAGGCAAGTTATATAATAAGGACCGACTCATTCAGCCAGATTAAGCCGGCCCTTGGGGGTTACACATGCAATGTTTCTTAAGGAGGAATTTTTGGTTAAGTGATATGCCAATCTAAAAGTCTACATAATATTCAGTTTCATCATATCCATTAGACTTGGGGGCTGGAAGGACAGTTAGAAATTGGTCAAAGAACGTTCCCTTAAACTTTTGATGCATCTGCTTCACCATATCGATTTCAAGGTCACGATTGCTATGAACCTGACTGAGAAAACCAGACAAGACTTCGCCAGTACTCAGCTGTGTATACTGTGACATATCAAACCTCACACGCCGGCTTTCAACAAGCTCTTCCTTGGCGGTGTGTTTGGCTAGCACTGTTGGGTTGCCCGACTCTCTGAAATTAGTGCCAATAAATGCAACATCTTCAGAACGATCTTCTACCGGTTCAGAGGGGGTAGGCGGTTTGGCAGGTGCAGAATCAGCTTGGGCAGGAGTAGTAGTGGCATCGGGCACCTTGGGAGGAGCATCGTGAGTAACCTCTTCAGTTGATCTTTGAGCATCTGTTACCGACGCCTGCAGTGCCGGTTCAGTAATCTTGGGGTCAGCCGACGGTTAAGTCGCCTTGGCCCGCTTAATAGGTTTTGCTTGGCCTCTGCATCAAGGTCAGTAAGTCATTGCAAGGATATAAAGATCTAAAGTTAAAATGAACTTGAGACAAGACATTTACCCAGGAGCGGTCTTGAAAGCCGGAATTTGACTCTGAGATGAATCACCGGAGGATGAACGAGAAGTTTCCTGTTAATTTGAATCAGACGAGTTCAGGGATTACTGAATAAGGCCCATGGGCAGATAGTGGGAGTTTATGAATGGAAGTACCTCATTCCGGCGTTTTCGTTGAGGCAGAGTATTGGGTAAGCCGGAGGACAATTCCTCTTCTCCGGAGTTTCGGGCCCGACGGCGGTTCTCATGTTGCTGTTGCTTCAACAGAAAGTGAGGATCTAAATGAGCTGAAGGGTGTGAAAAGCTTACTTTCCGGATAACTCGTCGAACTTTTTGTCTTGGCAAGGATTCTGAGCCGGAGGAAATAGTAATTACCTCTTCATCTGCGGCCTGACTGGCCTACGTGTCATCCTCGCAATAATCAGTGTCAATAAGATAGTTGAAATAAGAGCCAAGAGAGTCGAGGAGTACCTCTGACTCAGTGCCGTAGTTCAGTTCAAACAGACTAGAAGCACTGGTTTTCTTCTTAGTCTTCTTAACAGCTTTCTTGGCGGCTCTGGCTCTTTTGGCGGCCTCATGATCATATATTTTCTTCCAGAAGGCCGACTTAGCCCGTGAGAGGCGGCGAATTTAACATTGGCAATGGAGTTGAATTATAAAGGACAACATTCAAAATTAAGAGTTACCTCCGGTGCCGGGTTAGATTTGCAGAAAGGCAACAGGCCCACTTTGCCGCAGTCAGACAAAGATTCATTTAAAACAGTTTTTGTCATATCTGTGATGACATTTTCCTCTAGGTCCTCAGAGCTATGGCGCAAAGGATCATTCTTCTCTCCAGTATATTCGCACATTAAGCCATACCTATGGCCTACCAGAATAATTCGCCAAGCAAGCCAACATTGAGCTAAATCGATTCCAGTTAAACTGTTTCCAAGAAGGGCATTCACCTTTGACAAAGTGGGGGCAATTGACTTGCGTTCTGCAGCGGTGAGTTTTTCAGCAAGACGATGATTGGAATCTAAACGTTGAGTATGGAAACCCGACAAAGGATGTTCATCAGCCGGAGAGGTATCTTTAGAATAAAACCAGGTTTTGTTCCAGTCTTTCGGATGACTCGGCAGACAGGCATAAGGAAAAATAGAGTCTCTCCTTCTTTGGATAGAGACAGCCCCAAGCTCCAGGCTAGGGCCATTGGTAAATTCATTCTGGCGGTTCAAGTAAAAGAATTCTCTAAATAACAAGATGTTGGGTTCCTCTTGAAGATATACTTCACAAAAAACTTGGAAATTGCAGATATTTGACAAGGAATTGGGTCCGATGTCTTGGGGATGGAGGTGGAAGAAGTGCAGGACATCTCTGGAGAATTTAGAGCCGGGTGGTGAGAAACCCCGGTTCATGTGGTCAGTAAAAACAATCACTTCATCATCTGTGGCTGCAAGCCTTTCCTTGCCCGGGTTAGGAGCACGGTAAGGCATAATTGGAGCATTGGGCAGATATCCGACTCTCACAAAATCGGTGACTGTAGCTTCTGTAACAATTGAGGGAATCCAATTGCATGTGGTGTCTGTCTTCGGCGGCATTGTGAACAAACAGACCTAACATGTGAAAGATTGTTGCCGGTTCAGAAAAGCCGGAGATAATGTATTGCTACAAGTTTAGCATGGTGGTTTAAATGGGGCCTAATGGCATAAGAGTAATCATAAACTGGAAACTTAAACCGCCATGGCAAATGCGAGTGTTCAGAAAAGTAAATTTTACTAAAGTCTGAAAAAACAGTTTTCACACGTTGCGGTGGAAATTTTGGATCTACGGCTGCTCAAAAATCAAGATTAAATGACGAACATGCAAAACTTAAGATCGATATGACGTAGTTCTAAGAGACGAATCCAGTTATTCGTAGAGATGTGATTTTACTGTATTGACTAGAGAGATGCTATCAACATCAGTATATAAAGAGACATCAAAGTTTAGAAGAAGAAACCATAGTTGCAGAGGAAGGAAAAGATGAACTCGGAAGAACTTCACGGGAACCCTAATGCATCTAGTGGAGATGTACAAGAATGTACCTGAGCAGGTAAGATGACGGCGGCGGCGCGCGGAAGAGGCCTGGTCACGTTGGGTCAACATGGCGGCTGTTAGTGAAGACGAAGCAGAGGGCGACGACGCCGGCGAAGCTTGGTTGCAGGAACGACACGAGGAAGAAGATGAAGAGAGGGTGTCGTGGAATTGTCACGTCAGATGTCCCAGGGTAAGGATTTAGTCGTGAGGCTAACGCATCTATGTGGTAGCTTGAGAGGGGTTGAGCGGAATCGAGAGACACAACACAAGACAAGGATTTAGACAGCTTCGGGCCCCGGGAAACATCATCCGGTAACAACCCTACATGTTGTTTGAGGCTAGATCTCATTATGACCTTCATGGAGTCGCCGGTAAACTAGCTCTCCTTTAGTTGTGTCCAGCCCTAAAGAATATGGCACCTCTAACTTGTGAGAACTTGTCAGAACTCATCCTCCTTTTGGGGAGCCCTGCCCCTCCTTATATATGTTGAAGGGGCGGGTTACATGTAGAGTCCAACTCGGACTTAAGACTTAACTATTCTGACTTCTCTTCACGGGCTTCATAACGTCTTGGGCTTCATAAACCATGGCCACCAAGTTATCACGGTCTGCTGGTTTATGATTGTTTGCCGGTTTATGATCTGGTTTATCATCTGACTTATCTGTGAGCCGGTTTACCATCTGGTTTATCATCTGACTTATCTGTGAGCTGGTTTACCATCTGGTTTAACATCCGACTTAACTGTCAGCCGGGTTATAACTCCAGCCGGGTCATACCACGGGGAATATCCCCGACATTAGCCCCCAGTTTAGCTTGGATTTATCCATGGTAAACTTATGCTGATCATCCTTTAGTCCTTGTCATTTCCTTCTTCTAGAAAATCCGGGTTAATAGGCCAGCTTCATAATCAATTTGCTGACATTGGCTTGTCACAGAGAAATATTATGAAGAATAACTTCTTTGACTCATCTCCCAATGCTTAATAAAAAATATTGGTCTTTGAAATACTCATTTGTTCTTCAGCTGGTTTAATAATGTAGAACTTGCCGGTT
Organism: Secale cereale; assembly: GCA_902687465.1. Classification (NCBI taxonomy): domain Eukaryota; kingdom Viridiplantae; phylum Streptophyta; class Magnoliopsida; order Poales; family Poaceae; genus Secale; species Secale cereale. Next base: position 228,417,930 of record LR738715.1, on the reverse strand, counting down.
TATCATCGCCAAGAATTGCCTTTTTATCATCTCCAAGAACTGCCGGTTTACAAATATTGACGGCCTCGACTCATAATTGTTATAGACGCCGGGTTATGATTGTTGCCAACGCCGGGTCACACAATTAATCTTCCTGATTTGCCCGAAACTGAGAATTTGAAGATGTTCCTCCTTTATATGCATATTACCTGTAGCCCCCAAGTCTTAAGAAGAGAACATAGTGATAGCTTATGACTTGTTTCAATATAAATGTTGCAACCTTGAAGATATCCAGATTGTTCATCCCAATCACTAGTAAAACTGAATACTCCATATTATGTAGCCCCCAAGTGCCGGGTTGTCATGCTTGCAGCAACCTGGGACTTGAAATTGCCTTATGCTCATAAAAACTTCAACCAGTGTAGCCCCCAAGGGCCGGGACATTATGCAATAATGAGCTGGGACTTTGTAAATATAATCATGTAGGTTTGAGCAGTGATGTGTAGCCCCCAAGGGCCGGCTTAGTAGGATAATACTGAGCTGGGACTTTATTAAAAACAACATCATATGATGTAACCCCCATCATGGGGCTTGTAACCCACGTCCATAAGGTTAAGAGCTTTGTGCTTTACCAACTGAGCAGTGGACCCTTCAATATAATGGGTTAATACTTGTGTACCTTGAATTGTTGACAGGAGCAATTGGTAGCCCCCAAGGACCGGCTCATTACGATGTGATGAATCGGGTCTTCAATAAGGTGAGCAAAAAATGACTTTGCATTAGCCCCCAAGTGCCATGGTGCATGCTGGTAGTAACATGGGACTTGCATATTTGATGTAACCTCAACTTGAATAATGTAGCCCCCAAGTGTCAGGTCGTAAGCTTGCAACGACTCGGGACTATTCCTTCAATTGCAGAATAAATCATACCCATTGATAAAATAATATCCATTACGCTGGAGCGACTTTAAAAACCTCAATCATAATATTGGTTATTGATAACCATAATAAAAATCCAGCCATGTTTGGCTATTTAAAGATTTGAATAATGTAACCCGGTTTAAAAACCGGTTCCAGTGATATTTGATCACACTGTTGGTTTTACCAAGCCAGCGTAGTAAGGATGATAACGCAAAATTTGAACATTGGTGATTATCATAGATTGCCGGTTTATAAACAAAACCAGGTCGGGTTAATAAACACCGGTCATTATCTTATCTCATACTGGCGACTTATAGTCAAAAGCCAGGTCGGGTTAATAAACACCGATCATTATCTTATATCATACTGGCGACTTATAGTCAAAAGCCAGGCCGGGTTAATAAACAGCGGTCATTATCTGTAGATAGTACTGGCGATTTATAATCAAACCAGACCAGGTTCTGTAAACACTGGTGTATCATAGTTGCGACTTATAGTCATCCACTCCGAATCAATGGACTTGGATAAACACCAATGACCTTGACGATAAAAACTTAGCAAAAATCAAAAAGATATGTTTGTCAAATAAGACCGTGTAGTCGAGGCTTTTTACGAGCTACCAGGCCCCAAATTCGAGGCTTTTTATGAGCTGCCAGGCTGCTGTCATTAACCATTTCACAAAGCCTGTTAAGATGGTCCTCAATCCTTAACCAAATCATCAATGTTAATGTTACCAAGTTCAGGGTCTGTGAAGATTGACTTGTGTAAACACTCGATGATCGTCAATTTAACGTTACCAAGTTCAGGGTCTGTAAAGATTGACTTGTGTATACGTTCGACGGGTCGTACCAGGTTTACCTAGGCGGAGTGACTTACTTAATACAGGCAGGCTAATCCGGGGTTTTAGGTGTATACACCAGGCTTCCAAGCCATGGCTTGATAGCCTGCTACAAGGGTTGTCAACTCGTTGATGCTATGCATCAGGAGCCCCCAGGTAGCATTTGAGCTATGCGCTTCAGGGCCTATGTTTGAGTTGTGCTAGGCATCAAAACTCTCTTTTGCCCCTCATCATCATTTGGGGATTGCCGAAGCAACCAGAGCTATGCTCTTATGATGGTCTTGGTGTAGCCACCGGTTTAAGAGGCCATAGGAACTCCTTTGCACACAAAAGCCCCCAAGTGATATATTTCTGAACTGTGCTCGCCGGGTACCTATGTTTGAGTTGTGCTGTGCAACAAACTCTCTTTGGTCCCTTTACTTTTTCCTGAGAACTCGAACTTGCGAGAGATACTTCTTCTTGAACCGGATGTTAAACCGGATATTGAGAGCTTAAAAGCTTTGTGGGAGACATCTTTCCCTTGAACCGGGTCTTAAACCGGAATCTTCATTTTCAGCCAGAATTTTTCTGACGGCCTTTAAACTTTGAACTTGCGAGAGATTAATTCTTTTCAAACCAGAGATTCTTAAACCAGATTTGAGAGCTTCAGAGCTTTGTAGGAAACAGAATTCCCTTGAACCGGATTGTAAACCGGATATTTGAGAGCTAGACTGATGTCTATTGAACCGGATTTTAAACCATATTCCCTTCTGACGACCCAGAAACTTCTTCTGAATCATGTCGTCGTAGCCCCCCGAGTCTTAAGCCGACTCGAGGAGTTGTCTTGAGACTCTCCATATTTGACCATAGCATAAGGTGTCCATCATTGTTGTTGACAGTGCGATATGAATCCATAGAAAATTGAGGTGACTGCGGCGGGTTATCAATGGTCCCGTATGAGCCGTGTCAGCAACTCGGCCAATGGTTCCTTCCAACTGGCTATTTGAAGTTAACCAAACTGTAGTGGCGGCGACTTGTGCGCCTGCCCATTGAGCCACCCAGTGCAGACGGCGGTTGATAGTATATGATAATTTGTCTCCATTTTGTTGAAACAAAAACCGGGCTACCCAAGCTGTGACTTGCTCATACTCAATAAACAGCCCATGCAGACATGTGCGGCCTGGTATGTTGATGTAGACCGGGCTGCGAAAAACGGACAACAAAGACGACCGCAGCATCAGAGGTAGCTCGGACAGATGAGTCGGTCACGGCATTATAAGCCGGTGTGGACGGGCGAGTTAATGTAGACCTGGTCCGCAGAGGCGGCGGCTTTGTGCACGTCCATTGAACAACGAGAAAAAGCGATCCCGACAAGTTGATGTAAACCGGGTCCGCAGAGGCGGCGGCTTTGTGCACGTCCATTCAACGGGTAATATGTCACGGACTATCGCCGGGCGGAACATTATCAGCCCGTGCTCCATACCGTGGTATAAACCACATTTGTAGTGAATAATTATCCTGTATACAAAAATATACAGATCAAAGTAAATGTTTTTTGACAAAAACAATATGCGCTAATAAAAAAAAACTTAGATGGATGTCACCTGATTTTTATTTGTCGGATGAACGCAGATACTGGGATCAAAACATATCAAATGTCTGATGTCTCCACGTGACCTTCTCCTCTTGTCTTAATCTCTCACGGAGGACCTGATTGAAGTGCCAGCGTGTGCACACACTGTTCTTTAACAACAGCGTACAAACCCCGGCCTCGTGAGTGGAGCGCCCAAAATGCCTGCAGCCTCTACGCGCCGCGCTGCTCTTTTTTTATGTGAGGTCTCCATACAAACCAGCAACTCAAATTGCCTTTTTTTCTTCTTTTGTCTCAGGTTCTGCGCGAGCAAAGAGAGGTCGCCGACTGTTTCTTTGTTTTATCTGCTTCAACATGCAAGGAGCAAAAGGGACTTTGGTCTTCACGTGGAGGAGATAGTAGCAGCAACTACAGCGAGTCAAACCGGCGAGGAAACTTGGAGGTGAAGCGACGCCTGCACGGGGAGACCGTAGCGGCGACTCACAGTGGCAACGGCTCGCGGGTGGCCACGCACTAAAGAGCGACTTGAGGCCGGAGCTGGAGACGTCGGGGCAAGCCCGCACGAGGACAACTCAGAAACAAGGCAGATCAAAGCCTGCTCCGGTGATGACGACTCGGAGGCAGCGACAGGACCGGCGACTCGGCGAGGGCGAGGCCGACGGGAGAATTGCAGGTGACTCGGCCCGAGAAGCATTTTTGGCGTAAGCCGGGGCCGGTGACGGTACCGTTGAAGCAATCCACAACAGCTAAGTGGGAGCAATGAACCGGCGTGGCTGTGAGGCAGATTCAGGGTGGTTCAGGGAACGGCGGTTTATCCGTGATGGGTTACGGCGCTTCAGAGAGGCAGCAGCGCGAGGCACTGCCTCGGGCGTCTGCAGGTGAGCGCGGCGACTTAACACGAGCCATGACCAACAATGGCGAGTCACACGCGGGAGAAGTGACATGGCAGATCCATCCACTGTAGCCGGCCGGTTTGTAGAGAGATATAGCAGAACCGGAGCAGATACAGTGCTGCTCACAGTAGTCTGGGTTGAGCTCGGAGGAGGAAGAGGACCGTAGCGGAAGATGCATGGTCAGCCCGAGACTGCGGCGACATAGGCTTAGAACAGGACCGGCGCGCGGGGCGCGAGGTAGGCAGGCCTCGACGACCCGAGGCAGCGCTTTTTGATACGGGCGACGTTAAGGCGAATCCGGGTTGTTGAAAGGCGAATCCGGGTTGTGGTTTGGAGCAGAGGTGTGGCGATGCTGGGTTAGCTCAGCATGCAGAACCATGGCGGGAGTGACGGAGCGGCACTGGTGAAACCGTAAGAGCCCATTCCAGGTCGGCTCGCAAACGAGACAGATCGGCAAGGCGGCCGGCGGTGACGCAGGAGCTGGGCCGCGGGCGGATGATGCAGAGTAGGGCGGCACCGCGTAAACCGGAGCAGAGACACATGGGCGTAGCTTCGTGCAGCGATGAGCTAGACCGGGTCGTAGACGTCCGAAGGCTGGCTTGCCGTAGAGGGAGACAGAGCCGGCAAGGGCGCTTCATGGCCGGTTTGCGCGGCCGAGGCGGTGTGCAGCAGCTTGGATGGGCGCAGAGCGGTCATTGACCCGACATCAGAGACAGGTTGGAGGCCATGACATTCGAGCGGCGCACTGGGGCGTGTGGCGGCAGAAGCAGTAGGGTGTCTCAAAAACGACTCAGGGGAGCAGCAGATTCAGGAGGAGACGAGGACAACCCGACTTGCAGTTTGCGGAGGGGGTTGGAGCAATACAATGCTGCAGAGCCGGTTTAGAGGTGAGGATAGGCACGGCTCAGCGTTGACTCCCTGCCTTTTCGTTAGATCCATTTTTGAGTCAAAGTAATATTCATCCTGATTGAACTGTTTATACCCGTCCGAGTCTATCTTGGTTTTGGTAATCTAACTCATTTTATTCAATAGTACTTTCCTTAACACGTCTAGAAATCCATCAAAGGTTGCAGTAACTTTTCGGTCAGATGTGACCCTGATCAATTTTTCCACTTGAGCGCTGTAGGATCAATGTTTTTTTTGTCTCCATGTACAGACTACGATAGCTATAATCTTGACTGATGTCCGATTCACGATTTGGTAGCCTGGTTCATACTTGTCATGTGTTTGCACAATTGATATTCTCATCTGACTCGGTCAACCTGCACTTTGACGAAACAGGGACTATCCATGTTGGCTTTGGCGAGTTACGTATCTGGACTCGACGCGCCGGAAAAAACAAACAGTGATGGCGAACAACGTTCTTGGCGACCTGTGATCGGTCCGCTTGTTCAAACGAGTAGCGGCGATTTATTTTGGACTCCAATATTGTACTCTCAGATCCAAAACTGACTAGCAAATTGCACTAACCCTGGTTACGGCTCTGCTCAAGATCTTTCTGAACCGGATTGTCATGTGTGATCATTCCTTGCCAGAGCTTTACAAACTTCTTCATCCAGAAACTTGGGAACTTCTTGATTCCCTTAAGAGCTCCCTTCAAGAACTCAACACCACCGTGTACGAGCCCCATGGTGGGCGCCAACTGTCGTGGAATTGTCATGGCAGATGTCCTAGGGTAAGGATTTAGTCGTGAGGCCAACACATCTATGTGGTAGCTTGAGAGGGGTTGAGCGGAATCGAGAGACACAACACAAGGCAAGGATTTAGACAACTTCGGACCCCGGGAAACATCATCCAGTAACAACCCTACATGCTGTTTGAGGCTAGATCTCATTATGACCTTCATGGAGTCACCGGTAAACCGGCTCTCCTTTAGTTGTGTCCAGCCCTAAAAAATATGGCGCCTCTAACTTGTGAGAACTTGTCAGAACTCGTCCCCCTTTTGGGGAGCCCTGCCCCTCCTTACATATGTTGAAGGGGCGGGTTACATGTAGATTCCAACTCGGACTTAAGACTTAACTATTCTGACTTCTCTTCACGGGCTTCTCAACGTCTTGGGCTTCATAACGTCATGGGCTTCATAATGTCTCGGGCTTCATAAACCCTGGCCACCGAGTTATCACGGTCTGTTGGTTTATGATTGTCTGCCGGTTTATGATCTGGTTTATCATCTGACTTATCTGTGAGCCGGTTTACCATCTGGTTTATCATCTGACTTATCTGTGTGCCGGTTTACCATCTGGTTTAACATCCGACTTAACTGTTAGCCGGGTTATAACTCCAGCCGGGTCATACCGCGGGGTATATCCCCGACAGAGGGAGACGAAGGAGAGAATGGAAAGGGACCTTCGGTCCTATTTATAAGCTAAGTGGATAAAGGTCAGGCGCGAAAATCGAGGAGACGGAGAAATAGATAAATAATTGTGCAGGCGCCTCGATTCTCGGAATACCAATAAATACGGAAGATTTGTTAAGATCTGGACCGTTTGCAAGTAAGTGACGTCACAACGGGTTATCGTTATTTCAAAAGCTGACATCATGGCAGATCATTATTATTTCAAAAACAAGATAGTAGCGGTTTACAGTCTCTCACAAGAAGACGAGGAAAGATTGACATGAACAAGTTCAAGATCAACCTGGGGCCTAATGTTGGGGATATAAGTATTTCATATGACCCACCCAGGAGGGACCGGGTTACCCGACAACGTTTCATAAGACCAACCCAGAAGCCCATTAAAGACGGCGGTTTAGATAAGGGCCCAAGGCCCGCGGCGGCTTAAGGCATGTAAGTATCAACCACCATATATGTAACTTGAAATGTAAGGCATGTAAGATGAGTCACCGAGCCGGACACGGTTGTATGAGCCGGCCGGGACTCTGTAGACCACAGGGCGTCAACCTGTGTATATAAGGGGACGACCCGACAGCGGCTTAGGGCAAGAAAGAAGGGAACGAGAGCTAGGGAAGCGCATCCACAACCTAGCAATCGACACCCTAGCAATTCCATCCTAAACTGGAGTAGGTTTTACCCTCACCGCAGCGGCCGAACAAGTATAAACTCCCCGTGTTATTTGTCTTGTTCTTAAACCCTTTAAGCTAACCACGTCGCTATGGCTCCACAATCAAGTCCTTACCTTACGACATCTGTCGTGACACTTCCACAACAATGGGTGATGCAAGAAGAATATTGAATGGATTCGGAATGATTGCCATATACATATAGTTGTGCATCAAGATTAATCATGGAGCAAAGATAAATGTTGACCAATATGAAGATCGAGGATTGAATTCAATGATGGTCAATACACAAGCGCAAATCATGTTCCACATGAGATCTTGTGGTATGGTAAGAATTTGTCAATTGTGCTTTGTGTACTAACCCATACTATGTGTTGTCTATGTTTTTGAGGGTCAGGTGATTCTCATGGGGGCTTGCATCAAGAGAGAGATTTCAAGTATCTATGAGAGGATGACATCAAGTGTTGATGATCATGCTTGAAAAGGGCAAGTTCAAGATAACTATCTTGAAGGATTACATGCTTGAAGCTTGTGGGTGATCACATGATGGACAAGTGAAGATAAATACAAAGCAAAGCTTCCCACATTGTGTATGAGGGAGCTACTTGAAGACTTCACCAATGTATTGCCATTAAACTTGAGCCAAGAAGAAACATCAACATCAAGCTCAAGTGAAAGGCTCGAGTCAAAGGTATAAGTTCCTTCGACGTTAGTGTTGTGGAGTGATGACCACCGAAGGAACACATACACTCAAGAATGGATTCTCGATAGCTATGTAGTGTAGATCTTCTATGATTCTTGAGTTATAGGGATCCCACACTATTAAGAGGGGATCAAAAGGGTTCATGATAGATTTTCTCAAGTCAACATCTTCTCTACATAATTCCACTCCTATCCTATATACCAAAGAAAATCCGAAGGCAAATAAGTTACCCAAATATTTGATAAAACCTTTGCATATTTTGCATCCTCCATTTTGGTTGATCTTTGTTGGTTCTCTATGTGGGGACCTGTTTGTTTTCATAGCTTGAAAACGAGCCCAGGATCATCAAAATCGGAGTCCGGATGTAAAAGTTGTGCCTGTTTCAGTTTCAGGGCAGCAACAGTTTGGTTTGGCTGGATCATCTGGGTCCTCTTCCAGATCATCCGGGTTCCTAGCCCGGATCATCCGGGTTATTCATAAAATTCATCACAGAACCCTGGTGGATGAAGCCGGATCACCTGGACGTTCATCCGGATCATCTGGTCCTTGTCCAGATCTTCCGGGTTGTCCTCCGGATCGTCCGGCCTTTTCGCTGCTCTACTGCTACTAGTTACATCCGGGCCTACATTCAGATCATTCAGACGCTGTCCAGATCATCCGGATGGTACTCCAAAGCATCCGGGAAGGTCAACAACTATGGGAAATGGCTCTATTTTCTTGCGGATACAAATATCCCTCTCCCACTCCGGGAGAGGGTTGACCACTCCATCCAAAATCGCCCCAAGAACACAAGTGGCTCCCTCTCACTTCTTATACACCGAATCTTAGATTTCGGATAGATTAGTGAGTGTTCTTGAGAGATTTTCCAATCAAGTGATAGATCCACTCCCTCTCCCTCTTGTGACCAAATGAATTCATGATTTGAGTAAGTCTTGAGCATTTCCCCTTGATCTCGTTACTCTTGGAGGTTGGAGACTCCTAGGCAGTAGGAGTGCTCCGATGAGGAATCAACTTATTATTTGCCCCCGGAAAGTTTGTGAAAGTTTGGAGGCCGCCTCAAGGTCTACCACTAGTGGTTGGGAAACGCCTTCGTGGTGTTGTCTCAAAGGGAGAATAGGGTGAGCCTTCGTGGCGTTGGTGTGCCTTCGTGGTAACATCCATCTCTCTAACGGTGACTAGCTTCCCTCCAAGGAAGTGAACATCAGAATACATCCTCGTCTCCGTGTCTTCGCTTATTTCTAACCCTAGCCACTACTTGTGGTTTACTTTGGTCTCTTGACCTTGCATTCACTATATATTGTTGTCCTCATTATATTGTGTTGGCTATTTACTTGTAGAGATTATTTAGGCCTACACTTTATATCCCGCGATTCATACTTGTTACCATTGATATATCTTGTCATTAGTATGAATTGCTAACTTGTGTCATACACTTCCATATCTTGTGTTATTGCTCAAGTAAGTTTGTGTAACTTACTTGTTCTTGTTAGTATACTTGTTGTGCTCATCTTATTTTTAATAAGTTGTTGGTGTACTTAGTTGAGCCTAGTGTATTTAGGATTTGTGCTTAAAAAGTATCCTCTTAGTTTATTTCCGCATTAGTACTAAGCAAAATCCATAGAAGTTTTTAAAACGCCTATTCACCCCCCTCTAATCGACATCGGGGTCCTTTCAACGACCCATATCGCGGTCCGTTAATTGTCCACGAAAGTATGACCCATGTGTTGCCAATGGATCACACACCCCATAGAAGTCCCATTGAATCTACGGCCCGTAGAAGGCCCATGGATCATACGGACCTTAGGAGGCCCACTACAGCATGCAGCAGGGCCATGGTTACACCGGTCAGTATGTTGCCCATGTTTACTATGGCCTAGTTCTAAATAAAAATGTTACCACAGAAAAAGAACTGCAGCGACTACCAGCAAAAAATAAACAAGACAATAAGGAAATAAATAAGCAAGCAACTTACGCTAGGCTATTACAGCTATTACAAATATTACATCCACTAGGAATCAAAATTCGCTACCAGTGCAAATATAGTGAACAAAGCAGCATATTACACACTGGGCGTCTAAATTGGCCACCTGTGAAAATAAATGCGACAGCAAAACAAGTCCACAACTAAAACCACTTTAGAAGAGCTCAAGAAACGATATCCTGGATACCCACCATGCTGGCAAGAAGCTTAGCAAGCTTATTAGTTTTCTCTTGTTTGGTGCTAAAATCGTCCAGTGCTTGCTATTGCACCAGAAAGTATGCATTTGAATTCAGCAGGAACTTCCTCAGTGCTTCAGCTTCTTGCCACAGCACAACTGACTGGTGCCTTTCAGCTTGTAGCTGAGACTAAAGAAGCTGAAGTGATTCAGGCAGCGAGTTCAAAGATCTTGTGCCAGCGGTAGTGGTCAGTAACTCGAACACTACATCAACACATGACTTTGGGGTTGTCTCACTTTCTACAAGATAGTTTTTATCACCTTTCTTGGAGACCAACAGGGTTGTGTCACTATGTTGAGCAATATCTGCAATACTTTCTCTAACATTGCATAATGGGGTGCTCTTCTTCAATATTCTGTTCGCATTCTACAAGAGAAACAAGCAGACACATCACATGCTTAGCATGTAGTATATGAAACTCATTTTGGTAAACTGGTTCAGTAGTAAGGCGGACAGGATAACAACATGAAACAAACATATATCTATGTACTATGGTCACTGTATTGTCCATATCATTCTAGTTTATGTTGCCAAATCAAGATAGAGACACAGTTCAAATCATATATTTTTAAGACACAATGGCATAGACATAATATAAGTGTGGGAAACTACACAACATTGGCAACACTTGTAATGTGCATGACATGAGAACATAACTGTTTATATAACTGAAACTGAAATCAACATAGAGCAAGAAGTTAGAACAACAATCCAGTTAAAGAAATAGGTGTAAACATACCTGTTGCGCCATTGGAGTTTCAATTGGATCCTTCAAATTTGAAATTAGTTAGTATGAGTAAATACAGTGATGCAAGAGCAAAGGAGTATAGACCATAGCTACGGAATCTGACTGAGAACAGTTGCTCTTCTGCTTTAAACATGGAGTTTGGGTTTGCTGTGGTGGTCTTCGTGCTTTGGGCACTGCAGTTACTTTACAAACTGCTCGTGTGGGGGTACTCTGTGGTGGACATGGTGTTGTGTCAACTAGAAGTGGGTTACTATCCGTTGGGGTTGGGGTTAGATGGGGTGTACCTAGTTCTCTGTCCAACAGTGTAAGTGTACAATCTGGAAGAGTCTCGATTATGTGTGGTGGGGCTAGTTCGTGGGCTAGTACAACCATGGTTCTATCTGCATCGACGGGTAGCACTGTCTTTTGTGAAGAATGGGTTTTTACTCCCGTAGATACTGCCATCACCCCCTCCAATTCAAATGGATGATAAACAAGAAAAGAAATTGAAAGTACAGACATTGTATGATAAACATATGTGGTAATTCGCATATATGTTGTCTAACCAAACATGACAACATGACACAATTTCACGTATATGATGGCTAACTAAACAGGATAGCATGACACAGTTTCAGATATATGATGGATAACTTAACATGATATAATGGCATACTTCAACATATGACGAGTATCTAAACAGGATGACATGACAAAACTATATGATGCCTTTCTAAAATAGGTTGGGATGAAATAATTCACATACATGTTGTCTAAGTATACATGATGGCATGATATAATTCACATATTTGATTGATATACTAAGCAGCTGGCACTCACATGTATGATCTCTAAACTAAGCAGATGGCATTAAATATTGTGTATATGATGTCTAAACTAAGCAATGCCAGACACCATATGCATGATATGCAAAATATAAACATTGCAAGTTAGAGCATACACCTCAGGTGGGATATATGACTGGTCATCTGTCTTTGAATCTTCCTCTAAGGAGCTACCTGTAACCATCGAGATATATGCTTCAACATGTACCATTGCCTGCTCTGAAGACCTTGTTTTCACTCTAGATTTTTCCATAACCGACTCAAATGGCTGATACACATGAAGAGTAGTTCAATATACACAGATTGTCGACAAATGGAATACGTAATGAAAAAAGGATGGCATGAGATAATTCACATATATGATAGCTGGCTACATGGCGGTGCATAAATCACATATATGATAACTAGCTGAAAAACATGGCATTGCATAATTCACATATTTGATATAGAAAGCAAACAGGAGGCATTCACACAAAGCATGTCTAATCTAAGCAGATAGCATGGCAATGCAAGACACCATATGCATGGTATGAGCAATATAACCCTGTCAAGTTAGAGCATACACCTCGGGGGGGCCAATAGCTCCTGTGCGACACATTTGAGGTGAATTGGCAAGAGTGCGATGTTGTTCGAGCGAATGTCTGTGGTGCGACAATTTTGAGCAGGTAAATAGCCCACGCACGACATGGATGTTAAACTCAACTGATGCACTCGTTAGCTGTTGGGGGCTGGACCCACCACTTATCCACATAAGCGCCGGACCTACCACTTGTCTACTCGCGGGACCCACCTCCTCGCAGCTAGAAGAGATGAGCTCCAGCGCCTGCCGCCGCCCATTCATCCCCTTTTCCCAGTCTATCTCTTCTCCGGTGACCTGGCGCACATGTCTACCTCCTCCGCCACGCACTCAAAATGGCGACAGTATGGTCCAGTGCTGCTCACAAGGTGCCCTGACTGCCCACGCCCAAAGCCTCTTAAATGGTTGGTCACTAAGAAGGATGACAATGGCAATCTTGGGCGGGAATTTGTGTGATGCTTGAGCAAACCAATGGCAGGAAGGGATGGCAAGGTTAGATCTCAGTTCTAAGCCCGTTCTTTCGCTGTCTTTTGCTTTGATTTCTCCATATTTTGTTTTTTCTCCTCGAATATGGGATTTAGGGTTCATGTTGTTGTTTTCAGACCCTGAAGAAATGTTACCATTTCGAGTGGATTGATGAATATGTTGATAGGATTTAGTTTGAGGGCTACGTTGATCCGAGCGTGGCCGCAACCTGGGAGCTCAATTTGGGCGGTGTCATTATTTTGTCATGGCAGATGTCCTAGCATAAGGACTTAGTCATGGAGCCATTGCTATAGGTTAGCTTAAAGGGGTTAAAGCGGACAAAGGACGCAAGGGATTTTTATACTAGTTCGGCCCCTTACGATGAAGGTAAACGCCTACGTCTAGTTGTTGTCGTATTGCTAGGCTTTCGATGACCAGGGAGCGAATCCGCGTTGCCTGTGTCTCGAGCTATTGTCTCTTGTCCCTTGTACCACCGGCGGGTCATCCCTTTATATACACAGGATGACGCCCAGCCGGCTTACAGAATCCCGAGGCCGGCTCATAAACGTGTCCGGCCCGGTCTATACCTCCCCTATCTTACATTACAAGTTACACACCGTATGCCGGTTTATGTCTATGGGCCCTAATACCTTTTGGGCCCTGGGATTTTTAGTCTTCTATAATAAAATGCCATATTCCATGTCTTGATGGGCTTCCATAGGAGTGATTCATCATAGGAATAAACCGTCCCCTCCTGGGCGGTTTATACCTAGTAGTTATATCCCTGACATTAGGCCCCAGATTGATTTGAACCTGTTCATGTCAATCTTCAACACTTCGGGAAAACCTTGTCTCCATTGCCTTCAAATGACCTTGTAAACCACCATGACATCATCTTCCAGGATCATATTAAACCGCCATGACATCACCTATTCATTAAAAACCTGTATACGTTTTAACCTTTATTAATAAGCCTCCGAAGACCGAGGCGACAACTCCGCCCTATATCCATTTTTTGGGCTCCTTGATTCCCGCGCCTGCCATTTATCCCTTTGGCTTATTGAAAGATCGTGGATGTCGCCTAGAGGGGGGGTGAATAGGCGCTTTAAAATAATTATGGTTTAGGCTTGAACAAATGCGGAATAAACCTAGCGGTTAATTTGTCAAGCACAAAACCTACAACAACTAGGCTCACCTATGTGCACCAACAACTTATGCTAAGCAAGATAAACAACTAGGTGATAGCAAGATATATGACAGAAACAATATGGCTATCACAAAGTAAAGTGCATAAGTAAAGGGCTCGGGTAAGAGATAACCGAGGCACGCGAAGACGACGTTGTATCCCGATGTTCACACCCTTGCGGATGCTAATCTCCGTTTGGAGCGGTGTGGAGGCACAATGCTCCCCAAGAAGCCACTAGGGCCACCGTAATCTCCTCACGCCCTCGCACGATGCAAGATGCTGTGATTCCACTAAGGGACCCTTGAGGGCGGTCACCGAACCCATACAAATGGAAACCCTTGGGGGCGGTCACCGAACCCGTACAATTTGGCAACCCGTGGGGGCAGTCACCGGAACCCGTAAAATTGCTCGGGGCGATCTCCACAACCTAATTGGAGACCCCGACGCTTGCCCGGAGCTTTACACCACAATGATTGAGCTCCGAACACCACAAGGTTGGGGCTATCTCCCCAACGACACCACGAAGCTTCACCATAATGGAATATGGCTCTGAGGTGAACTCAACCGTCTAGGGCACCCAAGCACCCAAGAGGAACAAGCTCAAGGGTACCAAGCACCCAAGAGTAATAAGCTTCTCAACTTGTAACTTCGACGTATCACCGTGGAGAACTCAAACCGATGCACCAAATGCAATGGCAAGGGCACACGGAGTGCCCAAGTCCTTCTATCCCAAATTCCACCAAAGCAACGAATGCTAGGGAGGAAATGAGAGGAAGAACAAGAAGGAGAACACCAAGAACTCCAAGATCTAGATCCAAGGGGTTCCCCTCACCTAGAGGAGAAAGTGATTGGTGGAAATGTGGATCTAGATCTCCTCTCTCTTCCCCCCCCCAAAGCTAGCAAGAATCCGTGAAGAGATTGAGAGATAGCAAGCTCAAAGATGGTCAACAATGGGGGAAGAACACGAGCTCAAAGGATAAGGTTCATTGGGGAAGAAGAGCCCCTTTTATAGGTGGGGAAAAATCCAACCGTTATGCTCACAGCCCGCACCGAGCGGTACTACCGCTCCAAGGAGCGGTACTACCGCTAGGGCGGTAGTAGCCCTTTGAAACACAACTGCGAGGAGGCAAAAAGGCCAGAAGAACCCTCGGAGCGGTAGTACCGCTTGACCTCACGGTACTACCGCTAGGGGTAGCGGTACTACTGCTAAGGGTAGCGGTACTACTGCTTGCGAGCGGTACTACAAAATTACATCCGTGCCTACTACCGCTGGACTTGTGACAACTTTTTGGTCCGGAGCGGAAGTAGCCACGGAAGTAAAAAATTACATCCCCTCCAAGCGGTAGTACCGCTGCAGCCCTTCTGGGGACACCAAAACTGACAGAACTTTTGCAAACGGACTCCGAATTCAACGAAACCAAGTTTGTTGGAAAGCTAGCGACATGGCCTAACACAGTATTGATAGAAATAACAATAAGAAGCAAATGAGAAAAGGCCCATAAGAAAATGGTGAGAAGCCTTCCTCGAAAGAGACCGGTAAAACCTCCAACACCGAAAACGCAATAGAAGAAGCATGTGAACTCCGTTTTCAGTGAACTCAAGCTTGTCATGAAAATGACCATAAGATCCAAATCTCATAAGAAGAAAACCAAACAAGAACCAAGAAATATGATGCAAGCATGCAATGGTTTGAGCTCTCTACTAACGATACGATCAAGCTACTCATTGAGAGCCCCCCTTGATAGTACGGCAATCGATCCTATAACCCGGTCTCCCAACTACCACCATGAGACCGGTAAAATAGAAAACCTATCAAGGGAAAACCTTTGCCTTGCACAAAGTCCACTTGAGCTAGATGTAGACGATCTTGACTTCCTCAAGTTGGACCGCCTTTCTTGATTGCGTTGGCTCGGTGAAGACTAGTAGATTGCTCCACCATACTCCACTATGGGTGAGCCACTCTTCGGCATATCTTCACAAGTCCATTGTCACCAGAATGGACGGCAAGCTTCAAGCACTTGATCTCCTCGTGATGCATCACTTGAACTTGCACACCACAACCTTGATTTGATGTCATCCTCCATGGGTTGTATGTGATCTTACTCTTAACGCAAGCCCATGGAAGATAACCTAACCCCACATAGAACTCTCACAAAGACCATGGGTTAGTACACAAAGCGTAATTGACAATGCTTACCATGCCATGGGTTCACTTGATCCCTCTCGGTACATCTTCTACGCTTTGTGTGTTGATCAACTTGATTCACTCTTTGACTTAGTCTTGATCAACCTTGAATCTTTCCAACCCTCTTCATTTGGATGATGTCTTGAAGGTAAACATGAATGATCACACACTCTTCTTCAAGACATACTTGCAATAAGCTCAACACCCACAAGACCAATCTTTGAATAATTCCTTAATATCACCTTGGTCATCACAAACTCTCCTTGAAACCAGCAAATGGACTCCAAGAAAAGCCTATGGACAAACCCTACAAATATAACTCAAGGAAACCATTAGTCCATAGAGATTGTCATCAATTACCAAAACCAAACATGGGGGCACCGCATGTTCTTTCAATATCCCCCATTTTGGTAATTGATGACAATCACTTTAAAGAGAGTTTATATAAGGAATTATGCATCACCATACCATGCAACAATAATGTATGCGCATAATATGCAAAAGCTTAGGAACAAAACCAAAGCAAGAGGAGATGACTCTCTAGGCTTCTCCACAAAACTCTCTGAAACTTCTCCCCCATTGGCGTCGATTGTCAAAATGGGCGAAAGGCTTAGAAGGCCAATATAACTTGTGTTCCTCCATAAATTGTGTATTTCTCAACAAGAGAGTGGAATGCCATACACTTATCCAATGGTAAATACTTGGAGGAAGACAGATTATATTGAGGCTCAAAGATTTCAAAAGAATGATTTGCCAAAAAGGCATAACAAAGGGAGAAAAACACGCAATCAAGAAATCAAAGGATACCAATTGAAGCAAGCTATCAAAAGATACCAATTGACCCAACTAGACCAATGATCCTACATGCCAAATGAATAAAAGATATTATGATAAGAGCAAATGAGTGTTCTAGAGAAACTAGAGAAGCTCCCCATGATTTGTGCACAATTTGGTTTTGTATTTGGATACAACGAGCACAAAATAGGATCGTCGCTCCCCCAAGATCAAGAGAACCTCATGACATAGCAACGGAGTGTTCTAAAGACACTGGTGAAGCTCCCCATAATTTGTGCACTCCTTCGAATATTTTAATTAGGATACCAAGTGCACACAATAGGATCATCACTCCCCCAAAATCAATAGAAAATCACACCAAGTGCAAGTGAGCAAGAAGGTAACAAAGCCTAGCACTTGCAACAAACAAATGGTTGATCAACATATAAAAGAGACAACTTAAGAGTAGGCTCAACCAAAATGTTGTGTGTGAGTCATGGCAAAGCACTTGAGAAGACTAATGTATGGATGAACATTAAGCATCAATATAGTCTTGAATGAATGAGATACACGGTGCAAGGCCTATCATTCCCACAGACAACTAGAAAAAAGGTTCACAAGCTCACTAATAAGCATATAAAGAACATATGCTTGTGACAACCCGTGGTGAAGATATAAATAGAGAGCGTTATCAAGACAAGGGGTACCAAGTAATTGGAAAAGCCTTGTCAAGACAAGAAAGAGACAAAAAAAATCCTCACCACACAAGAGTGCATCTAGATGCAACAATATAAGATCTGCACTCAAGGCAAAGGCTTTCACCGAGCCACCAAATAAATGATACAAGAAAGACAAGGTGGTCGTGAAAGAAAGGATATCTTCTAGATATGTAATTTCTCTCAAGTGTATACGATTCTAGTTAGATGAAAATCATGATGATATCAATCCACAAAGAATAATGTACACTCGAAACAGTTACAAAAAGGAAGTAATAAGATATCCACAAGGAAGTCATAATTATACCAATAAGATATTTTGCTTGAACGCATAGCACATGGCTAGATAAGGTCTTATTGAATATACATGAATTCCAACCAAGCGAAGATCAAAGACATCACAACTAGTAACAAGACATCATTGTTGGGATGCTTTGAGAAAGGAAAGAAGTATCACAAGAAAGAATGAATTACATGCCATGATACAACCTACACAAGGTTGATGCAAGAAAATTGTTCATCAAGTAGATGATGATACTTGTTACCAAGATACCATTGGAAGGATGTAGTAGATAGCAATTGAAGGTAGATAGTAGTTCATTGATCATCCTAGTTTGACTCCAATAAGCATATGGTGACACCACCATCCTTTTGAATGAGCCGAGCATCCAATGCATCTCTCCTAGAACAACAACACAAACAAAATGGTACCCAAACTCATTGGGACCAAAGAGTTAGAAACACCAATACATAAAACAAACTCCACAAACATATGTGCATTTATATATGAAAATGAATTTCATGCACATCTCATCCAAATTGAGACTAGGTGGAGTTTCCCCTATATATTGGGTTAAAGAAAGAAAGCATGCCAAAGAAAATGCATTAGTAAATATGCATGCTCAAGACTTTCAAGAAACGAAACAAAATGAAAAAAAGAAATACCAAGTGAAAATAGGATACCGAATGGAGAAATCATCACTTGGAAGATATCTATTTAGAAGATACATCAAGGAATGAGATATCCATTGATACACGCAAAAGGAAAGATATCGCACTCCCAAAAGAGAGGATGGTTCCAAACAAACCAACCCATCTACAAAGTTTCATGATGGCACAAAGTACCAAAAAGAAACGATTTGCCTTCCATCAACACACACTTGATATGGATCACAAGATGAGTGTTCTATCGAAAATAGGATAGCTCCCCCAAGAATTGTGCATTAAAGAGAATTTGCATTTGAATACAAAATGCACAAGGTGGGATCACCACTTTCACTATATCTAGAAAACACTTGACAAAATCAATAAAATAACAAGATCCACAAGTGGCACGGAAGGCAATGGGAGTTGACACAACTTGGCAAGAGATAAGACAAATAAAACCAAGAGACAATGTAAAGATGATCAATAATTTGCACCACATAAATGATTACCAATTGTCAGAGACAAGATGTATTTGGAGATAATTCTCGGTGGTAGATTGCAAGCACATGCAACATCATCTTCACACCAAACACAAAAACAAATTTGCAACTTATAGAGCTAACATGCCACCTAGGAACAACATAATTTATAATATCAACACTAGGTGAAAATATCTCAAATATACACATTTTCTAGGCTTGTAACATACACATAGCATATTACTCCCCCATAATGTGATACCAATGAAAGACTTAACAAGATGCAAAAGAGAACCAAATAAGAGATAATTAATGGATCAATTAGAATTTGAATTTCTCATGAGAAGACATACCACATAGAGACTAGATAATCTTGTAATATCAAAACTAGATGGTATTACTCATGTACACACATTTTTAGGATTGTGAGGTGCACAGAGCACATCACTCCCACAAAATGGGATGTTTCATTAATCTCTCACAAGAGCCAACTAAGATATAAACAAGATACAAAAAGGCTCAAGACACGACACACGCGTACATGATGTGCAAACCAACATACACATACTTGATTTCTCAAGATAAGCAAATTGGAAGCACAACATATACAAGCACATGCAAGGTACAAAACCATAACCTGCTAAGGGGCAAGTAACTTTCAATGTAAACAATTTAAGCACGAGTTACCACAAGGAGGAACATTGGATATAAGATAAAAACTTGATAATCCGAATGACTTGGCCTTAGACAATATGAATGATGAAGGCCCCTTAATTCTTCATAATGTAGCCAACTCTCCAATATCCTCTAATTACACCTATTGATCAAGTTTGAGCTAGTTGGTCCCCAACCAAGTTGGGTCCTAAGAGGTTAGTCACAATAGGCTTGGCTACCCAAATGGTTCTTTTCTTGACACCACTTTGTGTCCCAAGAAACTTGGCAAACACATTGCCAACCTTATCCTTCCCAAGAGAATAGACATCATCAATAATAATTGGTTGGATAAGTTACCACTAGTGCATGAAGAAGCGACGTGACCTTTATCACGACATAAGTAGCAACGTCTACTCTTCACTTTCTTCTCACTTGATTTCTCAACATGAGAAGCATTAACTTGAGTCTTCTTGGGAAGTGGCCTTTCTTAAACTTGAGGTTGAGCATGAGAATGAACTTGTGGCCACTTCCCTTGTTGCTTGTCACTAATTGGATTCTTCTTCAATGGGCATGATCTAACATGGTGCCCTTCAATTTTGCACTTGAAGCAAATAATCTTGGCCGAATTCTTGACTTGTTCTTGGCCCTTCTTCTTCTTATGAATTTTGGACTTCTTCATCTTGTTGGAGATGAATCCAAGTCCAACTTTGTCATTGGGGGATTTTTGCACACTCAAGATATTGTTGAGTGTGGACTTCCCTTCATGACACTTTTCCAAGTCTTTCTTCAAGGAAGAGACTTGGGCCTTGAGCTCTTCGATTTCCTTTACATGGTTAGTATCAACACAAGTACTAGAGGAAGTATAGGCTTCATTTTAGAGCAACAAGGCAAGGAAAGCAATTCATCACAAGATGTACCAATGTTATGCATAGATGAATTACTAGGACTAGCACATGGCAATATAGCATTTTGACTAGAAGTAGTGCTAGCGACCACATGAGACTCACTAGATGTTACCTTGATAATTATAGCATCATGAGCTATCTTTACCACATTATGGGATACTAGAAGATCATCATGAGATCTTGTGAGCTTTACATGACGTTCTTCCAATTTCCCATAATTGCTAGATAACAACTCAAGTTGAGACCTTAGCTCAACATTCTCCTTCAAAATGGATGCTTCACTAGAAATAGAGTTAGTAGCACAAGCATCATCAATAATAGCAAGAGGAGAAGGCAACTTGGCAATCTCTTTAGAATATGAAACTTTAAGTTGAGCATGAGACTCGGTGAGCTTGATGAGCTCACCCTTAATGACCCTTGAGCCATTTTCGAGGTGCTCAAAATCCTCAAAGAGTTTAGCATGTGCAACTTCAAGCTTCTCATTTTTAGTTTCAAAATCATTAGCCACCTCGAGAGCTCTATCACGGGATTCCTTTATTCTAGATAGTTCTATGGAAAAAGTCTCCTCAAGAGATTCCTTGGTGGTTTGTTCAAGTTCAAGAGCTTGCGAGAGGTCGGCGATCTCATTAGCGTAATCACGCTCATGACCTTCCATTTTCTCAATGGTGAACTCATGCTCCTCTAGATGAGATTCCAACTCTATATATTTCTTGCCCTCAATGGCAATGGACATAATTTCCATGAAGTTGGAGCGAGCAATCTTATTCTTATGAAGAGCTTTAAAAATCATTTCCCCCTTAATTTTAAGGAGGCAACATTATCACTCTCTTCATCACTATCAACATCATCATCATTCTTGTCATCATCACTATCATAACAAGATATATTGGGATTCAAAGTGGGAGATACCTTTTAAGCCTTAGCCATAAGGCAATATGCAATAGATGATGATGTTGGATCCCTCGAAGCACCATTCAAGGCCACGTCTTGTTCCATGGGGTGTTGGATTTCCTCTACATTGTTAGCACAACAATTCAAGGAAATACATGCATTTTTATCATGGGAACGAGAGATAGCAAGCATATCATCATGAAATTTGGTCAAGCAATTTCTACATGATATGCAAGAACTTTTAACACAAGCATGTGAAACATTTAGAGTGCTCGAAGTGTTAAAGTCCAAAGGTGAAGCATTGTAATAATAAAGTGATGAACGATCATCAATAATAAGATCACTATAATCATTGCAATGAACACCACTACTCACCATACCATTACCTTGTGGCAGACCACATGTAGGTGGAGTAGAAGAAGTTGAGAAGACAACACGGCCGGAGGTGGAGGGAGAACAATCATTCCCACAATTCTTGGACACACCATATTTATCTTGAAGCTTTGTCCACAACTCATGAGCATCCCGGAACGGCATGAGTTGAAATATAACTATATTGCTCAAAGCATCAAAAAGCACATTAGAAGCTTGAGCATTGCGATAAGAGTTTTTCTCATCCTCTAAAGATAATCTTTGGGGATCCTTTGGCGGAGAAAACCCCATATCTACAATTCGCTCTAAATTTGGGTCGATGACCCTAAAGAGATTAAGCATGCGAATTACCCAAACATCAAAATTTGTGCCATCAAAACTAAGAGTGTCAGAGAATCCTAAGCCCCTAGTCGACATCCTTACTCTCTAGGCGGTTAAGCCCTATAAAGAGAGACGAGGCTCTGATACCAATTGAAAGATGGTGGATCTCGCCTAGAGGGGGGGGTGAATAGGCTCTTTAAAATAATTACGGTTTAGGCTTGAACAAATACGGAATAAACCTAGCGGTTAATTTGTCAAGAAAAAAACCTACAACAACTAGGCTCACCTATGTGCACCAACAACTTATGCTAAGCAAGATAAACAACTTGGTGATAGCAAGATATATGACAGAAACAATATGGCTATCACGAAGTAAAGTGCATAAGTAAAGGGCTCAGGTAAGAGATAACCGAGGCACGCGGAGACGACGATGTATCCCGAAGTTCACACCCTTGCGGATGCTAATCTCCGTTTGGAGCGGTGTGGAGGCACAATGCTCCCCAAGAAGCCACTAGGGCCATCGTAATCTCCTCACGCCCTCGCACAATGCAAGAAGCAGTGATTCCACTAAGGGACCCTTGAGGGTGGTCACCGAACCCGTACAAATGGCAACCCTTGGGGGCAGTCACTGAACCTGTACACTTTGGCAACCCTTGGGGGCAGTCACCGGAACCCGGAAAATTGCTCGGGGCGATCTCCACAACCTAATTGGAGACCCTGACGCTTGCCCGGAGCTTTACACCACAATGATTGAGCTCCGAACATGACAAGGTTGGGGCTATCTCCCCAACGACACCACGAAGCTTCACCACAATGGAATATGGCTCCGAGGTGAACTCAACCGTCTAGGGCACCCAAGCACCCAAGAGGAACAAGCTCAAGGGTACCAAGCACCCAAGAGTAATAAGCTTCTCAACTTGTAACTTCCACGGATCACCGTGGAGAACTCAAACCGATGCACCAAATGCAATGGCAAGGGCACACGGAGTGCCCAAGTCCTTCTCTCCCAAATCCCACCAAAGCAACAAATGCTAGGGAGGAAATGAGAGGAAGAACAAGAAGGAGAACACCAAGAACTCCAAGATCTAGATCCAAGGGGTTCCCCTCACCTAGAGGAGAAAGTGATTGGTGGAAATGTGGATCTAGATCTCCTCTCCCCCCCCCCCAAAACTAGCAAGAATCCATGAAGGGATTGAGAGATAGCAAGCTCAAAGAAGGTCAACAATGGGGGAAGAACACGAGCTCAAAGGATAAGATTCATTGGGGAAGAAGACCCCCTTTTATAGGTGGGGAAAAATCCAACCGTTATGCTCACAGCCCGCACCGAGCGGTACTACCGCTCCAAGGAGCGGTACTACCGCTAGGGCGGTTGTAGCCCTTTAAAACACAACATCGATGAGGCAAAAAGTCCAGAAGAACCCTCAGAGCGGTAGTACCGCTTGACCTCACGGTACTACCGCTAGGGGTAGCGGTACTACTCCTAAGGCTAGTGGTACTAAAAAATTACATCCGTGCCTACTACCGCTGGACTTGTGATGAGTTTTTGGTCCGGAGCGGAAGTAGCCACGGAAGTAAAAAATTACATCCCCTCCAAGCGGTAGTACCGCTCCAATTTATGGTAGTACCGCTGCAGCCCTTGTGGGGACGCCAAAACTGACATAACTTTTGCAAACGGACTCCGAATTCAACGAAACCAAGTTTGTTGGAAAGCTAGCGACATGGCCTGTCACAATCTTGATAGAAATAACAATAAAAAGCAAATGAGAAAAGTCCCATAAGAAAATGGTGAGAAGCCTTCCTCGAAAGAGACCGGTAAAACCTCCAACACCGAAAACGCAATAGAAGAAGCATGTGAACTCCGTTTTTGATGAACTCAAGCTTGTCATGAAAATGACCATAAGCTCCAAATCTCACAAGAATAAAACCAAAAAAGAACCAAGAAATATGATGCAAGCATGCAATGGTTTGAGCTCTCTACGAACGATACGATCAAGCTACTCATTGAGATCCCCCCTTGATAGTACGACAATCGATCCTATAACCCGGTCTCCCAACTACCACCATGAGACCGGTAAAAAGAGAAAACCTATCAAGGGCAAACCTTTGCCTTGCACAAAGTCCACTTGAGCTAGATGTAGACGATCTTGACTTCCTCAAGTTGGACCACCTTTCTTGATTGCGTTGGCTCGGTGAAGACTAGTAGATTGCTCCCCCATACTCCACTATGGGTGAGCCACTCTTTGGCATATCTTCACAAGTCCATTGTAACCACAATGGACGGCAAGCTTCAAGCACTTGATCTCCTCGTGATGCATCACTTGAACTTGCACACCACAACCTTGATTTGATGCCATCCTCCATGGGTTGTATGTGATCTTACTCTTAACGCAAGCCCATGGAAGATAACCTAACCCCACATAGAACTCTCACAAAGACCATGGGTTAGTACACAAAGCGTAATTGACAATGCTTACCATGCCATGGGTTCACTTGATCCCTCTCGGTACATCTTCTACGCTTTGTGTGTTGATCAACTTGATTCACTCTTTGACTTAGTCTTGATCAACCTTGAATCTTTCCAACCCTCTTCATTTGGATGATGTCTTGAAGGTAAACATGAATGATCACACACTCTTCTTCTTCAAGACATACTTGCAATAAGCTCAACACCCACAAGACCAATCTTTGGATAATTCCTTAATATCATCTTGGTCATCACAAACTCTCCTTGAAACCAACAAATGGACTCCAAGAAAATCCTATGAACAAACCCTACAAATATAACTCAAGGCAACCATTAGTCCACAGAGATTTTCATCAATTACGAAAACCAAACATGGGGGCACCGCATGTTCTTTGACTTATAAATAGTGCGAGGGGTCTCTTTCTGTTTCCTCCCCTTGCCTCTTCGTCCTTCTTCTTCCTCGCGCCTCCTCAGTGCCTGAGCACCGCCGCCGCCGTCGACCTTCGCGTCTGCTCCAACTTAGGCTGCTGCATCAACTTGTTTTGACCAGAGTCTCGCCGGTGCACCTCCGCATCCGACAGCCCTGGTATGCCTTTTCTTTGCTCCTCATGTAGATCTCATTATGGCTTTTTCGCGAGTTCATCAAAGCTACTACGCTGTTCTTTCCCGTTCTTCTTCATGGCTTCAATGGTGAGTGTAGATCTGATGCTTTCCTATGCGGTTGTAACGATAACCCTCCTTCTTTGTTATTAGCGCACTCGTCCTTTAAAGTAATCCCATCTAGGTCTGATGAACCGCTGCAGTACCTGTTTAACTTAGGTCTAAATATATCCGAGTTTATTGATACGCTGTAGATCTGTAATTATCCTAATGATCTGTGAAACTTGTTTTTCCATCACTTAGTTGTTTTAGATCTGCATCTTTCGTACCTATATCGGCGGTTTAACCTTTAGAAAATCATAATCCGGTAGGTAGCATTAGGCCCCACTTAAACCGCCGTTTCAGCTGTCTTCAGAACACTTCCAATATCTAACTCCCGTTTAATACTGTGTATATATCTCAATATCTTTTCTGGGTAATCTGTCGTCGCTATATATTTGTTAACCATGAATCATAAACCGTCCTTTATCTGTAATTTCAGCTTTTTCCTTTGAAATGGCCAAGCAAGCCAAGCAATTTTATTCCTTCAACTGGGTTCCGCCCCGAGTTACGGAAGAAGAACTGAACGGTTTAGTTGAGATTGGCGCTTTAGCCAAGAAGGATGTCATCCACTGGAGAGTCCCTGGTCCAGAAAACCCTCATGAACCCAAAGATGGAGAAGTAATTGTGTTTGTTGATCACCTAGCCCGAGGGTTTAGCCCCCCCCCCCCCAAGATCAAAATTCTTTCGTAATGTGCTTGCCAGTTTCCAAATCCACCCTCAAGATATTGGACCAAACTCTATATCCAATATTTGCAACTTTCAAGTATTTTGTGAGCCTTATCTGCAAGAGGAGCCCATAGTTGAACTGTTTCGGGATTTTTTCCACTTGAACCGCCGTACGGAGTTTACGGACGAGCCAAATACTGAGCTTGGCGGAATGTCAATTCAGAAAAGAAAAGATGTCAGTTTCCCTCACGCCAAGCATCACAGTCATCCTAAAGATTGGAATCAAACTTGGTTTTACAGCCAAGATACATCTCCAGCTGATGAGAATCCCCTGCCGGGTTACCGTCCTCATCGACTTTCCAACACTCATCCCTTTTCCCAACGGCTTAGAGCCAAGGAGCGATCCAAGTATGGACCATAGCTCTCAAAGTTGCATGCTTTCACTGCAAACGGTTTGACGGGCGTGGACTTCGTTCGTTGCTGGATCTCTTGGAGCATTTTGCCTCTAAGCCGGCCCTTCGGTTTGATGTGCAAGTATACATGGGACCCGAAAGGCCCTCAACGACATACTGAGGCCTTGTTAACAGAGAATGAAATCAATGAATCTGTTAAGAAGATACTGGATGGACTGGTGGCTGTCTGCAACAAAACAGGGCTGGCCCCCTTCTGTGAATCCAATGAACCGCCAGCTGTAAGTATCCTATAACTCTTTGCTTTATTTCAATCCTTTAAGTATCCTTTCTAAAGCTCCTCAATCTCTGACAGGGCAATGATCCGTTCTGGAAAAAGAAAGCACAAGATAAACCAGCGAAGGTATCTCACCCCAAGACCAAGGTTATTAAGAAGATTGTCAAGAAGAAAACTGATGAATCATCCGAGTTAAACATTGATGATGATGAACCGGCATCAGAGGTATAACTTGACTGTCTTGGCTCCCTTTTCTTGCACCTCATTGACAATGATTATATTCAGGAAAACGCTGAAGGCAGCCAAGCTGATGATGTAGAGTTAATTATCCTTTCCTCCGGTTCAGATCCTCTGCCAACACAGAAAATCCGTCAAGCAAACTGGAAAGTAAGATTTTCTCACCCCTTAGCTTACTTGGACCCAAACTTCATTTTGAAGAAGCAGCAACATGAAGCTCGCCGCACAACCCGGCACAACGGCCAAGCAATCACTTCCATCGGTTTACCGAATCCTCCAATCCGGAAGCGTCGATCAGAGGTCTTATATATCCCTGATGTTCTTTATCCCAAAGCGGGCCATTTCCGACAGCCTCTTAACCCGTCTGATTCAAATTATCAGGAAACACCTCATTCATCGTCTGGCGAGTCAATAGCTACACAGCTTCCACCCCTCAAGACGGTTCCCGGATGAGCTTTTACTTTACTATTAACTTTTCATGTTTACTTCATGTACTAACTTTTACCTTATCCTTCTTAGTAGGCCAAAACCCAGTAAGAAGGCCAAATTGAGTAAACTGGCTGATGGTGATGCAATCCCTGAATCGGAAGAGACTCCAGAACCAGCAGAAGGAAATGCTGACACCATGCGTGATGATATGCCATCATCGGATCATGATATTTTTGCTCAACAAGAAGTTGCACCAACAGAGCATGGTGATAAATCAAACAGCCCACTCCGAGCCAGTGATAAACCGTCAAGCCCAGCCAAAGCTGCTGCTAATACCACGGGAGATGTTATGATTACTGGTTTTGGCCACACCACTCCTGGCGAGTCTGTTGTTTTGTCAAAGCATAGTGCCAAGGAGGAAATTTCTGCTATGGACAAGGGCAAGTGGAATGCCAATTTATCGAGCTATGCTCACCTCAGCGCCCAGGACCTTCATTCCGGATATCTGAACCGTCTGTACACAAGCCGTGACCATGAGACTGGTTTAGTGAAACTGATGAAGGAACGATATGAGGTAAATGTTGCTTGACTTCTGAAATACTGTTTCTCCTTTTGTCAAATTTCTTGTATCAGCTCCAGTGTAGCCCCCAAGGGCCGGTTTATCTGTTCAAGAAGAACCGAGACTTTTGTTCTGTAACTTTTCTTTGAACCAATATGCATTAGCCTCCAAGTGCCAGGAACAATACTTGTATTGAGCTTGGGACTTGTAAAAAGAACTTCTGATAACAGCAAATATGCATTAGCCCCCAAGTGCCAAGTGTATAACTTGTTATGTGCTTGGGACTTCCAATATAATTCAACAACTCATGATATGTATATCTCTTTATAGGCTGATCTGAGTCAGAAGGAATCTCAAACCGCTGACCTTCAATAAAACCTTAAGTTCCAGCAAACAGCAACCTCCAAAGACAAGGAGGAATTGACTACTGCTTTAACAACTATGGAAAAGATGAAGGAAGATTTCCAGAAGGAGCGGGCGGATTGGGATATAGAGAAATCCGCTTTGAAGAAGAGGGCTGACGACGCAGAAGCCGCCCTTAAACTAGTGGCAGAAGACCTGTCTAGCTTGAAGCGTCAAATAAATGCCATGACCACCGCTGTCTTAGGTAAGCACCCTCATTATAAACTCTCAATATGTATTATCCCATAGACTGCCAGTTTAACAATGGTTGCAATGATGCAGAAAAACGCACTGCCCGTTTAGGCTCTGATATGCAGAAGAAGTTGAAGGCTGCCTATACACTTATAGAACAACTTTATACCGGCGCGCCACGAATCATTTGTACTGCCGCTCACAAGAAGTCGCCCCCAACTTTGATCAAGGAAACCCTAGAAAAGTTGTCAATGCTGCCTGCCCGGTTTGAAGAACTGAAGAGATCAGCTGCAAGGGCAGGCGCCCTGACCGCCTTAACCCGGGCGAAGGCATGGGTACCAGATCTTGATTCGGCTGATGTGGGAAACGGCTATCCAAGCTTGAAGGAAGACGGATCAGAATTTAATAATGATGATCTTCGAGCTTTGACGAAGGAAATGCGCCCCTTGGCCAGCAAGTTAGCAGACGAAGCTGATCTTTCCCACTATCAGTCGGTTTATGATGCTGACAACAAACGGGTCAGCGCGCCAACTCATGATGTAGAGGATCTCATTCCACCCGTCCGTAAGAACACTTACGCCCCTGATGTTGAACCCTTCGAGCTTATAAACGATGAAGTTGTTTTCCAAGCCCTAACTGGGATCAATTGGGCAACCACTGAATTCCAGCCATTGGGTGGAGACGAGGAGGAGGAAACGGCGCAGGGTGATCCGTAGCCGTCCGGCCGGGCAGGCGAAGAGTCATGAACCGAAGCCGGTTTAATCTTCAACATACCGCAACACTTGGTGAACAACTGTTATTCTTTTGGGCTGCAAAACGCCTTGTAATAGGCTAGCTGAAAACACTTGGTCTGTTATGCCATCGTGCATATTCACTTTGCGTAACGCTACTTAATCCGGTATCCTTATAATATGTCTGCCTATTCTTTTGCACGGCTTTATTCAGCCTGTTTCTGCATAAAACAAGCTTAAAGTGTCCTGGCAGTTTATCGCCGGACGGGTCATAATGCCCAAACACATGACCTTGGTTTATAACCCAGGCTGTATTTTAAAATAATGAAATATGAATAGATCATACCTAAGGTATTGAATCACATCGTTGGTTTTACCGACTTTTGTAGTAAGGGTGATAATCCCAAATCGTGAGTATTGATGACTCCCACAATATTTTGTCGGTTCATGATAAAACCATACCGTGTTGTGATAAACACCGGTTTATCTTTATATGATGCTAGTGATTTGTAATCAAACCAGACCGAGTTAATAAACACCGAATTATTTGATAGTGATGACTGATAGTCAACAACCAGGCCGAGTCAATAAACATCGGTTTATCATAAAAAGTGTCGCAAATCGCAAAAGAGAAAAAAAAAACTTGTCGAAAAATCATGCAAGGCTTTTTATGGGCTGCCAGGTCTAAATTCGAGGCTTTTCATGGGCTGCCAGGCCACTGAGTTAAACCATTTCACAAAGCCTGTTAAGATGGACCTCACATTAACCAATCATCATTTTAACGTTGACAAGTTCAGGGTCTATATAAGATTGACTTGTCAAACGTTCGGCGGGTCATACCAGGTTTACCTGGACTGAGTGACTTACGTGATGCTGTCGGGGAAACTGATCGCCCATGAACACCTATGGGACCGGAGCCCCTTTTCGGTACGGCAAGGGGGCGGAGGGTGCACAAAGAGCGGATCAAGGTGAACACGCGAGCAGTTTACCCAGGTTCGGGCCGCACGGATGCGTAAAACCCTACTCCTGCCTTGGTTTGTATTGTGTTCTTGGCTCGGGAGCGAGAAGAGCTACAGTGCTTATCGCTAGCCGTACCGAGCGCGAGAGTGATCGATGATCGGAAGCCCCTCTACGTTGCGCATGGGCCTCCTTTTATAGGTCGAAGGGGTCACCGACAGGTGGCAACGTAGATGAGAGTAAAAATGTAAAAATGATGGTAGTTGGAACAGTGTATGTATAGTGCTCTATACCTAACTCTGACGGCAGGGGACAAGGGCATTGAATGCCCGTCGCCGTCGCCCTAAACAGTGCAAAAAGCGTCCGTCAGGGCGCCACCGTCCGCCACGACGGTGGCCTTGTCATCGCACCTTGCCACCGTGTACCCCAGGCTGCACAGCCTTCCGCCACGTGCGCCTGGAAGGGTCCCAGGGCGACGCGTGGCCGGATGAGCTGGAGCGCGGGCACATAGTGGAAGCTTGTCGCGGCAAGCGCCTTGCCGCGGCCGCTACCTTGTCGCGCCCGGAAGCTTGTCACTCTCCGGGCCTTGCCGGGACGCGCGGCGCGTCACGACAAGTCTCTTGAAATGCCATGTTTGGCCTTCCCGGCAAGCTCCTCTTGCCAGGGTCCTGTGCCAAAGAAGTGGTCTTGAGCCTTGAGTGGCCTTCCCGGCAAGCTCCTCCTGCCGGGGCCTTGTTTCTTTAACTTGAATACTTTGTTCTTGAATGGCTCCAAAGGAACCACTGTGGTCCTTGGCGGTCGCATGGCAAGCCATGCCACGGGGCGCTGCAACTGCCCGTGCACAAGTTCGGGATACTAAGGTACCCCTACTTTAGTACACCGGCAGGAGCCCCCGGGCCTGGGCCATACACGGTGCCGAGCGCTGTTGGGCCAGGCCCAAAACAGTGCACGGGCACGCGCGGCCCGCGGCACGCCGTATCCCGCTCCGCATCCACCGCGCCCCTCCCTAACGGCACGCGTCAATCACGGCGTCGTGGGAGAGATCGTGGCCTGTTTCTTTAATGGGGAAATGCGGAACGTCCCCCTCTCTCCCCCTTAAAAGCAGGGGAAACAGGGGCAGTTCCTTCCATTCGCCCGTTGCTCCTTCTTCCTCCAGAAACCCCCGCCGCTCCCCTCCTCCCCGAAGGTCGAAAGAGAGCAGCGCTCCGCCCTCCCTCCGCCGCCGCCAGCGTCACCAGCGCCATCGACTTCCCTCGCCGTCCCCGCCATGGCTCCGAAGGGCGACAAGGCGAAGGCCGCCAAGGCGCTGAAGCTAGTAGCAATGCGGAAGAAGATGGCGGTCTTCCCGCCGAGGCTCAGTGCGGAGGAGCTGAAGGACACCTTCTACCTCTTCTGGTCGAGGGAGACAAAGGCGCATCCGCGCACCAAGGTACTCCCCGCCATGGCCTGCGAGATGTTCCCGGGCGGCTATGCCTTTTTTGCTCTGTTCTTCTACTGCGGGCTCTGCCCGCCCTTCTCGGAGTTCTTCTGTGATATCATGAATACCTACGGGTTTCATCTCCTTGACTTCACCCCAAACGCCGTCTTGACCATGGCCATTTTCGCACATCTGTGCGAAAATTTTGACGGAGTTTACCCCAATGTAGCTCTCTTCCGCCATTATCTCATACCTCGAGTCGAGTCAGGGTCTCCTCTGTCCGGCGGAATCTCTTGGATTTTTAGGATCCATAAGAAAGAGGCTTACTTGACGGGGGAGCTCCGCGGAAAGTGGGATGAGTGGAGGGCCAACTGGTGTTGGATTATTGAGGATGACCCGCAGCAGTTCACTTCCCGGCGCCAAGTCGCAGTAGTGCGCGGCAATGACTGGAGTGACCTGGCCCCTGAGGACGACAAGCTGAAGATAGCCACCACTAGGATCCTCCGCCTCCGGCAAGCCAAGCTCACTGTAGGTGTTGTCGGGGCAGACTTTCTTCGCCGCCGCATCGCTCCCTTGCAGGAGAGGAAGAGGGCTGCTTGGGAGTTTGATAACGCGGCAGACATCATGAGGCTGCGCCCGGGCCTCAACTACAATTTCACTGTCTTGGAGCTCAACGCAATGCTCCAAGCGTTATTCAAGTACGACTCCGCCCATCCAGAGTGGTTCGCGTTGCCGCAGGGCGTAGTTCCGTTGTGCAACAACTCGTCGCTCAGCGCCATCTGCGCGGCGATGCCGTTGTGTGATTCCCACGGGATCGACCCCACTTGGCGGGAACCTTCTGACGAAGCCGTGCAGACGTTCTTCGACAACCTGGTGGAGCTGCCAATCAAACCCGACGAGAAGAGGGGACTCACCCACGACACTACCGACCAGGAGATGGTGTATATTGCCACCAGGTTGGAGGAGACAGCTGCAGCCAGGGCCGCGGGTGAGTTTGGATATACTGTGGAGGAGGCGGATGCTGCGGAGGCGGTAAGTCTCGCCGAGGAGGAAGAGCTTCGCAAAGCGGGGAAGCTCGTTGGGCAACTTTCCGGGACAAGCGAGGCCGCCGAGCAAGGCGCGGAGTCGACCGGGCCCGCCGAGCAGGGCGTCGGATCAAGCGATCCTGCCGAAGACTCAGGCGGCTCGCTGAACCTCGACTCCTCTTCTTCGTCCTCGGGTAGCTCACCGCCACCAGCAAGTCCTCCGGCTCAAACAAGGAGACGCCTTCGCAAGGCCGCAGACGTGGCGGGGCGGCCGGCGGGCCAGCAGCCGCAGCGCCGTCTGACACTCGCCACCGCGGCGAGCAAGGCCGCCAAGGGAGTGCCTCGTGCTCCAACGGCAGCTGGAGGGGGGTCTTCCCGGGCCGGCTCTACGGCCCCTTCCGCCCCTCGTGTCCCGGCACCAACCAGAGCGGGGTCTTCTCAGACCGCCGCCCCTGCTCCCGCCAAGCGGCCAAGGGAGCCCAGTCCCCCAGCTCCTCGCGCCGGGACGCGCGAGCCGGACTTCGATTTCTCGGCGCTCAGCTCCGACAACGAGGAGGAAGAAGAGTAAGTCTTCACGATTCTTGTTCCTTTTTGATTTTCTGTTGATTCTTGTCTTGTATTTCTTTTGTCTGATTCTGATCTTGTCTTTATTCCAGGACTCTGGCTCAGAGGGCGGCGAAGAGGGCCAAAGTCCCGGTGATCGTCATCGAGGACGAGCCTGCCGCAACAGCAGGGGGGGCGCCTGCGACAAGCTCGTTGGACCCGACGGCCGTTCCCCGGAGCAGCCCCCAGCGTGAGTCCTTTATCCACTTTCCGCTTGCCGGGCGCGCGTGGGTCTTCTATCCTTGTTAATGTTCTGTCTGTTGATTTGTTCAGAAGCAGAGCAGCAGCCTCAGGAGCGCCAGGAGATCTCTCCCGACGAGCCGCACGTCTCGACCACTACGCCAGGGAGGAGGTCCCCGGCGAGGGAGGACACTCCGCCAAGGGCGAGTACCGCACCAAGGGTGAGTACCCCGCCAAGGGCGAGTACCCCGCCAAGGGATGGCGCTACTGGTCCTCTGCCGGCGAGAGTTACCTCCACGCCGCCGAGGGAGAGCTCCCCGGCAAGGAACTCCGCCGAAGAGGAGGCCCGTGCAGGTAAACCTTTGAACTTTTCTTTTTCTGAATTTCTCTTTTTGGATATTTGCTTGACCATTTTTTTTTCAGACCCGTCCGCAGCCGAGCCCATGGAGACAGAGGTCGTCGTCGAGGAGGATGCGCGGGGCAACACCGGCGACGCCGCGGCTACTGAAGGGGCGGCAGGTGCCGACGAGCCCGCCGCCGAAGAGGCAGCCAAGGCCGCTGGCGAGGAAGCTGAGGAGGGGACCGGCAGTCGCACTGACAGCCCCGAGGCCGCAGGGGCGTCAAGCGCTGCGCCGGCCGCCGACCCCTCCGCTGCCACAGCCGAGCCAGGCGCCTATCTGGAGGCCGGCAAGGGAGTCTTCATCCAGCTCCCGTGGGCGTCCACGTCGAGGGCGCCTGCGGAGGGAGAGGTCTTCGACGGGGAGGTCCTCGCCTCCGCCGGGCTGAAGTTCGTCGACGCGCCCAGCAGCAGTAGCGAGCCCGAGGAGGAGCGGCTTCTGCGGAGGCTTCTGTCCTTGTACCGCGCCCGGCAGGCCAAGCTGGAGTCCCGAGAGGCTCTGGCCGCCAAGGCAGGTGTTGACTTGGAGAAGCGCGCAGAAGAGCTCCGGGCTAGCAACCAAGCAGCTCTCCGGTCCTTGGCGGAGGAGCGGGAGCAGCTTGCCGAGGCGCATCAGGCGTTTATTCTTGAGAAGGCCGAAGCAGAGGAGCAGCAACGGCTCGTCGCCGAGGAGCTGTCCCGGCGAGAAGGTGAATTGACGCAGCGGAAGGTCGACCTCGATAGCCACGAGGACGAGCTTGCCGCGCGCGAACAGTCTCTTGGCGGAGCTCTACAGGAAGCGAAGGATGCCGCTGCAGCTGCTGAGACCACCAAGAGGGACTTGGAGGCGAGGGTGGTGCAATTGGAGGCCAACTTGAAGACGAGCGAAGAGAAGGTTGCCGCACTTGTGTCGGAGAGGGAGAAGGACGCCCACAGCCACTCCGAGCTGCAGGTCCGCCTCTCCGACAAGGGCAAGGAGCTCGCCGTCGCCAAGGACTCCATTGCTGATCTGGAGTTGAAACTTTCCACCCTCAGCACATCGCTTGACGGCGCCACAGAGCGGGAGACAAAACTGAAGGAGGACCTCAGGGCCGAGAGGGCACTGTTGGACAGCGCCGCCCTCTCCCAAAACAACTTCAGGCTGACGGTGGAGCACTGGACCGAGGGCCTTGTCGCCGCCGCTGTCGACGTCGACAAGGAGCTGGCTGAGCTGGGGGCGGAGCACCTCGGGTACTCCACCGACGAGAATATCCCTCACAGCGCCAAGCTGAGTTTGTTCTTCAGAGGGGTGGCGCCGGCCCTCCAGCAGCTCCGGGAAAGGATCCCAAAGCAGCTGGCGGACGAGTCGCGCAAGCTCTGCGCGGGGGCCCTCGAGAAGGTGTTGATGAAGATAGTGCACCGCAACCTGGGCCTCAATCTCACCAACGTCGTCAGGACCTTGCCGCCGGACGTTGACCAAGAGGCGCTCAAGGCCCTTGTCGCGCCTATCGTGAACAACGTGGGCGGCATCAAGAGGGTCGAGGGCGACCGCGCGGATTAGTCTCGTTTATCTTCTTCTTTCCTTGTCGCTGTCAGCCACGTTATGAACAATAGTCCATTAGTACTGCAACAAGTTGCTTTGTAATATAACTTTATCTTGGGTAGTTAATGCAATGTTATTTCCTTTACTTGACTTCTTTGCTTTGTATGCTTATACCCTACGCTTTTAGGAAACTTGCCGGCGTAGGGACCCTTGCCGCAAGCACTGAGTGCGGAACTTCAGCAACCTGCTGGCAACACCATTGCCGACAAGAAACCTTGTCGCAGCTAGTCGCAGCACACTTAGGTTGTTGAGCGAACTCGAAAACGAAGTAAGGGCGCGACACTTGTCGCAGCACACTTAAGCCGTTGAGCATGCTCGAAACAAAGTAAGGGCGCGGCTAGCCACAAGTTTGTTCCTCCGCGCACAGGTTTTCCATACAAAGTGTGGTCGTTCAAGGAAGATAACTCAAAAATTTAAAAATTTGATTGCTCAAACTTTGGCAACTTAGCTTTTGTGTCGTTTGCTTTCCGGCAAGGCAAGGCTCTCTTGAACGGTGCTCGGTCCATACCACTATCTCCTTCCCCCCGGCAAACTTGTGCGCGAGGAAAACTTCTTCTGCTTGAGAGAATAGAAAGGAGAGAAAACAGAGATACGGAGCCTTGCGGCTCGTTATTGCTTACCGGGGATACGTGCTGCACAAAGTGTCAGATAGTACATGCGAGAAAGTAAAAAAAAGGGCATGAAATGACGAGTTGTGCGAGGCACATAAGATTTACTGATGCACGGGGTCTGCGCCCGGCTTTGTACAAAGGATTACATGCATCAGCGGCAAGACTTGTACAAAAGGTGGTTGCCAGAGCGGATCACGGCAACCGCGCCTTACGGGTAAAATTTGCGAAGATGCTCAATGTTCCAGGAGTTGCTCACCGGTAAGCCATCTTCGGTCTCTAGCGGACTGCGCCGGGCCTAGTGACTTGTTTCACCCGATAAGGGCCTTCCCACTTCGGCGTCAACTTGTTGGAATTCTTGGCGGACTGAACGCGCCGAAGAACAAGGTCGGCTTCCTCGAGACTTCTGGCTTTAACTTTGCGGCTATGGTAGCGGCGCAAAGCTTGCTGGTATCGAGCAGCTCGTACAGTAGCCTGAAGACGGTTCTCCTCGAGGAGCAGCGCATCATCTTGCCGCAGCTGCTCTTGCTCGAGCTCATCGTAAGCGAGCACTCGAGGCGAACCGTATACGAGTTCCATGGGGAGAACTGCCTCTGCTCCATATACGAGAGCAAAGGTTGTCTGCCCGGTGGCTCGATTTGGTGTCGTCCTGATTGACCAAAGAGCCGCCGGCAACTCCTCGATCCAGTTTCTTCCGCACTTGTGCAGCCTGTCGAAAGTCCTTGTCTTGAGTCCGCGCAGCACTTCAGCGTTTGCCCTCTCCGCTTGACCGTTGCTTCTCGGGTGAGCAACAGAAGCGAAGCAGACCTTGGCGTCAAGGTCTTGGACGTACTGCATGAAGGTGCGACTTGTGAATTGCGTACCGTTGTCGGTGATGATCCTGTTAGGGATTCCGAAACAGCAAACAATCGACCTGAAGAACTTGACTGCTGACTGTGCGGTCACCTTTCTCACTGGTTCCACCTCCGGCCACTTTGTGAACTTGTCGATGGCAACGTATAAGAACTCAAAGCCCCCGGCTGCGCGGGGGAAGGTGCCGAGGATGTCGAGCCCCCAGACCGAAAATGGCCAGGACAAAGGTATCGTCTGGAGAGCTTGAGCTGGTTGATGTATCTGTTTAGAATGGAACTGGCACGCTTCACACTTGGTTACTTGTGCAGTTGCGTCTTGGAGGGCTTCTGGCCAAAAGAAACCTTGCCAGAATGCCTTGCCGAGAAGTGCTCTAGCGCCAATGTGGTGACCACATATGCCTCCATGTATCTCTGCCAACAGCTTCTGGCCATCTTCCCGGGGAATACACTTCAATTTCACGCCGTTGAGTCTTCTTCTGTACAGTTTGTTGCCGACAAACTGATAC
This sequence comes from Secale cereale, assembly GCA_902687465.1. Classification (NCBI taxonomy): domain Eukaryota; kingdom Viridiplantae; phylum Streptophyta; class Magnoliopsida; order Poales; family Poaceae; genus Secale; species Secale cereale. Next base: position 228,380,594 of record LR738715.1, on the reverse strand, counting down.
ATACTTGACTGCCGGGTTATTCTTTCTGCTTCTTCTGGCTCTTCGGGAAGTTCTCCTGTTTGAAGGAACTGGACAATCTGCTGCGCCCATGTTGGGGCCTGCGGCTCAGCAACAAGGACTAAAGGCATATGTGCTGCTGCGGGAACGTCATTTTCCACGGCAAGAACTTCCGGCTCAGCCGGAGTTTGACGTTCTCCGGCAAGCTTGCCGGGGCAAAGCTTGTCGGGAACGCCTGCTTCAATCGTACAAACCCTTGGGCTTACAGGAGCAGACTGCTCCTCAGCAATCTTATCATTGATCTTGGGTACCTTGTTGGCGGCGGCTTCGGGGAGCTCTACCGGCAAGTAGTCACCAGAAACCAACTTTCTCTTCTTACTTTGTCCAGTTGATGGTGTTATGGATGGTTGAGTTAGCTTGAGCACAAAGATCCCCCGTTCCACAGGTAGCTTTAGTGCAGCACACTTTGATAGGCCATCCGTGATGTCGTTTTGAGCTCTTGGAACGTGCTCCATCTGTAAGCCTTCAAAGTGCTCTTCAAGCTTTCTCACTTCATCGACGTAAGCTTCCATCAACGGACTCTGTTAGCTCTTGTTCACTTGGCGGACGACCAACTGCGAGTCACCCCGCATAATCAGCTTCTTTATCCCGAGCTCTGCTGCGATTCTGAGGCCGGCAAGCAAACCTTCATACTCTACAGTATTGTTTGTTGCCTGCTCCTTGGAAAGTGCATCTAGACCACGTACTTGAGGTGCTCTCCGGTGGGCGCGACAAGTAGCACGCCGGCACCGGCGCCTTGCAGCGAGAAGGCACCATCAAAGTACATTATCCATTCCTTGCTTGCTTCTTTGACGGGAATGCTCGTCTCTGGAATCTCTTCATCTGGCGTTGGCGTCCATTCTGCTATGAACTCTGCCAAGGCTCTGCTCTGGATAGTTGAAGTGCTTTCAAACTTGAGGCCAAAGCTTGACAGTTCCAGTGCCCACTCGACAATCCTGCCTGTTGCTTCTGGATTTTGCAGTATCCTCTTCGGCGGAAAGCGAGTGACCACTGTTATCTCGTGTGCTTGGAAGTAGTGGCGCAGCTTTCTCGAGGCCATGAGGAGGCCGAAAAGCAGCTTCTGCACCCCAGAGTATCTTGACCTAGCCCCCTGCAAGAGGGAACTGACAAAATAAACAGGGCGCTGCACCATCTTCTTCCACACCTCTTCTTGCATCTGCGCAGACCCATCCTTGCCGGGACCAGAGCTTGTCGGGGAAGCCTCCTGCTTGTCGCTGGACGTGCTTGCCGGGGCTGTTGGCTCATCATCTGCCTCCCTTTCCGCTACCAACGCAGCACTAACCACTTGATTGGTTGCTGCTAAGTACAACAGCAACTTCTCTTGTGGCTTAGGTGCGACAAGTATTGGAGTGGAGGACAGGTACCTCTCAAAGTCCTGCAACGCCGCCCCCACTTCCGGAGTCCATTTCATTGGACCTGCCTTTTTCAAGATTTTGAAAAATGACAGGGCGCGTTCCGCAGACTTAGAAATGAACCTGCTGAGAGCAGCCACGCAGCCGGCAAGCCTTCGCACATCCTTGACGCGCTTCGGAGCTTCGATCTGCTCGATGGCTTTAATCTTGTCAGGGTTGGCTTCAATCCCCCTTTGAGACACGAAGAACCCGAGAAGCTTGCCGGAGGGGACTCCTAATACGCACTTCTCGGGGTTAAGCTTGAGTTGGATCTTGCGCAGGTTCGCAAAGGTTTCATCTAGATCTTGAATCAGAGTAGCCCCTGGCGGCCTCGCTTGTTATACGTGATTGACGCGTGCCGTTAGGGAGGGGCGCGGTGGATACGGAGCGGGATACGGCGTGCCGCGGGCCGCGTGTGCCCGTGCACTGTTTTGGGCCTGGCCCAACAGCGCTCGGCACCGTGTATGGCCCAGGCTCGGGGCTCCTGTCAGTGTACTAAAGTAGGGGTACCTTAGTATCCCGAACTTGTGCACGGGCAGTTGCAGCACCCCGTGGCAAGGCTTGCCATGCGACCGCCAAGGCCCACAGTGGTTCCTTTGGAGCCATTCAAGAACAAAGTATTCAAGTCAAAGAAACAAGGCCCCGGCAAGAGGAGCTTGCCTGGAAGGCCACTCAAGGCTCAAGACCACTTCTTTGGCACAGGACCCTGGCAAGAGGAGCTTGCCGGGAAGGCCAAACATGGCATTTCAAGAGACTTGCCGCGACGAGCTACGCGTCCCGGCAAGGCCCGGAGAGCGACAAGCTTCCGGACGCGACAAGGCTCTTGCCGCGGCAAGCTTCCACTATGTGCCCGCGCTCCAGCTCATCCGGCCACGCGTCGCCCTGGGACCCTTCCAGGCGCACGTGGCGGAAGGCTGTGCAGCCTGGGGTACACGGTGGCAAGGCGCGATGACAAGGCCACCGTCGTGGCGGACGGTGGCGCCCTGACGGACGCTTTTTGCACTGTTTAGGGCGACGGCGACGGGCATTCAATGCCCTTGTCCCCTGCCGTCAGAGTTAGGTATAGAGCACTATACATACACTGTTCCAACTACCATCATTTTTACATTTTTACCCTCATCTGCGTTGCCACCTGTCGGTACCTATAAAAGGAGGCCCATGCGCAACGTAAAGGGGGTTCCGATCATCGATCACTCTCGCGCTCGGTACGGCTAGCGATAAGCACTATAGCTCTTCTCGCTCCCGAGCCAAGAACACAATACAAACCAAAGCAGGAGTAGGGTTTTACGCATCCGTGCGGCCCGAACCTGGGTAAACTGCTCGCGTGTTCGCCTCGATCCGCTCTTTGTGCACCCTCCGCCCCCTTGCCGTACCGAAAAGGGCACGATCTCTCCCACGACGCCGTGATTGACGCGTGCCGTTAGGGAGGGGCGCGGTGGATACGGAGCGGGATACGGCGTGCCGCGGGCCGCGCGTGCCCGTGCACTGTTTTGGGCCTGGCCCAACAGCGCTCGGCATCGTGTATGGCCCAGGCCCGGGGGCTCCTGTCGGTGTACTAAAGTAGGGGTACCTTAGTATCCCAAACTTGTGCACGGGCAGTTGCAGCACCCCGTGGCAGGGCTTGCCATGCGACCGCCAAGGCCCACAGTGGTTCCTTTGGAGCCATTCAAGAACAAAGTATTCAAGTTAAAGAAACAAGGCCCCGGCAAGAGGAGCTTGCCGGGAAGGCCACTCAAGGCTCAAGACCACTTCTTTGGCACAGGACCCTGGCAAGAGGAGCTTGCCGGGAAGGCCAAACATGGCATTTCAAGAGACTTGCCGCGACGAGCTGCGCGTCCCGGCAAGGCCCGGAGAGCGACAAGCTTCCGGGCGCGACAAGGTAGGGGCCGTGGCAAGGCGCTTGCCGCGGCAAGCTTCAACTATGTGCCCGCGCTCCAGCTCATCCGGCCACACGTCGCCCTGGGACCCTTCCAGGCGCACGTGGCGGAAGGCTGTGCAGCCTGGGGTACACGGTGGCAAGGCGCGATGACAAGGCCACCGTCGTGGCGGACGATGGCGCCCTGACGGACGCTTTTTGCACTATTTAGGGCGACGGCGACGGGCATTCAATGCCCTTGTCCCCTGCCGTTAGAGTTAGGCATAGAGCACTATACATACACTGTTCCAACTACCATCATTTTTACATTTTTTCCCTCATCTGCGTTGCCACCTGTCGGTGACCCGTCTGACCTATAAAAGGAGGCCCATGCGCAACGTAGAGGGGGTTCCGATCATCGATCAATCTCGCGCTCGGTACGGCTAGTGATAAGCACTGTAGCTCTTCTCGCTCCCGAGCCAAGAACACAATACAAACCAAAGCAGGAGTAGGGTTTTACGCATCCGTGCGGCCCGAAACTGGGTAAACTGCTTGCGTGTTCGCCTCGATCCGCTCTTTGTGCACCCTCCGCCCCCTTGCCGTACCGAAAAGGGCACGATCTCTCCCACGACGCCGTGATTGACGCGTGCCGTTAGGGAGGGGCGCGGTGGATACGGAGCGGGATACGGCGTGCCGCGGGCCGCGCGTGCCCGTGCACTGTTTTGGGCCTGGCCCAACAGCGCTCGGCACCGTGTATGGCCCAGGCCCGGGGGCTCCTGTCGGTGTACTAAAGTAGGGGTACCTTAGTATCCCGAACTTGTGCACGGGCAGTTGCAGCGCCCCGTGGCAGGGCTTGCCATGCGACCGCCAAGGCCCACAGTGGTTCCTTTGGAGCCATTCAAGAACAAAGTATTCAAGTTAAAGAAACAAGGCCCCGGCAAGAGGAGCTTGCCGGGAAGGCCACTCTAGGCTCAAGACCACTTCTTTGGCACAGGACCCTGGCAAGAGGAGCTTGCCGGGAAGGCCAAACATGGCATTTCAAGAGACTTGCCGCGACGCGCCGCGCGTCCCGGCAAGGCCCGGAGAGCGACAAGCTTCCGGGCGCGACAAGGTAGCGGCCGCGGCAAGGCGCTTGCCGTGGCAAGCTTCCACTATGTGCCCGCGCTCCAGCTCATCCGGCCACGTGTCGCCCTGGGACCCTTCCAGGCGCACGTGTCGGAAGGCTGTGCAGCCTGGGGTACACGGTGGCAAGGTGCGATGACAAGGCCACTGTCGTGGCGGACGATGGCGCCCTGACGGACGCTTTTTGCACTGTTTAGGGCGACGGCGACGGGCATTCAATGCCCTTGTCCCCTGCGTCAGAGTTAGGTATAGAGCACTATACATACACTATTCCAACTACCATCATTTTTACATTATTATCCTCATCTACGTTGCCACCTGTCGGTGACCCATTTGACCTATAAAAGGAGGCCCATGCGCAAGGTAGAGGGGGTTTCGATCATCGATCACTCTCGCGCTCGGTACGGCTAGCGATAAGCACTGTAGCTCTTCTCGCTCTTGAGCCAAGAACACAACACAAACCAAGGCAGGAGTAGGGTTTTACGCATCCGTGCGGCCCGAACCTAGGTAAACTGCTCGCGTGTTCGCCTCGATCCGCTCTTTGTGCACCCTCCGCCCCCTTGCCGTACCGAAAAGGGGCTCCGGTCCCATAGGTGTTCGTGAACGGACGCCACCGTCCGCCACGACGGTGGCCTTGTCATTGCACCTTGCCACCGTGTACCCTAGGCTGCACAGCCTTCCGCCACGTGCGCCTGGAAGGGTCCCAGGGCGACGCGGGGCCGGATGAGCTGGAGCGCGGGCACATAGTGGAAGCTTGCCGCGGCAAGCGCCTTGCCGCGGCCGCTACCTTGTCGCGCCCGGAAGCTTGTCGCTCTCCGGGCCTTGCCGGGACGCGCGACGCGTCGCGGCAAGTCTCTTGAAATGCCATGTTTGGCCTTCCCGGCAAGCTCCTCTTGCCAGGGTCCTGTGCCAAAGAAGTGGTCTTGAGCCTTGAGTGGCCTTCCCGGCAAGCTCCTCTTGCCGGGGCCTTGTTTCTTTAACTTTAATACTTTGTTCTTGAATGGCTCCAAAGGAACCACTGTGGGCCTTGGCGGTCGCATGGCAAGCCCTGCCACGGGGCGCTGCAACTGCCCGTGCACAAGTTCGGGATACTAAGGTACCCCTACTTTAGTACACCGACAGATGCAGGCAAGTTAACCCGGGGTTTTAGGTAAATACACCTGGCTTCCTAGGCTGGCTTGATAGCTTATTACAAGGGCCTTAAAAACTCTTTGTTGTTGTGCAACAAGAGCCCCCAAGTAACATTGTGAGCTGTGCTCAGCAGGTGCCTATGTTTGAGTTGTGTTGTGCATCAAACTCTCTTTTGCCCCTTATGATCATATTGGCTTGATAGCCAGATTACCGAAGTAACCAGAGCCGTGCTCTTATGATGATATTGGCTTGATAGCCGGTTCAAGAGGGTAATGAGGACTCCGTTTTATAAACAGAAGTCCCCATTTAACAAACTTTTATGGAGAAAACAACAGAGGCCTCGCTTTAGCAGGGATGCCGGTTTATTATACTGATAACAATATATACATTGTAAAAATATGTACATAAAGGGAGCCTATGGCTCAGGTGTAGTAAGGCCGAAGATGAGCAATGTTCCACGGCCGTTGGGTCTCCTCCTCCGATGTGCGTGAGTCCTTGTGTTCTCGAACGTCGGCGAGGTAGTATGACCCATTGTGCAGATTCTTGTTGACCACAAAGGGTCCTTCCCAAGGTGGCGATAGCTTGTGCATATCAGTCTGGTCCTGGATGAGCCGGAGCACCAGATCGCCTTCTTGAAAAGTTCTGGTTCTAACCCGGTGGCTGTGATATCGACGCAGATCTTGCTGGTAAATCGCCGATCGAGCTGCTGCAATGTCACATTCCTCGTCTAACTGGTCCGGTGCTTCTTGTCGTGCCTTCTCGTTGTCAGCTTCAACATAAGCCGCCACACGAGGCGAATCGTGACGGATGTCACTAGGGAGAACTGCCTTTGCTCCGTAAACCATGAAAAAAGGCGAGTAACCCATAGATCTATTGGGCGTGGTATTGATGCTCCATAACACAGAAGGTAGCTCCTCCACCCAACAACTCGGCATCCTTTGTAAGGGAACCATAAGCCGGGGTTTGATGCCTCTCAGGATTTCTTGATTGGCTCTCTCGTCTTGACCATTAGACTGAGGACGATCCACTGATGATACGTCAAGCCGGATGTGTTCACATTGACAAAACTCTTTCATAGCACCCTTTGATAAATTAGTGCCATTATTAGTTATAATGCTGTGTGGAAAGCCAAAGCGGAAAATCACCTTTTTAATGAACTGAACCGTTGTAGCTGCATCACACTTGCTGACTGGCCACGCTTCCACCCACTTGGTGAACTTATCAACCGCCACCAGAAGGTGGGTTTTCTTATCCTGAGACCTATTAAAGGGCCCAACCATATCTAGCTCCCAAGTTGCAAACGGCCTAGTGATTGGAATCATCCTCAATTCCTGAGCTGGTACATGAGCACGCCTTGAGAATTTTTGACAGGCATCACACTTTTTAACCAAGTCTTCCGCATCAGCATGAGTTGACAGCCAATAAAAACCGTGACGAAAAGCCTTCGCTACCAAGGACTTTGAACCAACGTGGTGACCACAATCTCCTTTGTGGATCTCACGCAAAATTTCACGGCCTTCATCCGGAGATACGGAACGCTGAAATGCCCCTGTTACACTGCAATGATGTAATTTCCATTGACAATAGTCATTGACTTGGACCGCCGGATTATCTGCCTGGCCAAGATCTCATCTTCCGGTAACTCGCCTAGGTTCATATACGCCAAGTACGGGACTGTCCAATCTTGGATAGCATGAAGAGCCGCTACCAACTGAGCCTCCGGATCAGGAACATCCAAATCCTGCTCTGAAGGTGAACTTGACCGACGGGTTATGCAAGACATCCAGAAAAACATTAGGTGGAACTGGTTTACGTTGGGAACCCAAACGGCTTAATGCATCCGCCGCTTCATTCTTTCGGCGGTCCACATGATCCACTTGATAACCTTTGAAATATCCAGCAACAACACCCACCTCTCGGCGATATGCTGCCATGAGCGGGTCCTTGGAGTCCCAAGTGCCATACACTTGTTGAGCCACCAGGTCCGAGCCACCAAAGCACTTAACCCGACTTAAATTCATCTCCTTAGCCATACAAAGACCGTGGAGGAGAGCCTCATATTCAGCTGCATTGTTAGTGCAAGGGAACATTAAACGGAGAACATAACAAAATTTATCACCTCGTGGGGAAGTTAATATGACTCCAGCCCCCGAGCCCTCAAATTGCCTGGATCCATCGAAGTGAATAGTCCAGTAAGTATGATCTGGCTTCTCCTCCGGCTCCTATAACTCCGTCCAATCATTGATGAAATTCACAAGTGCTTGGGACTTGATTGCAGTACGAGGCACATATTTTAACCCGTGGGGTCCCAACTCAATGGCCCACTTGGCAACCCGGCCAGTCGCTTCTCTGTTTTGGATTATATCTCCCAGAGGGGCAGAGCTGACCACGGTGATGGGATGACCCTGAAAATATTGCTTAAGCTTCCGGCATGCCATGAAGACTCCATATACTAGCTTCTGCCAATGCAGATAGCTCTGTTTAGATTCAATAAGCACCTCGCTGATATAGTAAACGGCCGTTGAACCATATATTCCTTCCCAGCCTCCTTGCGCTCCACTACAATGGCTACGCTGACAGCTCGGGCATTAGCAGCCACATACAGTAACATCAGCTCATTATCGACCGGTGGAGCAATGACAGGCGGCTCTGCCAATTGTTTCTTCAGATCCTCAAATGCCGCATTAGCAGCATCACTCCAGACACAACTGTCTGTCTTTTTCATCATCTGGTAGAGAGGGATAGCCTTTTCTCCCAGTCGGATGATAAACCGGCTCAGTGCTGCAATGCGGCCCGCCAGACGTTGAACATCATTGATACACGCCGGTTTAGCCAGGGACATAATAGCCTTGATCTTCTCCGGGTTAGCTTCGATGCCCCTGTTTGACACCAGAAACCCCAAGAGCTTGCCTGTCGGTATACCAAAAACACACTTGGCCGGATTAAGCATCATCTTATAGACCTGGAGATTATCAAAAGTTTCCTTCAAGTCATCTATCAATGTCTCCTCCTTTATGGATTTTACCACAATATCATCAACATATGCGTGAACATTATGCCCAATCTGTTTATGAAGACAATTCTACACGCAGCGCTGATAAGTCGCCTGGGCACTCTTGAGCCCAAAGGGCATAGATACATAGCAGAACGCTCCAATGGGAGTTATAAATGCCGTCTTCTCCTGGCCCTTAACTGCCATTTTGATCTAATGATAGCCGGAATATGCATCTAGGAAACTCAAACGCTCACAACCCGCCGTAGCATCAATGATTTGATCAATACGAGGGAGAGCAAAGGGATCAGCTGGACAAGCCTTGTTCAAATCTGTGTAGTCCACACACATACGCCAAGTGCCATTCTTCTTGAGTACTAGCACCGGATTAGCCAACCACTTAGGATGAAACACCTCCACAATAAACCCATCCGCCAAGAGCCTGGCTACCTCTTCTCCAATGGCCTTGCGCCTTTCTTCTTTGAAGCGGCGGAGAAACTGTTTGACCGGTTTAAACTTGGGATCAACATTAAGAGTGTGCTCAGCGAGTCCTCTCGGTACACCTGGCATGTCAGAAGGTTTCCATGCAAAGATGTCCCGGTTCTCACGGATGAACTCTATGAGCGCACTTTCTTATTTTGGATCTAGGTTAGCGTTGATGCTAAACTACTTGGATGAATCACCAGGAACAAAATCAACTAACTTAGTCTCATCAACCGATTTAAACTTCAAGGCCGGATCATGCTCTGTAGTTGGCTTCTTCAAAGGAGACATCTGCCAGATCAACATTGTCTTTGTAAAACTTCAACTCCTCTGTTGCACAAACCGACTCAGCATAGGATGCATGATGTCTTCTACGCACCCTTCTTCTTGTAGACGTTGTTGGGCCTCCAAGTGCAGAGGTTTGTAGGACAGTAGCAAATTTCCCTCAAGTGGATGACCTAAGGTTTATCAATCCGTGGGAGGCGTAGGATGAAGATGGTCTCTCTCAAACAACCCTGCAACCAAATAACAAAGAGTCTCTTGTGTCCCCAACACACCCAATACAATGGTAAATTGTATAGGTGCACTAGTTCGGCGAAGAGATGGTGATACAAGTGCAATATGGATGGTAGATATAGGTTTTTGTAGTAAGGAAATATAAATACAGCAAGGTAGCAAGTGGTAAACGTGAGCATAAACGGTATTGCAATGATAGTAGGCAAGGCATAGGGTTCATACTTTCACTAGTGCAAGTTCTCTCAACAAGGATAACATAATTGGATCATATTACTAGCCCTCAACATGCAACAAAGAGTCACTCCAAAGTCACTAATAGCAGAGAACAAACGAAGAGATTATGGTAGGGTACGAAACCACCTCAAAGCTATTCTTTCTGATCGATCTATTCAAGAGTCCGTAGTAACGTTCAATCTATCATAGAGTTCGTACTTGAATAACACCTTAAGACACAAATCAATCAAAACCCTAATGCCACATAGATACTCCATTGTCACCTCAAGTATCCGTGGGCATGATTATACGATATGCATCACACAATCTCAGAAACATCTATTCAACCAACACATAGAACTTCAAAGAGTGCCCCAAAGTTTCTACCGGAGAGTCAAGACAGAAACGTGTGCCAACCCCTATGCATAGGTTCCCAAGGTCAGGAAACCCGCAAGTTGATCACCAAAACATACATCAAGTGGATCACATGATATCCCATTGTCACCACAGATAAACATGTGCAAGACATACATCAAGTGTTCTCAAATCCTTAAAGACTCAATCCGATAAGATAACTTCAAAGGGAAAACTCAATCCATTACAAGAGAGTAGAGGGGGGGGGGATAAGATCCAACTAGAATAGCAAAGCTCGCGATACATCAAGATCATGACATCTCAAGAACACGAGAGAGAGATCAAACACGTAGCTACTTGTACATACCCTCAGCCCCGAGAGTGGACTACTCCCTCCTCGTCATGGAGAGCGCCAGGATGATGAAGATAGCCACCGGAGAGGGATTCCTCCCTCCTGCAGGGTGCCAGAACGGCTATAGATTAGTTTTCGATGGCTACAGAGGCTTTCGGCGGTGGAACTCCCAATCTAGGTTAATTTATGGAGGTTCCAGTATTTATAGGAATTTTGGAGTCCGGGCCAAGTAAAGGGGAGCTACGGGCCGTCCTCGAGATAGGGGGGCGCGCCCCCTGCCCTGGGCGTGGACCCCACCCTCGAGGGCAGCCCGTGGCTCTCCTGGCCCAACTCTTTTGCTTCGGGGGCTTCTTTTGGTCCAGAAAAAATCATCAAAAATTGGCTCGTCAATTGGACTCCGTTTGATTTTCCTTTTTTGTAAAACCCTAAAACGGGAGAAAAACAGAAACTGGCACTGGGCTCTGGGTTTATAGGTTAGTCCCAAAAATCATATAAAAGTGTATAAAAAAGCCCATAAGACATCCTAGAAGGATAATATAATAGCATGGAACAATAAAAAATTATAGATACGTTGGAGACATGTGATGGCCTGGCTTATTAGGGATGATAGACTACTCAAAATAATAAGGAATTCCTTCTTTTCCGGGAGCCCATTCGGATAGAACTCCAAAGTTAAGCGTGCTCAGCTTGAAGTAGTTTCAGGATGGGTGACCGACCGGGAAGTTGCTCCCGGGTGCGCACGAGTGAGGACAAAGTGCGCATAAAAGACTAGTATTGATATGTGAGGCCAGTCTAGATCCCGCCAGGAGTAACGACCACCGGCGGGTGTGTCCGGGGCGTTACAAGACATATCACTGCATCACCTTCTTCACATTCCAAAGAAATCTTACGGCTCCCATGTACTGTGATGGTCCCCTTATGACACGGCATTTTGAGATGCAAATAAACATAACAGGGCCTCGCCATGATCTTAGCGTAAACCGGCTGTCCAAACAGGGCATGATATGGGCTCTTGATTTTTACCACTTCAAAGGTCAAAGTCTCTGATCTTGAGTCATGCTCATCTCCAAAGGTAACCTCCAGATCTATCTTGCCAACCGGATACGCCGATTTACTGGGTACTACACCATGGAAGACAGTGTTTGACGGTCTGAGCTTTTTATCTGTTAACCCCATGCGATGGAAGGTTTCATAATAAAGGATGTTAATGCTGCTCCCTCCGTCCATGAGCACCTTTGTAAACTTATACCCCCCAACTTAAGGTGCTACCACCAGTGCCAGCTGACCCAGATTATCAACCCGGGGCGGATGATCCTCACGACTCCACACAATGGGCTGCTCCGACCAGCGTAAATAACGAGGCACCACCGGTTCAACGGAGTGCACCGCCCTTTTATAAACCTTCTGATCACGCTTACACAGGCTAGTGCTAAAGACATGATACTGCCCACTATTCAACTGCTTCGGGTTGCTCTGATAACCTGACTGTTGCTGCTGATGATTCCCCTGATGATTATAACCACCTTGGCTGCCTTGACTGCCCTGATTTCTATGTCCACTCTGATTGCCTTGGAATCCTGAGCCAGAACCACCACCGTGATAACCCGGCCCTTGAGAACCAGGCCCTGAACCGCCAGACGGTCCATGATCATATTGGAAACGATCTAAATTTTTGAACTCCTGCATAATAAAGCAATCCTTCCAGAGGTGCGTAGCTGGTCTTTCCTTCGTCCTGTGCCTAGGGCAAGGCATATTTAACTGGCGCTCAAGATTGATATTTGACCCTCCGCTCCGTGAGGGCGGCCTTCCTTTACGACGCTGACCATCATTCTACCTACTAGTGTTAGCCACAAAATCTGAATTGTTATCCGCTTTACGCTTACCGCTGTTTCCATGGTTCGCCGGATCAGACTGCGGCGCTTTACCGTTCTTCTTTCCCTTTCCCGATTTTTCATCGCCAGACTCTGGGTCCTTGGTACTATCAGAATCGGCATACTTCACCAGATCTACCATGAGCATCCCCATATTATCGCAGTGGCGTTTGAGCCGTCCCAACTTCAGCTTCAGAGGCGTGAACCGGCAATTGCCTTCCAATGTTAAAACTGTTGTGTCAGGGTTGATACAGTCTGATGAATGCAAGATCTCTGAAACCCGGCGCACCCAATGACTTGTTGACTCATTATCTCCTTGGACACATGCAGCTAAGTCCACAATTGACATGGGCTGTTTGCATGTGTCTTTGAAATTCTGGATAAACCGGCGCCTTAACTCGGCCCATGACCCGATGGAATTAGCCGGCAAACTTTTCAGCCAAGTGCGAGCCATTCCTTCCAACATCATGGTGAAGTACTTAGCAAACGCCACATCGTCCACATCCAACATCTCCATCGCCATCTCATAGATTTCAACCCATGAATCGGGGGATAAATCGGCAGTATAGTTGGGCACCTTCCGCGGTCCTTTGAAATCTTTAGGCAGACGCACATTATGTAAAGCGGGGGTGAGGCATGACACTCCCAAAGAGCTGGAAGAAACTCCTGGTTCCACCGAGGTGGTTGGACGAACCGGGGTAAGTTGACGGGTCGTGTATTGCTGCTAATTCGGCTTCTCGACGCTGTCTACCCTGATCCACCACATCCTGAGCATTTGCGCCACCACCTGCCGGGTTATCCCCCTGAGGCGGGTTACGGTTCCGCGCACTGCTTGACACGGCCGGTTCATAAATATGCCTACTATAACTCCGGCTTGGGCGGGGGTGGAATGAATCCTTTCGCGGCTGTAGGAATAGGCCTACTGCTGAGTCAAAGCTGTCTGAAGGAACTCCCTAGCTCGCCACGTCTCCACCATCACGGGGGATTCACCTTCGACAGGAAGGGCTGCCAATCATGAAGCAGCTACGACTATGTTATCGAAGGGGTTGGAGTAATGACCCGGAGGCGTCGGTACACGTTGTGATGAATGATCTGACGAGGTGGATCCGTTGTGGGTGGCTGGACCAACGCCCCCGTTCCAGGTGCTTATGCCCAGTTTATCACTGGTTGATTGCTAGTTCCTGCTCCAGGCGTGCTAAAGATATTCCTTGCTTCGTAAACCGGAGGTAAACGAGATTGGTACCTTCTCCTCATTACATCATTTGACGTGTTCTGATCCATCATGAGCCGATAAGCCTGAGCATTCAACTCTGCCTGCTTAGCGGCCATCCTGGCGTTTTTAGCGGCCAGATCTACGTTGGCTTGATCTATTTGACCTTTTACCTTGGCAACTTCTGCTCCATGCCGCTCCTTGTCTGTCCGGCTAACCCCCACGGTGGGTGCCAACTGTCATTGTTTTGTCACGGCAGATGTCCTAGCATAAGGACTTAGTCGTGGAGCCATCGCTACGGGTTTTAAAGGGGTTAAAGCGGACAAAGGACGCAAGGGATTTTTATACTAGTTCGGCCCCTTATGATGAAGGTAAAAGCCTACGTCTAGTTGTTGTGGTATTGCTAGGGTTTCGATGACCAGGGAGCGAATCCGCTTTGCCTGTGTCTCGAGCTGTTGTCTCTTGTCCCTTGTACCGCCACCAGGTCATCCCTTTATATACACAGGATGATGCCCGGCCGGCTTACAGAATCTCGAGGCCGGCTCATAAACGTGCCCGGCCCGGTCTCTACCTCCCCTATCTTACAATACAAGTTACACACCGTATGCGGGTTTATGTCTATGGGCCCTAATACCTTTTGGGCCCTGGGCTTTTTAGTCTTCTATAATAAAATGCCATATTCCAGGTCTTGATGGGCTTCGATAGGAGTGATTCATCATAGGCATAAACCGGACCCTCCTGGGCGGTTTATACCTAGTAGTTATATCCCTGACAGGCGGTGTGCCGCCGATTGCTATGGAGAATATGGGGAGCTCGGGTGGAGGGGCGGACAGAGTCGTGCCGATGGAGATGTATGCGCGCAATGCTGAACTGCATGCAGAGTCCGAACTGACCGAGGAACTGAAGAAGATCAAGAAACAAGATGATCGATTTGCAGAAGCAAGCAAATATCATAGCAGGGGGATTCTATTGTTGTATCATTGCTCTGTTTTTGTTTTAGTTGTTGTTCATCCGTCATTAGAATGAGCATTTAGGCCTGTCAGGGTAGAGGATGTGATCTGTGCGCCATGCCAAGTTCATGTATCTGAATTGAAGCAACAATTTGGAACACAAATTATTCAGTGTTCGTGCTCTGTTTCCTCTGTTTTTGTTCTTCAGTTAACAGAGTACACACCCAAATTCAGTTTCTAGTAAAAAACAAAACTGGGCTGCCGAATAGATGTTGGGCCGTGAGGTAATAACCATCCCCAAATAGAGACCAGCCCACCCGCGTAGGGGCACCAACCCTTTTTTATAGCATAGAGGCAGCCATGTTTAGGAAAAAATGCTTCGATTAAACCTCAAAATAAAATGTTGCTTCGGCAAATAAACCTCTAACTTCGGCAAATAAAATGTTACTTGTTTTTACTTTGGCCTTTTTCTTGCACTAAATTTTGTGATGGATCTTTTTTTGATGCACTAAACTTCTTGCACTAAATTTAATGTATGTATCCACCTTAAAAAATGATTCAATTAATTTTTGAATCAATTTTAAGGAGCATAGATAGATCCATTCGTGCATGGATGCATGAACACATGTATGTGTTGTAACTTTTTTTGCTTTACGTATTTGTTGCTTGTCCACTATTGTTTTATGATTGTTTTTATGCATGTCTATGGTTCCATGAACTAAATGAGTTGCATGCTTGCATGAAGTAAATTAGTTGCCTGTACATGGTGGGTTTGCATGTCCTTTTGCATGTCCATGGTGGGTTTGCATGGGGCTCCTAGTTGCATGTCCATGGTTTGGGTCATGACCCATGATTTGGCCAATATTGTGAAGATGGTGTGTGTGGTGATTTGGGTCTAGCCACCCGGGCCCATAGCAACCCATAGCAATACACAAATAATAGCAAGAACAACCCATAGCAATATACAAATAATAGCACGAAACAACAATATATATAGTAGCATAACGATTACAAGCCATAGTTCCACGATAGCCTTACAACTTAAAATACTAATACAACTTAATAATAGTAGCATAACATTTACAACTTAAAATACTAATACGATATATATATATATATAGCTAGATAGATAGATCGGGGGGGGGGGGCACAAAACGCGGGTTCTTTTCCTCTCCTCCTCCGGTTGAATGCCACCTCGCTCCTCCGGGTGCCCTTCACTCCTCCCCGTTGTCGATGGGGTACGGGAGCGTGTGCATAACATCGTTGTTGGGGAAGATGTTGTTGAAGTCGGTGAAGATGTTATGGGTGGTGAAAGATATAAACTCACACATACACCAAAATACTCGCATGACGAGGTGGAAGGCGTCGAAGGGATTGGTGAATGCACCAAGGAGAGCAACCACAACGCCATTGTGATTGACCTCCTCAACATGGAACATCCTTGGAGAGCCACGGGGGAGGTGGCGGTAGCCGGCTGCAAGGAAGAATTCCGTTAACTCCCTTGCGCCCCTCCACCTTGTGATCGCCCAAACCCTAAGGGTTCTCTCTATGTAGACTCCGACCGGGTAGAGCCTTTCTGGCACGGTTGGGGGAAGCGATAGGTCGGGCCGTTGTACTGCATGGTGGCTCGATCGGGTTTGATTTGTGGAGAAGAAGGAAGAAGGAGGGCAGGATGGGGTAGGGGGTATGGATGAGGAGGGAGAGGAAGGCAGGGCTTAAATAGCCCAAGTGCGACGTGGTTTCATTGGGTGGAAGTAGTAAGCGAGCGGCGTTTGCTAGCGCCCCATCAAAGTGTGTACATGAGTGTGGGAAACCAAGGCTGTCATCAAACACTGGATCAATAGACAGGCTGCGACGGGTCTGTGCCATCGGTCGTGGGCCAAGGGGTCACGCCTGCCCATTCTTCTATTCCGTGCATAAATGCCCTGCATCAATTTCCATGCTGCGACGTCCCGCACGCGTCTGTGCCGCCGTGGGTCAAGGGGACACTCCTGCCCCATTTTCTGTGCGTGTGCCGCCCGTGCATGCATGCATGGCAATGTAGCCTGCTGGATAGGACCTGGCTAGAGGAGGGCAACGTTCGGTACAAAGGTCTAACGGGTGGGCTTCTTTTACGAGAGCCCAACGGCTAACCCACTCGCCGCAACATAAAAAACTATGGGCAAAAACAAACGGCTACTGCATGGCACTGCATCCTCTAAAAAAAACACTACAGCAAATCAGAGCGTAGCCCATGGACCGCTCACGTGCACTGCATGCTGATCCAGACCGTTGAATGCATAGTGATCCAGCGATCCAGAGAAGAGGGGGGGGGGGGTTATCCAACGTTGTCGAATGCAGCCAATCACAGAGCATCACGCAGATCAGTGACGTGGCCCTAGCACTTGATCCAGTCCGTTCACTAACAAAGATCGAGCGGTTCGGAAGGATGCGGGGTTTCAGATGGGGTTATGAGGGGTTATGAGAGGTTTTGAGGCCTAGGGTTGAGTATAGCTAATTAAAAAAATCATAAAAATATGAAACTTGCACCCAACATCATTTTATGTGAGTGAGTTGCTGGAAAAAATAAGAAACTTGGTCTATGGGTATTTTCATGGAAAACCCTTCACAAAACACACCTATCATGAATGAGGTAGCATGGGATTCAAGCTAGGGTTGAGCATAACTAATTCAAAAAAATCATAAAAATATGAAACTTTCACCCATCATCATATTATGTGAGTGAGTTGCTGGAAAAAAATAAGAAACTTGGTCTATGGGTATTTTCATGAAAAACCCTTCACAAAACATAGCTATCATGAACGAGTTGCATGGGATTCAAGCTAGGGTTTAGGGCTAAGCTTGTCATAGTTTATCCAAATGATCCTATATTTGGCATGGACCCTATATTTGCACACTAGATGTCAAGTTTTGATTTTTTGGCTTATTTATAAAAGGTCGATTTTTTTCTTAGGAATGGGGCTGTTTAGCCTAGCTTCAGAGCTCATTTGGAGCACATTTATCATGACTAGTGTTTCACATCAACAATAAGTGCTCGTATTGATCGCTTAACATGCATATGACTAATATTAAAGCATTGTACCATCAATACCACATACTAAACAAATTGAATTTGAATTTTGGGTCAAACTTGAATTTTGGGTCAAATTTGAAATTCGGACAAAATTTAAATAGCAGTACACAAATACTAGTTTACACAAATTGAGGCAAGTTTTTCATTCTACAACACACATCACCATTACACAAGTTTGACAAATGAAGTTTTCACTTCTTCTTCTTAGCACTTGATTTCTTCTTCTGACCACTTTTTGATCGTACGACACTTAGTTCACTCAAACTCTTGATTTTCATAACTGGACTAGCTAGGAAAGCTCGAGTTGGCACCACAACATCTATATGAGGCTCAGTTTGCACAACAACAACTCCAGTAGCTTCAATTGGTAATACAACTTGCAACATAGGCTCAGTTTGCATCACATCTGCCACAACAGCTTCAGTTTGCAGAACATCTTCCGTTTTAGTTTCAGTTTGCAAAACATCTACCACAATAGCTTCAGTTTGTAGAACATCTTCATTTTCAGTTTCAGTTTGCAGAACATCTGCCACAACAGCTTCAGTTTGCACCACATTCTGCACCACATCATCATCCAAATGTTGGTCATGATGCATCACAAGATCAAAGACTGCCTCATTTTGCACCACAACATCATCCAAATCTTGATCATTTTGCATCACAACATCATCCAACTCTTGCTCATTTTGCACCGCAGCATCATCCAACTCTGGTTCATCACCATAACTTCTCTTTCTTCTACAACCATTGATTCTTGCCTTTTTGATTGGCCAGCAATCTACAGCAACAAGGGGTTGACCTCCACGCTTCCTCCTGGAAAATAAATTTTGTAATTTGGCTAGTAATTAAATATAACACCCAAATTAAATAAAAAACACAAACATAAACTTACTTTGGCCTTTCAGGGGTGTAACGACATTTTGGAGATCCTCTTCGGTGCCCAAGTTCCTGGCACAGCTTGCATCTATTTTTGTTACCTTTTTGGAACCTTTTTGGCTTTGCATCCTTCTTCCCCTTCCCCCTTTTACTACTCCCATCTTTCTCAAACCATGCCTTGAATCTACTCTCTTTAGGCCTGCCAGTTTTTCTTTTTGTCAGGGGAGGACACATGGAAAATTCAATTTCCACTTCAGGCCACTGAGACTGATCTATAAGTGCTGGAATTAGAGTTGCATATGCAGCCTTGAATCTTGCCACTGAGTAGTATTCATGCAAGTATGGGTGTATGTTTATCTTGGGTTGGGAGGCCAAGAAAAGTATGGCATGGTCACAAGGTTTCCCGGTGTGTTGCCACTCGGGGCAAGTGCAGTCATGCAACTCAGTGTTAACAACATGCCTCCTTCCAGTCTTGGTATCTGTAACTTCAGCACCCCACAATGAAGATTTTTCAACAGAAAAATGTGTAAGATTCCTGCTCCTGTTCACCACCTGTTGTACCACTGCAGGAAGCTTATCCCGTTGCAGACAATCACCAATCCTTCTTCTCAATTCCCACATGCGCATGAGCATGATTCTGATCTGGTCAACCATGTCATGCACAGGCAAGTTCTTTAACTGCTTTATCTTGTTGTTAAAACTTTCTTCCAATTTATTGTTGATATGATCACACTTGATGGCACTGTTAAATCTTGACCTGTACCACAATAGAGAATGATAGGTGTTCAACGATGGACCAAACTCAATGCATGCTGCTTTTATCTTATCAAGATGATATGAATGTGTTTGTTTGGTGTAAGATCTTGCTGCTGGCCACATTCTCCCAAATTCTTCCCCTCTGAATTTTTTGATCAAATTCATCCACATATGACCGAAGCACTCCCTCTACTCACAATGAGGAAAAACATTCTTCATTGCATTTTCTAGCCCTTTACATGCATCTGTGTGTACTGCCAAAGGTGACACTGGCCCTATGCATCTTTTCAACTGCATCATGAACCATGTCCATGAAACCTCTTACTCTGACTGAAACAAACCAATAGCAACAGGGAACATCCAGTTGTGTCCATCTAAAGCATTGCATGCTACCAATTGACCATTCCATTTGCCAGTCAAAAAAGATGAGTCTATACTCAAATATGGACGGCACCCTGCTTTGAAGCCATCTATGCAAGCTTTAAAGCCATAAAGAACTTGGAGAAAAAAACTCTACCATCCTCTGTTACCCCAGTATCTATCTCCACAACACTACTAGGTGACCTATTTTCCACCTCCGCTTTGAAGTTATAAAGCATCCTAAAAGTATTTGCCCAATCACCATATAATGCTTTCATTGCCCTCTGTTTTGCTTTCCACACTGGGGTATACTTCACCTTAATGGGGTATGTCTTTTCCAAGTCCACTTTAAGTTTCTTTGTTGTAGTGTTTGGTTTCTTGGCTAAAATTGGAGTGATCTTTTCTACAATCCAAAGCTGTGATGTCATGGTTGATACTCTCTGTGAACTTGTAATACAAGTATGTGGATTTGGATTTGATTAACCCTGATGGACTTCCATCAGGTTGAATTCTAGCAGATATGTACCACTTGCAAGGCCTGACGCTTCCATCAAAACCTCTGCACCTTGCATAAAATTTCTTTCTGTTAGTCCACATAGTCTTGGCATCAAACTCATGTTTGACTGCATAAGTCTTGAAACACATCCTAAACTCCTGCATACTTGGGAACAACTTGCCTACTTCAATAATAGGATTTTCTTTCTCATACACACTTACAAGCTCATCATCATGTGCATCATCTACATCATCTGCAACATCTTTCATTAGCTGTCCATCCACATATTCACAAGCATCTCTGTTAGCATCATTAGGCAAACTAGATTCATCCCTCTCTTCCTCATCTTGATCATCTACTGGATCTACTGGAATGCCAATTTTTTTGGCCATCTCAGTGTCAGCCATTTGTGCAATGACTAAATCAGTAGTGTCTTCCAATTGTACTGAATTCCAATCAACACAAACAACCCTTCCAGCACCATCACAACCCTCTTCTACATCTTGATCAACCCCCCTATTACTGTCACTTCACCTGTAAACATCGGCGTTATCTGTCTCTGTGAAGCCCAATCATCATCTACCATCTGTGAAGCGAACTTTGAGGGCACATATCCAACCTTAGAATCCGATTTCAGATCAACAAGCTCTGCATGAAAGGTTGTCTGTTTGCTTGCCCAGCCGTCTTGCCGATCGATTTCATCAACCATCTCTTCACCATTCTCAATTCTCACATACTCACCCTTCCAATTATCAAACCGTAACAATGCTACCTCCTGCTCTGGACCCCAAAAAATGCTCTCCCTAATTTTTTCACGACATTTCTCACGACCCTCTCTTCCATGCTCTGTATTTCCTGAGGATCAATCTCTGCACATTCAACCTCCCATTTCACAGTTGTATCTGTCTCTATGCCTCACATGCTACCATCACCTAGCTTCGCCTTAGAAGGAAAGAATTTGACAGTGAATTCGAATTTCCTACCCCTGTTGTCAATGGCGGGCAGTGTGAGCTAGCGGAAGCAGACGACGCACAAATCGCATAGGTTGGAAAGGATGCACATACCTAGTCGACGTTGTTGTCTCTGGAGGCTCCATCGCGGTCAGCCCCCCTCCCCCGCACCCAAATCTGGATCAAATCGACCAAAAACAGAGGAAACTGAGGAGATGTAGTGAGATCTAACTCGACAAGGAGGGAAATAGGACAAGGGTTCAGGATTTACTCACCATAGCCACCGCCGCCGTCGCTGAGAACGATAGCTCCACCGCTGCTGTCACCTAGAAAAAAAGCTCCAGCGCCGTCATCGGCTCACCGCCGAGAACGAAGAAGAGGGAGCAACGGGTCACTTCTCACCTGATTCAGACATGCACGAAGCCACATCTCACCTGATGCACTGTCAAGTGGGGCCGTAACTAGATGCTCTATCCAGTGGGACCCGCATATCTTAAACATAATCTCACTCCCGTTGACTACCATTTTAATCGCTCGAGTGGGCCTTTGCTATTTGGGCTTCTAAAGTGTTACACAAAAACTATTTTCTTCAACCACATCACACTCCTTCCAATTCACCTCAAGTGTGCCGCACAGGAGCTATTGGCCCCACCTCGGGGGGGGGG
>LR738715.1:228290732-228358781 GCA_902687465.1 Secale cereale | reverse complement strand
GGGGGGGGGGGGGGGATATGACTGGTCATTTGTCTCTGAATCCTCCTCTAAGGAGCTGTCTGTAACCAGCAAGAAATCTGCATTGACGGGTAGCACTCACTGCTCAATAGACCTTGTTTTCACTCCAGATTTTCCCATGAACGACTCAAATGGCTGATGCACAGGAAGAGTAGATGAATGTATAAACATTGTTGACAAATGGAATACATTATGAAAACAAAATATGGCATGATACAATTCACATATACGATGACTGGCTAAACATGATGGCATCGCATGATTCAGGTATATGATGCCTGGCTAAAGAAGATGGCATTGCATAATTCACATATACTCCCTCCATTCCTAAATATTTATCTTTTTAGAGATTTCAAATGGACTACCAATACGGATGTATATAGACATATTTTGGAGTGTAGATTCACTCATTTTGCTCCGTATGTAGTCACTTGTTGAAATCTCTTAAAAGACAAACATTTAGGAGCGGTGGGAGTATGATATAGAAACAAAACAGGTGGCATTCACACAAAGAAAACCTAAACTAAGTTGATGACATATAAGATGTATAATGTAAGCAATGCGAGGCGCCATATGCATGATATGACCAACATCAGCATGCCAGGTTAAAGCAAACACCTCAGGGGGGTAAATATGAGTGGTAGACTCCCTCTGAATCCCCCTCTGAACAATTATCTTTCTCTGGAATACAATCTGGAATGGGGGAGGGGGCACTTCGCCCACCATGGAGCAGTGTCTGCATGACATTATATTCCCACGCAACAGTCTTGTCTTTTTCTCTACATGTTCAGTACGATTGTGTACAATAACTAACATGCATAATAGAAAAACATAGTTAGATTATGTAAGGCCTAAGGGGTGCATGCAGAAATCAAGACTGATGGTAGCAAACGCGTGGATAGATCCAAATCTAATGATAGCTGGCAGATTATAGATTCAGTTTAAAAAGATAAACGATGGATCATCTACTGTTTGTTGCCCACCCAACATGAACCACATAGAAGATCTCAGATGAACCAGATAGTAGACAAATACTATTTGTTGCTGCCTCGATATGTGCCCCACATGCATTTTGAAACTCAAGTTTGAACATTAGTTTGGACCTGACTCAGAGTCTAAGAGGTGAACATGACGATAAAGTAGCAGGTAATAATAACCGATGTATAACGTAAGCAGACATGAAAGATTGCGACCTCCCTTCCGGAACTGTGTAGTCCTCAGGTTCATCTGCTCAGTCGATGATGGTAATGCAGTTGACGTGGATGCCGAAATTGGGGAAGATGATCTGAGGCGGCGAAAGAAAGTCTGCAAGAGGAATCTCCGCTGCAGTGAACACTTTCGTTGATGGTGCACCTCAGGTGGGGTGGATGATGGCACGGCAGGAGTAGGACATAACACACATAGTTTTCTTTGACATGTATCTAAAAATGAAGCAAATCAGTAAGGGCTCCTTAGAATGGGAGGATTCTATAAACGCAGGGACATGAAAAACGGAGGAATGGAATAGGAATGCATGTGCAAAACAGAGCATTTGCAAACATAGGATTTCTGTCAACGTGGGTGTTTGGTTCACATGAATTGGAAGAACACATGAATGGAGAAACGTGGTCAAATTAAAGTCAACCCACATGAAAATGTAAAATAAGAATCTTATTATGCCAGTAATGCAATTAGTCATGTTCTTCATGCATATTAATTTGAAAAGGACGTCCAAGTGGATATTAATATTCCTATGTTTTTTCTTTGAAATAGACACCAAAGGAAAAAATATCCTCCAGTTTTGCTTTGCTCCATTCCTTCTAACCAAATGCACGAATAGTAGTACCATAGTAAAGTTTCCAATTCCTATGTTTTCCTTCACTTTTTGTTTGAACCAATGGCGATTCTAGTAGGCAGTCTTCAATAGGCTGAAGCCTGCCCTCGAAATATTTTGCGAGCTTAGATCTGGTCCACATGAGTATCATATAATGGCTATCTTACTAAACCGATTCAAATTGTGGGTCAAAAGAGCATTTGGTTTTCTCCCTGTTAACTTTTTGACCACGATTCATTTATTTCTAGATTTGCAACTGCTTTGAACCTAAGGATTGCTGAGGGATCGACATGAATGCAGAGTAACATAGTGATGCTTCGAGTGTACAACCTCTTTGGCATAGCCTCGTCGACCTCATCATCATTGGGTTGGACATGGAGGGTGATGCTGGTGTGACTGTCGGAGGCAGGGAAGAAGATTCGAGGCCTCTGGAGACAACGCTGAGGGTACTGCTCCGCTGTGATGGACGGTTCCATCGAGCAGCTCCGGTGAGGTGTACGACGGCGAGGTTGAAGCAAGACAAGACATACAACGTTAATCTGAAGTGGGACTCTAATAACATCTGCAATACATGATGTAAAATACATCACCAAAAAATGCTAGATGTAAAATGCATCAGCCGCGCTATGGGCGCTCCGAGAGACGTTGTAAATACTATTCACTTTGAACTTAACTAAAGAAACTAAACTTTACATTCGAAACTGAATTTTACTGTCGAAACTGATTGAACTAGTAGCAGAGCATTGCAATAGAAGTTTAGGGTGTTCGAGCACTAGTAGCAGATAAGGAGTGATCTAAATCAGCAGCCGCTTGAGCAGGGAACACACTAGCAGAGAGCAACTCGTGCAGCAGCACCGTGAGCGAGTGCTAAAGCAACAACTCTTGTAGCTGCCGCAGGTCAGATAGCATCAGCAGCGCGAGCGAGAGTAAGAGCAGAGCAAAGCAGCAACATGAAGGAGAGCAAGAGCGGAGCAGAAGCGTGATCGATAGTAATAGTAGAGCAGAGTAGTAGCACGGACAAAAGCACGAGCAGTGCAGCAGCGCGATCGACAGCAAGAACAGAGCCATAGCGCGAGCCGGAGCAGCATCAGCGTGAGCGAGAGCCAGAGCAGCAACAACTAGTGCTGGTGTGGAAGTCGCCGCCGAGGAAGCAACTACATGGGGGAGAGACGCCATGTAGGAAGTGGCCGGCGACGGCGCCGTCGATGGAGACCATCCATGCCTACTCGGCATCGAGCACCGGCAGCTGATGTCGCTTAAAGCTAAGTCGGTATATCCCCAAAGAGGAAGGGATGATGCAGCACAACAGCGGTAGGTATTTCCCTTAGATGTGAAACCAAGGTTATCAAACCAGTAGGAGAACCAAGCAACACAACATAAACAGCACCTGCACACAAATAACAACTTCTCGCAACCCGACATGTACAAGGGGTTGTCAATCCCTTTCGGGTAACAGACGTGACAGAGATCTAAATATTGGTAGATTGGTTGATAAATATGATAAATTGCAGCAAGGTATTTTTGGGTTTTTGGTTTAATAGATATGAAAATAAAATTAAAGAAAAAGTAGATCGCAAAGGCAAATAATATGAGAAAGAGACCCAGGGGCCGTAGATTTCACAAGTGGCTTCTCTCGAGAAAAATAGAAAATGGTGGGTGAACAAATTACTGTTGGGCAATTCATAGAACTTCAAATAATTATGACGATATCCAGGCAATGATCATTATATAGGCATCACGTCCAAGATTAGTAGACCGACTCCAGCCTGCATCTACTACTACTCCACACATTGACCGCTATCCAGCATGCATCTAGTTTATTAAGTTCATGGAAAAACGGAGTAATGCATTAAGAACGATGACATGATGTAGACAAGATTTGTTTATCTATGGTGTTAGATATGGATCTCGTTGGTTTATCCATAGTAGCAACGATACATAGGTGTCGATTCCCTTTCTGTCACTGGGATCAAGCACCGTAAGATCGAACCCACTACAAAGCACCTCTTCCCATTGCAAGATAAATAGATCAAGTTGGCCAGACAAAACCCAAATATCAGAGAAGAAATACGAGGCTATAAGCAATCATGCATAAAAGAGATCAAAGAAACTCAAATACTTTCATGGATATAAAAAGATAGATCTGATCACAAACTCAAAGTTCATTGGATCCCAACAAACACACCGCAAAAAGAGTTACATCATATGGATTTCCAAGAGACCATTGTATTGATAATCAAGAGAGAGAAAGGAAGCCATCTAGCTACTAACTATGGACCCGTAGGTCTACAAATAACTACTCACGTATCATCGGAGAGGCACCAATGGAGGTGGTGAACCCCATCCGAGATTGTGTCTAGATTGGATATGGTGGTTCTGGACTCTGCGGCGGCTAGATGAATATTTCGTCGACTCCCCTAGGGTTTCTGGAATATCTGAGTATTTATATAGCAAAGAGGCGGTGCGGGAGGCCACCGAGGTGGGCACAACCCACCTGGGCGCGCTAGGGGGTCCTGGCGCGCCCTGGTGGGTTGTGCCCCCCTCGGGGCACCCCCGAGGTGCAGCTCTGACCCATCAGGTGTCTTCTGGCCCATAAAAATTCTCCGAAAAGTTTCACGGTGTTTGGGTTCCGTTTGATATTGATTTCCTGCGATGTAAAAAACATGCAGAAAACAACAACTGGCACTTTGGCACTATGTCAATAGGTTAGTGCCAAAAATGATATAAAATGACTCTAAAATGATTGTAAAACATCCAAGAATGATAATATAACTACATGGAACAATAAAAAATTATAGATACGTTGGAGACGTATCAGCATCCCCAAGCTTAACTCCTGCTCGTCCTCGAGTAAAAACAGAATTTTTGATGTGGAATGCTGCCTATCATGTCATATCATATTCTTTTCTTTATAGCATGGACATTTGGAAGCAATAGTCCAGTTTTGTTGGGGATCGTTGCATAAATCAAAAAATTTCTACACATCACCAAGATCAATCTATGGAGAAACCATCAACGAGAAGGGGGAGTGCATCTTCATACCCTTGAAGATCGCAAAGCGTAAGCCTTACTAGAACGCGGTTGGTGTAGTCATACACGCAGCGATTAAGATCGCAATCAATTCCGATCCAAGGGCCGAACAACGACGCCTCCGCGTTCAACACACGTACAACCCAGGGACGTCTCCTCCTTCTTGATCCTGCAAGGGGGAGGAGTAGTTGGGGAAGAGCTCCGGCAGCATGACGGCGTGGTGGTGGAGCTTGCAGTTCTCCGGCAGGGCTTCACCAAGCTCTACGGAGGAAGAGGAGGAGTTGGGAGGGGGAGGGTGCTACTTCTCGAGCTTGCGTTGTATTCCCTCGAAGAGGAAAGGGTGATGCAACACAGTAGCATAAGTATTTCCCTCAGTTTTTGAGAACCAAGGTATCAATCCAGTAGGAGACCACGCGCGAGTCGCTTGTACCTGCACAAACAAATAAGAACCTTGCAGCCAACACGATAAAAGGGGTTGTCAATCCCTTTTCGGTCACTTACAAAAGTGAGATCTGGTAGAGATGATAAGGTAATATTTTTGGTATTTTTGGTATAGAGAAAAAGTAAAGATTGCAAAATAAAAGTAAAGTAAAGATAAATAGTTGAGGGAAGATTAATATGATGAAGATAGCCCCAGGGGCCATAGGTTTCACTAGTGGCTTCTCTCATGATAGCAGATTTCTACGGTGGGTGAACGAATTACTGTCGAGCAATTGATAGAAAAGCGCATAGTTATGAGAATATCTAGGCATGATCATTTTATATAGGCATCACGTCCGTGACAAGTAGACCAAAATGATTCTGCATCTACTACTATTACTCCACACATCTACAGCTATCCAGCATGCATCTAGAGTATTAAGTTCATAAGAACAGAGTAACGCCTTAAGCAAGATGACATGATGTAGAGGGATAATGATATAAACCCCATCTTTTTATCCTCGATGGCAACAATACAATACGTGCCTTGTTGCCCCTGCTGTCACTTGGAAAGGACACCGCAAGATTGAACCCAAAGCCAAGCACTTCTCCCATTGCAAGAACTATAGATCTAGTAGGCCAAACCAAACCAATAATTCGAGGAGACTTGCAAGGATATTTAAATCATACATAAAAGATTTCATAAAAGAATCCAATATTGTTCATAGATAATCTTGATCATAAACCCACAATTCATCGGATCTCGACAAATACACCGCAAAAAGATTACATCGAATAGATCTCCTTGAAGATCGAGGAGAACTTTGTATTGAGATCCAAAGAGAGAGAAGAAGCCATCTAGCTAATAACTATGGACCCAATGGTCTGTCGTAAACTACTCACAACTCATCGGAGTGGCTATGGTGTTGATGTAGAAGCGCTCCGTGATCGATGCCCCCTCCGGTGGAGCTCCGGAACAGGCCCCAAGATGGGATCTCACGGGTACAGAAGGTTGCGGCGGTGGAATTAGGGTTTTGTGCTCGTCCTTGATAGTTTCAGGGTACGTAGGTATATATAGGCTGAAGAGGGGCCTCAGGGAAGCAACACGGGGCTCACGAGGGTGGGGGCGTGCCTACCCCCCTGGGCGCGCCCCTGCCCTCGTGGCCGCCTCTCTCGCTTCCTGGCGTGTACTCCAAGTCTTCTGTGTTGATATCATTCCAAAAATAACTCTCCCGAAGGTTTCATTCCGTTTGGACTCCGTTTGATATTCCTTTTTCTGCGAAACACTGAAACGGGCGAAAAAACAACAATTTGCACTGGGCCTTGGGTTAGTAGGTTAGTCCCAAAAATAATATAAAAGTGTATAATAAAGCCCATTAAACATCCAAAACAGAATATATAATAACATGGAACAATAAAAAATTATAGATACGTTGGAGACGTATCAAGCATCCCCAAGCTTAATTCCTGCTCTTCCTCGAGTAGGTAAATGATAAAAACAAATTTTTTGATGTGGAATGCTAACCAACATAATTCTCAATGTAATTTCTTTATTGTGACATGAATGTTCAGATCCGAAACATTCAAGACAAAATTTTATATTGACATAAGAATAGTAGTACTTCAAGCATACTAACAAAGCAATCATGTCTTCTCAAAACAACATGGCCAAAGAAAGTTATCTCTACAAAATCATATAGTCTGGCTATGCTCTATCTTCATACACAAAATATTTAAATCATGCACAACCCCGGTTTCAGCCAAGCAATTGTTTCATACTTCAGTTTTTTCAAACGTTTTCAACTTTCACGCAATACATGAGCGTGAGCCATGGATATAGCACTATAGGTGGAATAGAGTGGCAGTTGTGGAGAAGACAAAAGAGGAAGATAGTCTCACATCAACTAGGCATATCAATGGGCTATGGAGATGCCCATCAATAGATATCAATGTGAGTGAGTAGGTATTGCCATGCAACAGATGCACTAGAGCTATAAGTGTATGAAAGCTCAATAAAAGAAACTAAGTGGGTGTGCATCCAACTTGCTTGCTCACGAAGATCTAGGGCATTTTGAGGAAGCCCATCATTGGAATATACAAGCCAAGTTCTATATTGAAAATTCCCACTAGTATATGAAAGTGACAAAATAAGAGGCTCTCTATTATGAAGATCACGGTACTATTTTGAAGCACAAGTGTGGAAAAAGGATAGTAACATTGTCCCTTCTATCTTTTTCTCTTTTTTTTTTTATTTTTTTCTTTGGGCCTTTTCTCTTTTTTTTTTCTCCCCTTTTTTTTTGGACTCTCTTGTTTTTTCGTCCGGAGTCTCATCCCGACTTGTGGGGGAATCACAGTCTCCATCATCCTTTCCTCACTTGGACAATGCTCTAGTAATGAAGATCATCACACTTTTATTTACTTACAACTCAAAGATTACAACTCGAAGCTAGAACAAAATATGACTCTATGTGAATGCCTCTGGCGGTGTACCGGGATGTGCAATGAATCAAGAGTGACATGTATTAAACTTATGAACGGTGGCTTTGCCACAAATACGATGTCAACTACATGATCATGCATGGCAATATGACAACGATGAAGCGTGTCATAATAAACGGAACGGCAAAAAGTTGCATGGCAATATATCTCGAAATGGCTATGGAAATGCCAGGATAGGTAGGTATGGTGGCTGTTTTGAGGAAGGTATATGGTGGAAAGGTGAGAGTGCGTATATTCCATGGACTCAACATTAGTCATAAAGAACTCATATACTTATCGCAAAAATCTACGACTTATAAAAATAAAGTATTCAACGCATGCTCCTAGGGGAAGGGTTGGTAGGAGTTAACCATAGCGCGATCCCGGAATCCACACAAAGGATGACAATAAATAAATAAATCATGCTCCAACTTCATGACATAACGGTTCACCATACATGCATGCTACGGGAATAACAAACTTTAACACAAATGTTTCTCAAATTCACAATTACTCCACTAGCATGACTCGAATATCACCATCCTCATATCTCAAAACAATCATCAAGTATCAATCTTCTCATCATATTCAATGCACTTTATGTGAAAGTTTTTACTATACTCATCTTGGATGCCTATCATATTAGGACTAATTTTACAACCAAAGCACATTACCATTATGTTCTAAAAGACTCTCAAAATAATATAAGTGAAGCATGAGAGATCAATAATTTCTACAAAATAAAACCTCCACCGTGCTCTAGAAGATAAAAGTGAAGCACTAGAGCAAAACTATCTAGCTCAAAAGATATAATTGAAGCACAGATAGTATTCTAATAAATTCCAAATCAAGTGTATATCTCTCAAAAGGTGTGTCCAGAAAGTATGATTGTGGTAAACTAAAAAGCAAAGACTCAAATCATACATAACGTTCCAAGCAAAACGCATATCACGTGGTGAATAAGTCTCAAGTAAAGTTACCGATAGAAGAAGACGAAAGAGGGGATGCCTTCCCGGGGCATCCCCAAGCCTAGGCTTTTGGTTGTCCTTGAATTTTACCTTGGCGTGCCTTGGGCATCCCCAAGCTTAGGCTCTTGCCACTCTTTGTTCCATAGTCCATTAATTCCTTACTCAAAACTTGAAAACTTCACAACACAAAACTTAGCCAAAAATCTCGTGAGCTCCGTCAGTATAAGAAAACAAACCACTACTCAAAGATGAAGGAAATATGCCCTAGAAGAAATAATAAAGTTGCTATTTTTATTTCCTTATATCATGATAAATGTTTATTATTCATGCTAGAATTGTATTAACCAGAAACATAATACATGTGTGAATATATAGACAAACAAAGTGTCACTAGTATGCCTCTACTTGACTAGCTCGTTGAATCAAAGATGGTTATGTTTCCTAGCCATAGACATGAGTTGTCATTTGATTAACAGGATCACATCATTGGTGAATGATGTGATTGACTTGACCCATTCCGTTAGCTTAGCACTTGATCGTTTAGTTTTACTACTATTGCTTTCTTCATGACTTATGCATGTTCCTATGACTATGAGATTATGCAACTCCCGAATACCGGAGGAACACCTTGTGTGCTATCAAACGTCACAACGTAATTGGGTGATTATAAAGATGCTCTACATGTGTCTCCGAAGGTTTTTGTGGTGTTGGCATAGATCGAGAATAGGATTTGTCACTCCGAGTGTCGGAGAGGTATCTCTGGGCCCTCTCGGTAATGCACATCACTATAAGCCTTGCAAGCAAATGACTGATGAGTTAGTCATGAGATGATGCATTATGGAACGAGTAAAGAGACTTGCCGGTAATGAGATTGAACTAGGTATTTAGATACCGATGATCGAATCTCGGGCAAGTAACATACCGATGACAAAGGGAACAACGTATATTGTTATGCGGTTTTGACAGATAAGATCTTCGTAGAATATGTAGGAACCAATATGAGCTTCCAGGTTCCATTGTTGGTTATTGACCGGAGATGAGTCTCGGTCATGTCTACATAGTTCTCGAACCCGTAGGGTCCGCACGCTTAACGTTCGATGACGATCGGTATTATGAGTTTACGAGTTTTGATGTACCGAAGGTAGTTTAGAGTCCCGGATATGATCATGGACATGAAGAGAAGTCTCGGAATGTCCGAGACATAAAGATCGATATATTGGAAGCCTATATTTGGACATCAGAATGGTTCCGGGTGAAATCGGGATTTTACCGGAGTACCGGGAGGTTACCGGAACCCCCCGGTAATTATATGGGCCTTATTGGGCCAAAGTGGGGGAGAGAGAGAGGAGGCCAGGGCAGGCCGCGTGCCCCCTCTCCCTCTAGTCCGAATTGGACTAGGAGGGTGTCGGTGTACTAAGGTAGGGGTACCTCAGTACCCCAACTTGTGCACGGGCAGTTGCAGCTTCCCGCGGCAGGGTTTACCACGTGCTCGCCGGAGACTTTCCTGCTCCATGTCAAACCATTCAAAAACAAAGTATACAAGACAGAAGATCGAGACCCCGGCAAGCGGAGCTTGCCGGGAAGGCCGTTCCAGGCTCAAGGTTACCTCGCTCACGCAAGGCCCTGGCAAGAGGAGCTTGCCAGGAAGACTAGAAGATTCCATCATAGAAGACACGCCTCGGCGCTATATGCGTCCCGGCGAGGGCCCGGGGAGCGACAAGCTTCAGAGCCCGGCAAGCTCCCGGGCCCGGCAAGGTCAAGACCCCGGCAAGGTGCTTGCCGGGAGAGTTGCGCTGTGTGCCCGCGCTCCAGCTCATCGGCCCACGCGTCGCCCTGGGGCCTTTCCAGGGACGCGTGGCGGATGGCTGTGCAGCCTGGGGGACACGGTGGCACTCCACGGTGGTGAAGCCATCGCCGTGGCGAACGGAGACGCAAGGGCGGGAGCTTTTGGGGTCGACGGCGACGGGCATTAAATGCCCTTGTCCCCCACTGTCAAAGTAGGTAGCGACCACTGTTCACGCACTGTTACAACTACCACCTCTTTTACATTTTTACCCCTTTCTCCTACGTTGACACCTGTCGGTGACCCCTTGCACTATAAAAGGAGGCCCATGCACAACGTGGAGGAGGTTCGAAACCTAGATCGCTCATACGCTCGGTGTAGCTGGTTCTTCAAGCTCCCGAGCTCTCCAACTCAATACACAACTAAGCAGGAGTAGGGTTTTACACGTCCACCGCGGCCCGAACCTGGGTAAACTGCCCGCGTGTTCGCCACGATCTGCTCTTCGTGCTCCCTCCGCCCTCTTACCGCACAGACAAGGGGCTCCGGTCCCATAGGTGTTCGTGGCGGACAGTTTCCCCCGACATCTTTGGCGCGCCAGGTAGGGGGCGTCGAGGTTGTGCGAATCTGATCCGGCGTTCACGCGGGCGCATTCTTCATCAACCTCTCCAGTTTCATCAGCGACTTCATCAGCAACAGCACCATGGCCCCGAAGAAGAAGGCTTCGGAGGTCGGAGGCCCGTCTGCGTCTCACCCGCCGCCACCAGAGCCAATGGTGGGCGGGGGAGGCGCCGTCGGAAGGGTGGTCGCCGGCGAGGACACTCGCGGCGCCACCAAATCCAAGGACAGGACGGACGACCGAGCCTCGGTCTCCGTGGACGCACCGCGTCCATCTCAGCACACGACAACCCAGCAGCGCCATACCACAGGAGGTGGTATCCGCTTGCTGGGGCAAGGACAAACCGGAGGCTCGCGGGACGCCCCGGACCACCGTCCGGGCACAAGCAAAGCAAAGGCGCCGGGGCGGGACCCTGCTCCTTCTAACGCTGTTAGGAGTCCGAGCATATCCCGCTCCTCGCACCACTCGCCCCCGTTCCCCTCCACTCCAGCAGAAGCGCTCGCAAGGGCACAACTGCTCCTCGACTTCCCTCCAGCGGCAGACAAGGCCGAAGACTGGAGGGCCACCATCCAAAGCCTGATCGCCTTCGCCAACAACGACTCTCCACAGCAGCCGGCGACCTCGCGGCCGCGGCAAGCTGAGAAGACGAAGGCCGACGGCGACAAGACTGCCGGGGGTGCAACCACCGTGCACTCCCCGCCGCAGAAGCAGAAGACGCCGCCCCGCCGGAACAACGCCGACGACGGCTCCACGGCGTCGTCGGATCCGCGGGCTCGTCGAGACCAGCGCCAGGTCCTCGACGACCGGCGACAAGAAGACGCTCGAACAACGATCGAGCGCCGCCGAGAAGCCCGACGACAATCAGATCAGAGGGCTGGGAACGCTGTCGACGCGCGCGCGCCCGGTGAGCCAGGCGACTTGCCATACGCGGCAGGCTGCCCTGCGTTCACCCGCGAGCTGCGCCGCGTCCAGTGGCCCAGCATGAAGAATTTCAAGCCCGACGTACCGGAGAAGTACGACGGCAAAACGCACCCCTCAGAATTCCTCAGCGTTTACACCATCGCGGTGCAAGCTGCCGGGGGGCGCGATGAGAAGATCTTGGCAAACTACTTCCCGCTCGTGCTTAAGCCGAACGTTCGTTCCTGGCTTATGCACTTGCCGGAAGGCTCCATTTCTTCTTGGGCAGACCTTTGCCATCAGTTTGTTGGCGCCTTCACCGGCGGCCACAAACCCCACGGCCAGGAGAGCGATCTCCACATTTTGGCCCAGAAGGAAGGAGAGTCCCTGCGCAAGTACATCCAACGCTTCAGCCGTGTGCAGCACAACATCCCTGATGTCCACCCTGCCGCGGTTATCAGCGCGTTCCACCAGAACGTGCGTAACCGCCGCATGCGTGAAGAAATGGCGATGACCAAGATTCGGGATGTCACCGAGCTCTACGCTCTGGCTGATAAGTGCGCACGCACAGAAGAGGGGAGGAGACTCCCCGGGGAGGATGCTGGCGCAGGAGGAAGCGACAGCGACGACGCCGCCCCGACAAAGAAGGGCCGGCGGCAGAACAACAGAAGGAAAAACAAGAAGGAAGTGCTTGCCGTCGAGAAGTCCGGCAAGGAGGCCCCCGCCAAGCAAACACAGGCTGGCGGCTCCGGCAAGGAGCCTGCCCCTGTGGCGGCGGCCGACAAGCAGGACGGCTCCGACAAGCAATACT
This sequence comes from Secale cereale, assembly GCA_902687465.1. NCBI lineage: Eukaryota > Viridiplantae > Streptophyta > Magnoliopsida > Poales > Poaceae > Secale > Secale cereale. The sequence goes on along the minus strand of LR738715.1, from coordinate 228,345,947 downwards.
GCAAGATCCACCGCACCAAGGGCCACGACCTCTCCAACTGCAAGCGCGTCGAGTACCTCGTCGAGCAGCAGAAAGCTGAGTACGAGAGGCGCGACAAGGAGCAGGCCCAAGGTGGCGGGGCAGAACCAAGCAAGAAGCGGCCGTTCAATGGCCGGGGAGGACGCCGCGGCAAGGCCAAGCAGCGGCAAGGTGATCGACCTCCCCGGGGCCGCGACAAGGATGAAGAGGACGACGACGAAGACATGGAGGATGAGGATAACAGCGAGCAGGAGTTCCAGAAGGCCACGGAGGTCCTGTGCGTCGACTGTGACACCTCTCTGCACACCTCCCACCGCCAGCTCAAACAGTGGGTGCGCGAGGTGAATGCAGCGGAGCCGCCCGTGGAGTCGCGCAGGCTCCTCAAATGGTCCAGCACGCCCATCATTTTTGATCTTGAGGATCACCCTGACCGCACCACTGCGGTCGGGTGCTTGCCGATGCTGGTCTCTCCCACCATCCGCAACCTCAAGGTCACCAAAATGTTGGTTGACGGCGGGGCCGGGCTGAACTTGATCTCCTCTGCTGTGATCAAGAAACTCCAAATTCCAGACGGCGAGCTCGAAGAGACCGGTTCTTTCCAAGGAATCAACCCGGGAAGGAGCAAGCCCAAGGGGAAGATCACTCTGCCGGTGACCTTTGGCGGGGAGCTCAAGTTCAGAACTGAGCGCATCACTTTCGACGTCGCCGATATTCCATTACCATACAATGGAATACTCGGCCGTCCTGCCCTCGCCAAGTTCATGGCAGCTTCCCATTATGCTTACAACGTACTCAAGATGCCGGGGCCGATAAGCGTCATCACTGTCCACGGCGACAATAAGGATGCGCTTGTCTGCGCCGACAAGATCTACCGGGATGCAGCAGCCGCAGCAGAAAAGGATACACTTGCCGCTGAAGCTCCCGGGGGGAAGAAGACGAAGACCAAGTCTGGTAAGTGCTCTGGGGCCCACTCCGGCAACCGCACCTCTTCGGAGTGCTGCGCTGCCGTCGAGGACGTCCCATCGAGCTCCACCGGCAAGTGTAAGAAGGGAATGGCCGCTCCTCCGGCAACCAAGAAGGTGTCCGCCAAGGAGGACAGCACTGGTGGTACCTTCACCATCAGTGCCTCACTTGACAGCAAATAGGAAAGTGCGCTCGTTGCCTTCCTGCGGGCGAATGTCGATGTGTTTGCCTGGCAACCATCTGACATCCCCGGTGTTCCCAGGAAGGTAATTGAGCACAAGCTTGCTGTTTGTCCTCATGCGCGGCCCATCAAGCAAAAAGTGAGGAAGCAAGCCGTGGAGCGCCAAGAATTCATCAGCGAAGAGATCAAGAAGCTAGAGGCAGCAGGCCTAGTTAGAGGTGTGATCCATCCGACGTGGTTAGCAAACCCAGTCGTCGTGCGCAAGGCCAACGGGAAGTGGAGACTGTGTATAGACTTCACCGATGTGAATAAAGCATGTCCCAAGGATCCATTCCCTTTGCCGCGCATCGACCAGATTGTTGACTCCACTGCCGGATGTGAGCTACTCTGTTTTCTTGATGCATATTCAGGCTACCACCAGATCTTTATGGCCAAAGAGGATGAAGAGAAGACCGCATTTATCACTCCATGTGGCACTTATTGCTTCATACGCATGCCATTTGGACTGAAGAATGCAGGATCAACATTTGCAAGGGTAGTGTACACTGCTTTCGAGCCACAGATCCACAGAAACGTAGAGGCTTACATGGATGACATTGTGGTGAAGAGTAAGAGCAAAGAAACCCTGATCCAAGATTTGGAAGAAACATTTCAGAACCTGCGCAGGATACAGCTCAAGTTGAACCCCGAGAAGTGCGTCTTTGGAGTCCCCTCCGGCAAGCTTCTCGGGTTCTTTGTATCACAGAGGGGGATTGAAGCTAACCCCGACAAGATTAAAGCCATTGAGCAGATCGAGGCCCCGAAGCGCGTCAAGGATGTCAGAAGGCTTGCAGGTTGTGTGGCTGCCCTCAGTAGGTTCATTTCGAAATCTGCGGAACGCGCCCTGCCTTTCTTAAAAATCTTGAAGAAGGCAGGTCCCATGAAGTGGATTCCGGAAGCGGAGCCAGCGCTGCAAGATTTGAAACGGTACCTGTCCTCCACTCCAATACTTGTCGCACCTAGACCACAGGAAAAGTTGCTGCTATACCTAGAGGCAACCAACCAGGTGGTTAGTGCTGCGTTAGTAGCGGAGAGGGAGTCCGACGAGGAGTCCACACCACCGGCAAGCGAATCCAGCGACAAGCAGGGGGCTGCTCCGGCAAGCTCTGGCCCCGACAAGGACAACTCTGCGCAGGAACAGGAAGAAGTGCGGAAGAAAATGGTGCAGCGCCCAGTGTATTTTGTAAGTTCCCTTCTCCAGGGGGCTAGATCAAGATACTCTGGTGTGCAAAAGTTGCTTTTCGGCCTCCTCATGGCCTCGAGAAAGCTGCGCCATTACTTCCAGGCACATGAGATAACAGTGGTCACTCGCTTTCCGCTGAAGAGGATATTGCACAACCCAGAAGCAACAGGCAGGATCGTTGAGTGGGCACTGGAGCTGTCGAGCTTTGGACTCAAGTTTGAAAGTACTTCAACCATACAGAGCCGAGCTTTGGCAGAATTCATAGCTGAGTGGACCCCAACGCCCGATGAGGAAGCCCAAGAAACAAGTGCACCCGTACAAGAAGCGACAAGTGAATGGGTAATGTATTTTGACGGTGCCTTCTCGCTGCAAGGCGTCGGTGCTGGCGTGGTACTCATCGCCCCCACCGGAGAGCAACTCAAATATGTTATCCAAATGCACTTTCCCAGGGAGCAAGCGACAAACAACACTGCTGAATATGAAGGCTTGCTTGCCGGCCTCAGGATTGCGGCCGAACTTGGGATCAGGAAGCTGATTGTACGAGGAGATTCTCAGTTGGTGGTCCGGCAAGTCAACAAGAATTATCAGAGCCCTTTGAGGGAAGCTTATGTAGATGAAGTGAGGAAGCTTGAGGAGCACTTTGAAGGTCTGCAGATGGAGCACGTCCCGAGAGCTCAGAATGAAATTGCAGATGGCCTTTCAAAGTGTGCTTCGATGAAGTTACCTGTGGAACCAGGGACCTTCTTGCTCAAGCTCACTCAACCATCCGTTACACCACCAATTGGGCAGTCCAAGAAGAGAAAGTTGGTCTCCGGCGACTACTTGCCGGCGGATCTTCCTGAAACCGCCGCCAAGGTCCCCAAGATCAACAACCAGAACGCTGAGGAACAGTTTGCTCCTGCAGATCCTCGGGTCTGTACAGTTGAAGCAAGCGTTCCCGACAAGCCTAGCCCCGGCGAGCTTGCCGGGGGACCTTCAGCTCCGGCAGAGCCAGAGGTTCTTGCCGTAGAAGCTGGGGTCCCCGCAGCGGCCCTCATGCCTTTAGTCCTTGCCGTTGAGCCCCAAGCTCCGACATGGGCGCAGCAGATCGTCCATTTTCTGCAAACTGGAGAACTTCCCGACGACCCAGAAGAAATAGAGAAGATAACCAGGCAGTCAAGTATGTACCAGTTCGTGGATAACGAGCTGTACAGAAGAAGGCTCAATGGTGTCAGACTGAAGTGCATCTCCAGGGAAGATGGACAGAAGCTGTTGGCAGAAATACACGGAGGCGTATGCGGCCACCACATTGGCGCAAGGGCGCTTGCCGGTAAAGCTTTCCGGCAAGGGTTCTTTTGGCAAGAAGCCCTCCAAGACGCAACTGCACTAGTAACCAAGTGTGAAGCATGCTAGTTCCATGCAAAGCAGATTCATCAGCCAGCTCAAGCTCTCCAAACAATCACTTTGTCCTGGCCCTTCTCGGTCTGGGGGCTCGATATCCTCGGCCCCTTCCCCCGAGCAGTCGGGGGCTTTGAGTACTTGTACGTTGCAATCGACAAGTTCACAAAGTGGCCAGAAGTGGAGCCAGTGAGAAAGGTGACAGCACAGTCAGCGGTCAGGTTCTTCAGGTCGATTGTTTGCCGTTTCGGAATCCCTAACAGGATCATCACCGACAACGGTACACAATTCACTAGTCGCACCTTCATGCAGTATGTCCAAGACCTTGGCGCCAAGGTCTGTTTCGCTTCTGTTGCTCACCCGAGGAGCAACGGCCAAGCGGAGAGGGCCAATGCTGAAGTGCTGCGCGGACTCAAGACGAGGACCTTTGACAGGCTGCGCAAGTGCGGAAGAAATTGGATAGAGGAGCTACCGGCGGCTCTTTGGTCAATCAGAACGACACCAAATCGAGCCACCGGGCAGACACCCTTTGCTCTAGTCTATGGAGCAGAGGCAGTTCTCCCCACGGAACTCGTATACGGATCTCCTCGAGTGCTCGCTTATGATGAGCTCGAGCAAGAGCAACTGCGACAAGATGATGCATTGCTCCTCGAGGAGGGACGTCTCCAGTCTGCTGTACGAGCTGCTCGATACCAGCAAGCCTTGCGTCGCTACCATAGCCGCAAGGTCAAGGCCAGGAGTCTCGAGGAAGGCGACCTTGTTCTTCGGCGTGTTCAGTCCGCCAAGAATTCCAACAAGTTGACGCCGAAGTGGGAAGGCCCTTATCGGGTGAGACAAGTCACGAGGCCCGGCGCTGTCCGCCTCGAGACCGAAGAAGGCTTACTGGTGAGCAACTCCTGGAACATAGAGCATCTTCGCAAGTTTCACCCGTAAGGCGCGGTTGCCGTGATCCGTTCCGGCAACCACCTTTTGTACAAGCTTTGCCGCTGTTGCATGTAACCCTTTGTACAAAGCCGGGCGCAGACCCCGTGCATTAGTAAAGATTTCGTGTTTTGCGCTATTTGCCTTTTGCATGTTTTTCCCCGCTATTTGCATGCGTTATTTCGCATCTTGCGCAACATACACACCCGGTAAGCATTAGCACGCCGAAAGGCCATATACTTGTTTCCCTCTTCTTTTCCTTTGCCTCTTAAGCAGAAGGAACGTTCCTCGCGCACAAGTTTGCCGGGGGGGAAGGAGATGGAAGAGGAACCAAGTGCTGTTCAAGAAAGAGAAGCCTTACCGGGAAGCAAGCAATATATGAAAGCTAAGTTATTAGAATTTGACCAGTTCAAATTTTTAAAGTTTAGTTGTCTTCCTTGAACAATCACACTTTGTATGGAAAACCTGTGCGCGGAGGAACCTACCCGTAGCTAGCCGCACCCTTGTCTTGTTTTCGAGTACGCTCAACGACTTAAGTGAGCTGCGACAAGTGTCGCGCCCTTGTTTCGTTTTCGAGTTCACTCAGCAAGCTAAGTGCGTTGCGACTGGCTGCGGCAAGGTTGTTTGCCGGTGAGGCCTTGGCCAGCAGGCTGCTCAGAGTCCGGCACTCAGCGCTCGCGGCAAAGGCCCCTCGCCGGCAAGCTTCCCGGGAGTGTAGGGTGAAAAGCATACAAAGTAGATGACTAAGACAAGGAAGATAACATTGCACTGATTGATCGAAATAAGATAAATATCTTACAAAAGATAACTTGTCCCAATGGATTAATGAGTTCATAGCACCCTATGCAGCAACAAAAAGAGATAAAGATAAAGGAAGCCTAGTCAACGCAGTCGCCCTCAATCCTGGAGATCTTGTTCACCTTGGCGATGATGTGGGCGACCTGCTCCTTCAGCACCTCCATGTTCGCGTCGGCCGGCAAGCTGCGGAGAACGTTGGTGAGGTTTATGCCGGGATTGCGTTATACAATCTTCGTCAGCACACGCTCCAGGGTCCCCGTGCAGAGCAGGCGTGACTCCTCGGCCAGTTGCGCGGGGATCTTCTTCCGAAGACCTGCAAGAGCCGGCGCAATCCCTCTGAAGAAGAGGCTGAGTTTGGCGCTGTGGGGGAGGTTCGGATCCGGTGAGTAGATGAGGTGCTCAACTTTCAGCGCCAGCAGCTCCTGGTCGATGTTGGACGCAGAAGATACCAAGTCCTCGGTCCACACCTCGACGGTACGGCGGAAGTTCTCGGCCGCTTTGTTGGCGCTGTCCACCAAGGTTCGCTCCTTGCGGAGCTCCTCCTTCATCTTGGTCTCCCGATCCCGGACGGCGTCAAGCGAGTCCTTCAGTGTGGAGACCTTCAGTTCCAGATCCTCGATGGAGTCCTTGGCGGCCTTCAGCTCGTCGCCCTTCTCAGAAAGACGCACCTGGAGTTCTGAGTTGGTGTGGGCGTCCTTCTCGCGCTCTATGTTGAGCGCGGCGACCTTCTCCACGCTCGCCTTCAGCGACTCCTCCAGCTGCGCGACCTTGGCGGCAAGCTCCTCCTTGGCGGTCTCCGCGGTAGCCGCGGCGGCTCTCGCCTCCTTCAGTTCCCCGCCAAGGGCCTACTCCCGAGCGGCAAGGTCTTCCTCGTGGGAGTCGAGGTTGACCTTCCGTTGGGCGAGCTCTCCTTCTCGCCGGGACAGCTCCACCCCGGCGAGCCGTTGCTGCTATTCGGCCTCGGCCTTCTCCAGCAGCCACTCTTGATATTCTCCGGCGAGCCGCTCGCGCTCCTCCGCTACCTCGCGGAGGGCAGCCTGGTTGGCGGCGCTGAGCTCCGCCGCGCGCTTCTCCATCTCCGCGGCGGCCTTGGCGGCAAGGGCCTCCCGAGAAGCAAGCTTCGCCTGCCTGGCCCGGTAAAGGGCCAGGAGCTGGTGAAGCAGCTTCTCTTCCTCGGGCCCGTCGCTTCCGTCGGGCGCCTCGACGATCTTCAAGCCCGCGGAGGCGAGGACCTCCCCATCAAAGGCCTCGCCCTCCGCGGGGGCTCGCGACGAAGAACCCCACGGCACTTGGATGAATACGTCGTTGGGGGCCTCGAGATAGTAGCCGGCCTGCTCCTTTCCGGCGGAGGGGTCGGCGGCCGGTGCAGCACTTGATGCTCCTGCCGCCTCCGGGCCGGCAGTGCGGTCGCCGTCCCCCTCACCGGCCGCTGCGTCCGCAGCCGGAGCGGTCTCTTGCGCAGCCGGCTCGGCGGCTCCCGATGTGTCCTCGGCGACAGGAGCGTCGCCGCCGCCGCCCTGCGCGCCCTCCTCCTCGATAATGATGACTTCAGTTTCCATCTGCTCGGGGGGAGGAGGATCTAGAAGAAGAAGAAAAAGCAAAAGAGTTCAAGCAAATATCCAAAAAGAAACGAATCCAGGAAGACGAAGTCACGTAACTCACCTTGGCGGACGTCGTCAGCGGCGGGCTCCCTCGCCGGGGAGCTCTGCCTTGGCGGAGTGGCCACCCTCGCCGGGCTGCTCGCCCTTGGCGTGGTACTCGCCCTTGGCGGAGTACCCGCCCTTGGCGGGACGCTCTCCCTTGCCGGGGAGTTCGGCCTTGGCGGGGACGGCGGGGCCTGCGGCTCCTCGGGGGCGACCTCCGGACGCTCCTGCGGCCACGGCTCCACCTCTGCACAAGTTAAGACAAAAGCATCAAGATATTAGAACAAGGCAAAATCTCCAAGCGCGCACGACGAGCGAAAGTACAGAACCCAGACTTACGCTGGGGGCTGCGCTGGGGGCTGCTCCTCGGAGCAGCGCTCGGGTCCGGCAAGCTTGGCTCCGGCACGTCCCCAGTCGCCGCGGCGGGCGAGTCGTCCGCGACCTCGACCACGGGCACCTTGGCCTTCTTCGCCACGCGCTGGGCCAAGGTCCTGAAATCAAAGCAAGAAAAAGATTAGCATCAACAATAATCAAGACAAAATTTCAGAAGATGTGAGATCTCAAGTTCTTACTCCTGTTCCTCCTCGTCGTCGTCGCTCAAGGCGGAGAAGTCGAACTCCACCTGGGGCGCGTCTGCGCGAGGAGCGTGAGGCGAAGGCTCCCTCGGGCGCTTGGCGGTCCCCGGGGCTGGGGGCTGCGAAGACCCAGCCCCTGTGGTAGCCGGGGCCCGGGGAGCGGGCGGAGCCGCCGCTCCGCTCCGTGAAGACTCCTGTCCGCCCGGCGCCTGCTTGCGGGGCACCTCTGCTGTGGCCTGCTTGCGGGGCGCCTCTGCCGTGGCCTGTGTGCGGGCCGCCTCCGCCGTGGCTGGTGCGCCGGTCGCCCCCGTCGCAGCCTGACTCCCCCGGGGAGCTCGTGCTGCCCGGCGGGCTGGTTGTTGCCGGGGCGCCTGCGCCCTCGCCCCCGTCGCCGTCTTCCGGAGACGCTTCAGTGGGGAACGCCTAGGGCTTGCCCGGGGCGGGGAAGTCTCCGACGACGAGGAGAGGTCGTCGGCGTAGAGCTCCGTGGACCCGTCGGAGTCCTCGGCGGCCTCGGCGTCGCCCTCCTCCTCCTCCTCCCCGGCTGGCTTGCTGGGCCCAGCGCCCTGTGCTGTGGCCGCCTTCCCTCCGGCGCCTCCGCTCCCTCCGGCGCCTCCGCTCCCTGCGGCGCCTCTGTTTCCTCCGGCGGCGTTGCCGCTCGCCGCGGCCTCGGTCAAGATTCCCGGGATTCCGGAGTGCCTCAAGGATGGGACCCCGGCGAGCTCGTCGGGAGGCAGCTTCAGTAGCCTGCGGATCTCCGCCTCCGCCGCTTAGCAGGACGCTTCCGCAGCATCTGCCTCCTCGGGCGTGTAGCCGAACTCTCCTGCCGCTGCGGCTGCAGCGGCCTCTTCAACCCGAGAAGCGATGTACGCTATCTCCTGGTCGGTGGTGTCCCGTGTCAGCTCCCGGGTCTCGTTCTTGTTCTTCGCCACCTCCACAAGGTTGTCGAAGAAGCTGAGGATGTCTGATGGCGTGGGCGGAATCCATGTGCGGTCCACGCCGTGCGAATCACACGCGGGCATCATGGCGCGAAGAGGATCGCAGGCCGTGCTGTTGCAAAGGGGCACCACTCCCCGGGGCCCCCTGAACCATTCCGGGTGGGCCGGGTCGTGCTTAAACAGCTCCCGGACCATCCCCTTCAGCTCCAGCGACGTGAAGTTAAAGTTGAGCCCGGGTCGCAACCTCATGATATCCGCCGAGTTGCCGTACTCCCAGGCCGGCCTTTTCCTGTCTTGGAGAGGGGCGATGCGGCGGCGGAGGAAGTCTGTGCCTACTTCTGCGACAGACAACCTAGCTGTCCGGAGACGGAGAATCCTAATGAGGGCGACGTCGAGCTTCTTGTCGTCCGAATCCAGCTCGCTCCAGTCCCTGCCGCGCACGATAGGCGTTGTGCGCGGCGCGGTGAAGGATTGCGGCTGGTCCTCGACGATCCAACACCATTCCGCACGCCATTCCTCCCACTTGCCGCGGAGCTCCCCCGGCAAGTAGGACTCCTTCTTGTTCAGACGAAAAACCCAAGATATTCCTCCGGAGAGGGGGGCGCCGGCCTCTGCTCTAGGGGTGAAGAAGTGCCTAAACAGCGCTACGTTTGGGTGTATTCCTATATAGTTTTCGCACATGTGTGCGAAAACCGCCATTGTGAGGATGGCGTTGGGGGTGAAGTCAAGAAGATGGAGGCCGTAGGTGTGCATTATGTCACAGAAGAACTCAGAAAAAGGAGGGCAAAGACCGCAGTGGAAGAAGGCTGCGAAGAAATAGTACCCGCCGTGGTAGTTGTCCTTGGCGGCGGCCGGATAAGCTCGAGTGCGGGGGTGCGCCTTGGTTCCCTTGGACCAGAACAAGTAATACTTGTTCCAGAGCTCCCGCGCGCTGAGCCTCGGCGGGAAGATGAGGTTCCGCTTCCGATACGCGGTAAGCCTCGCCGCTTGCTCCGATTTCTCCTTCTTGGCCTTCTCCGCCTTCGCCTTCTCGGTCTTCGGAGCCATGGCGGAGGCGGCGGAGGAAGGGGGATGAAAAGCCCGGCGGCGCCGGAGATGCAGACAGCGGCGGCGGAGGTGCGGAGGCGGAGCGCAAAGGGGATCTCTGGAGGAGGAAGAAGATGCAATGAAAGCGTAAGGAGGGGAACTGCTCCTGCTTCCTCTGCTTTTATGGGGAAGTGGGGGGCGTTTCGCCCTTTCCATTAAAAGAACGTGGGCACGTCCCATCCCACGACGCCGCAATCGACGCGTGCCGTTACAGGGGGATGCGGCGGATTCGGAAGTGGATTCGGCGCGCCGTGGGCCGCGTGTGCCCGTGCACTGTTTTGGGCCTGGCCCAACAGCGCTCGGCACCGTGTGTGGCCCAGGCCCGGGGGCTCCTGTCGGTGTACTAAGGTAGGGGTACCTCAGTACCCCAACTTGTGCACGGGCAGTTGCAGCTTCCCGCGGCAGGGTTTACCACGTGCTCGCCGGAGACCTTCCTGCTCCATGTCAAACCATTCAAAAACAAAGTATACAAGACAGAAGATCGAGACCCCGGCAAGCGGAGCTTGCCGGGAAGGCCGTTCCAGGCTCAAGGTTACCTCGCTCACGCAAGGCCCTGGCAAGAGGAGCTTGCCAGGAAGACTAGAAGATTCCATCATAGAAGACACGCCTCGGCGCTATATGCATCCCGGCGAGGGCCCGGGGAGCGACAAGCTTCAGAGCACGGCAAGCTCCCGGGCCCGGCAAGGTCAAGACCCCGGCAAGGTGCTTGCCGGGAGAGTTGCGCTGTGTGCCCGCGCTCCAGCTCATCGGCCCACGCGTCGCCCTGGGGCCTTTCCAGGGACGCGTGGCGGATGGCTATGCAGCCTGGGGGACACGGTGGCACTCCACGGTGGTGAAGCCATCGCCGTGGCGAACGGAGACGCAAGGGCGGGAGCTTTTGGGGTCGACGGCGACGGGCATTAAATGCCCTTGTCCCCCACTGTCAAAGTAGGTAGCGACCACTGTTCATGCACTGTTACAACTACCACCTCTTTTACATTTTTACCCCTTTCTCCTACGTTGACACCTGTCGGTGACCCCTTGCACTATAAAAGGAGGCCCATGCACAACGTGGAGGAGGTTCGGAACCTAGATCGCTCATACGCTCGGTGTAGCTGGTTCTTCAAGCTCCCGAGCTCTCCAACTCAATACACAACTAAGCAGGAGTAGGGTTTTACGCGTCCACCGCGGCCCGAACCTGGGTAAACTGCCCGCGTGTTCGCCACGATCTGCTCTTCGTGCTCCCTCCGCCCTCTTACCGCACAGACAAGGGGCTCCGGTCCCATAGGTGTTCGTGGCGGACAGTTTCCCCCGACAGAGGGGAGGGGCGGCGCCCCCCCTTTCCTTCCTCTCTCTCTCTCTCTCCTTCCTTCTCTCCTAGTCCAACTAGGGAAGGGGGGGGGGAATCCTACTCCCGGTGGGAGTAGGACTCCTCCTAGGCGCGCCATAGGGGGCCGGCCTCTCCCCCTCCTCCACTCCATTATATACGGGGGCGGGGGGCACCCCATGGACACACAAGTTGATCATTGCTCTTTTAGCCGTGTGCGGTGCCGCCCTCCACAGAAGCACACCTCGGTCATATCGTTGCAGTGCTTAGGAGAAGCCCTGCGTCGGTAACTTCATCATCACCGTCATCACGTCGTCGTGTTGACGGAACTCTCCCTCGAAGATCTACTGGATCGTGAGTTCGTGGGACGTCACCGAGCAGAACGTGTGCAGATCACGGAGGTGCCGTACGTTCGGTACTAGGATCGCTCGATCATGAAGACGTACGACTACATCAACCGCATTGTCATAATGCTTCCGCTTACGGTCTATGAGGGTACGTGGACGACACTCTCCCCTCTCGTTGCTATACATCACCATGATCTTGCATGTGCGTAGGGATTTTTTTTGAAATACTACGTTCCCCATCAGTGGTATCAGAGCCAGGTTTATGCGTAGATGTTATATGCACGAGTAGAACACAAGTGAGTTGTGGACGATACTAGTCATATTGCTTACCAGCATGTTATACTTTGATTCGGCGGTATTGTTGGATGAAGCGGCCCGGACCGACATTACGCGTACGCTTACGTGAGACTGGTTCTACCGACGTGCTTCGCACACAGGTGGCTGACGGTTGTCAGTTTCTCTAACTTTAGTTGAATCAAGTGTGGCTATGCCCGGTCCTTGTGAAGGTTAAAACAACACATACTTGACAAAATATCATTGTGGTTTTGATGCGTAGGTAAGAACGGTTCTTGCTAAGCCCGTAGCAGCCACGTAAAACTTGCAACAACAAAGTAGAGGACGTCTAACTTGTTTTTGCAGGGCATGTTGTGATGTGATATGGTCAAGACATGATGCTAAATTTTATTGTATAAGATGATCATGTTTTGTAACAAATTTATCGGCTACTGGCAGGAGCCATATGGTTGTCGCTTTATTGTATGAAATGCAATCGCCATGTAATTGCTTTACTTTATCACTAAGCGGTAGCGATAGTCGTAGAAGCAATAGTTGGCGAGACGAGGACGATGCTACGATGGATATCAACGTGTCATGCCGGTGACGATGGTGATCATGACGGTGCCTTGGAGATGAAGATCAAAGGCAGAAGATGGTGATGGCCATATCATATCACTTATATTGATTGCATGTGATGTTTATCTTTTATGCATCTTATTTTGCTTCGATCGACGGTAGTATTATAAGATGATCTCTCACCAAATTTCAAGGTATAAGTGTTCTCCCCGTGTATGCACCATTGCGAAAGTTCGTCATGCCGAGACACCACGTGATGATCGGGTGTGATAAGCTCTACGTTCACATACAACAGGTGTAAGCCAGTTTTGCACACGCAGAATACTGGGTTAAACTTGACGAGCCTAGCATATGTAGATATGGCCTCGGAACACTGGAGACCGAAAGGTCAAGCGTGAATCATATAGTAGATATTATCAACATAAGATGTTCACCATTGAAAACTACTCCATCTCATGTGATGATCGGACATGGTTTAGTTGATATGGATCACGTGATCGCTTAGATGATTAGAGAGATGTCTGTCTAAGTGGGAGTTCTTAAGTAATTTGATAAATTGAACTTTAATTTATCATGAACTTAGTACCTGATAGTATTTTGCTTGTCTATGTTGTTGTAGATAGATGCTCCATGTTGTTGTTCTGTTGAATTTTAATGCGTTCCTAGAGAAAGCTAAGTTGAAAGATGATGGTAGCAACTACACGGACTGGGCCATAACTTGAGGATTATCCTCATTTCTGTACAGAAGAATTATGTCCTTGAAGCACCGCTAGGTGACAAGCCTGCTGCAGGAGCAACTCCGAACGTTATGAACGTCTGGCAAGCTCGTTCTGATGACTACACGATAGTTCAGTGTGCCATGCTTTACGGCTTAGAACTGGGACTTCAATGACGTTTTGAACGTCATGGAGCATATGAGATGTTCCAGGATTTGAAGTTAATATTTCAAGCAAATGCCTGGATTGAGAAATATGAGATTTCCAATAAGTTCTACAACTGTAAGATGGAGGAGAATAGTTCTATCAGTGAACACTTGCTCAGAATGTCTGGGTACTAGAATCATATGACTCAACTTGGTTGCAAAGTTGATGAAGATAGTGTTATTGATAGAGTTCTTCAATCACTGCCACCAAGCTATAAAGGCTTCGTGATGAACTATAACATGCAAGGAATGCAGAAGACAATTCCCGAGCTCTTCACTATGCTCAAAGCTGCAGAGTTAGAAATCAAAAAGGAGCATCAAGTGTTGATGGTTAACAAGACCACTAGTTTCAAGAAAAAGGGCAAGGGAAAGAAGGGGAACTTCAAGAAGAATAGCAAGACAGTTGCTACTCCCAAGAAGAAACCAAAGTCTGGAGCCAAGCCTAAAACTGAGTGCTTCTATTTCAAATGGACTAGACACTAGAAGCGGAACTGCCCCAAGTATTTGGCGGATAAGAAGGATGGCAAGGTGAACAAAGGTATATGTGATATACATGTTATTGATGTGTACCATACTAATGCTCGTAGTAGCACCTGGGTATTTGATACCGGTTCGGTTGCTAATATTTGTAACTCAAAACAGGGGCTACAGATTAAAGGAAGATTGGCTAAGGATGAGGTGACGATGCGCGTGGGAAATGGTTCCAAAGTCGATGTGATCGCTGTCGGCATGCTACCTCTACATCTACCTTCGGGATTATTTTTAGACCTGAATAATTGTTATTTGATGCCAGCGTTAAGCATGAACATTATATCTGGATCTTGTTTATTGCGAGACGGTTATTCATTTAAATATGAGAATAATGGTTGTTCCATTTATATGAGTAATATCTTTTATGGTCATGCGCCCTTGAAGAGTGGTCTATTCTTGTTGGACCTCGGTCGTAGTGATACACATATTCATAATATTGAAGCCAAAAGATGCAAGGTTAATAGTGATAGTGCAACTTATTTGTGGCACTGCCGTTTAGGTCATATTGGTGTAAAGCGCATGAAGAAACTCCATAGTGATGGACTTTTGGAATCACTTGGTGCTTGCGAACCATGCCTCATGGGCAAGATGACTAAAACTCCGTTCTCCGGAACAATGGAGCGAGCAACAGATTTGTTGGAAATCATATATACCAATGTATCTGGACCGATGAGTATTGAGGCTCACGGCGGGTATCGTTATTTTCTGACCTTCACTGATGATTTGAGTAGATATGGGTATATCTACTTGATGAAGCACAAGTCTGAAACATTTGAAAAGTTCAAACAATTTCAGAGTGAAGTAGAGAATCATCGTAACAAGAAAATAAAGTTTCTATGATCTGATCGTGGAGGTGAATATTTGAGTTACGAGTTTGGTCTTCATTTGAAACAATGTGGAATAGTTTCACAACTCACGCCACCCGGAACACCACAGCGTAATGGTGTGTCCGAACGTCGTAACTGTACTTTATTAGATAAGGTGCGGTCTATGATGTCTCTTACCGGTTTACTACTATCGTTTTGGGGGTATGCTTTAGATACAACTGCATTCACATTTAATAGGTCACCATCTAAATCCGTTGAGATGATGCCGTATGAACTGTGGTTTGGCAAGAAACCAAAGTTGTCGTTTCTTAAAGTTTGGGGCTGCGATGCTTGTGTGAAAAAGCTTCAACCTGATAAGCCCGAACCCAAGTCGAAGAAATGTGTCTTCATAGGATACCCAAAGGAGACTGTTGGGTACACCTTCTATCACAGATCCGAAGGCAAGATATTCGTTGCTAAGAATGGACCCTTTCTAGAGAAGGAATTTCTCTCGAAAGAAGTGAGTGGGAGGAAAGTGGAACTTGATGAGGTAATTGTACCTTCTCCCGAATTGGTAAGTAGTACATCATAGAAACTAGTTCCAGTGATTCCTACACCAATTAGTGAGGAAGCTAATGATGATGATCATGAAACTTCGGATCAATTTACTACTGAACTTCGTAGATCAACTAGAGTATGTTTCACGCCAGAGTGGTACGGCAACCCGGTTCTGGAAGTCATGTTACTAGATCATGATGAACCTATGAACTATGAGGAAGCGATGATGAGCCCAGATTCCACAAAATGGCTTGAGGCCATGAAATCTGAGATGGGATCCATGTATGAGAACAAAGTGTGAACTTTGGTTGACTTGCCCGATGATCGGCAAGCCATCGAAAATAAATGGACCTTCAAGAGGAAGACCTATGCTGACGGTAATGTTACTGTTTACAAAGCTCGACTTGTTGCGAAAGGTTTTCGACAAGCTCAAGGAGTTGACTATGATGAGACTTTCTCACCCGTAGCGATGCTTAAGTCTGTCCGAATCATGTTAGCAATTGCTGCATTTTATGATTATGAAATCTGGCAAATGGATGTCAAAACTACATTCTTGAATGGATATCTCAAAGAGGAGTTGTATATGATGCAACCAGAAGGTTTTGTCGATCCTAAAAGTGCTAACAAAGTGAGCAAGCTCCAGTGATCCATCTATGGACTGGTACAAGCATCTCGAAGTTGGAATATACGCTTTGATGAGGTCATCAAATCATATGGTTTTATACAGGCTTTTGGAGAAGCCTGTATTTACAAGAAAGTGAGTGGGAGCTCTGTAGCATTTCTGATATAATATGTGGATGACATATTGTTGATTGGAAATGATATAGAATTTCTGGATAGCATAAAAGGATACTTGAATAAGAATTTTTCAATGAAAGACCTCGGTGAAGCTGCTTACATATTAGGCATCAAGATCTATAGAGATAGATCAAGACGCTTAATTGGACTTTCACAAAGCACATACCTTGATAAAGTTTTGAAGAAGTTCAAAATGGATCAGTCAAAGAAAGGGTTCTTGCCTGTGTTACAAGGTGTGAAGTTGAGTAAGACACAATGCCCGACAACTACAGAAGATAGAGAGAAAATGAAAGGTGTTCCCTATGCTTCAGCCATAGGCTCTATCATGTATGCAATGTTGTGTACCAGACCTGATGTGTGCCTTGCTATTAGTTTAGCAGGGAGGTACCAAAGTAATCCAGGAGTAGATCACTGGATAGTGGTCAAGAACATCCTGAAATACCTGAAAAGGACTAAGGATATGTTTCTCGTTTATGGAGGTGACAAAGATCTCGTCGTAAATGGTTACGTCGATGCAAGCTTTGACACTGATCCAGATGACTCTAAGTCACAAACCGGATACGTATTTTTATTGAATGGTGGAGTTGTCAGTTGGTGCAGTTCTAAGCAAAGTGTCGTGGTGGGATCTACATGTGAAGCGTAATACATAGCTGCTTCGGAAGCAGCAAATGAAGGAGTCTGGATGAAGGAGTTCATATCCGATCTAGGTGTAATACCTAGTGCATCGCGTCCAATGAAAATCTTTTGTGACAATACTGATGCAATTGCCTTGACCAAGGAATCCAGATTTCACAAGAGAACCAAGCACATCAAGAGACGCTTCAATTCCATCCGCGATCAAGTCAAGGAGGGAGACATAGAGATTTGCAAGATACATACGGATCTGAATGTTGCAGACCCATTGACTAAGCCTCTCTCACGAGCAAAACATGATCAGCACCAAGACTCCATGGGTGTTAGAATCATTACTGTGTAATTTAGATTATTGACTCTAGTGCAAGTGGGAGACTGAAGGAAATATGCCTAGAGGCAATAATAAAGTTGTTATTTGTATTTCCTTATATCATGATAAATGTTTATTATTCATGCTAGAATTGTATTAACCGGAAACATAATACATGTGTGAATATATAGACAAACAAAGTGTCACTAGTATGCCTCTACTTGACTAGCTCGTTGAATCAAAGATGGTTATGTTTCCTAGCCATAGACATGAGTTGTCATTTGATTAACGGGATCATATCATTGGTGAATGATGTGATTGACTTGACCCATTCCGTTAGCTTAGCACTTGATCGTTTAGTTTTACTTCTATTGCTTTCTTCATGACTTATGCATGTTCCTATGACTATGAGATTATGCAACTCCCGAATATCGGAGGAACACCTTGTGTGCTATCAAACGTCACAACGTAACTGGGTGATTATAAAGATGCTCTACAGGTGTCTCCGAAGGTGTTTGTGGTGTTGGCATAGATCGAGAATAGGATTTGTCACTCCGACTGTCGGAGAGGTATCTCTCGGCCCTCTCGGTAATGCACATCACTATAAGCCTTGCAAGCAAATGACTGATGAGTTAGTCACGAGATGATGCATTACGGAACGAGTGAAGAGACTTGCCGATAACGAGATTGAACTAGGTATTTAGATACCAACGATCGAATCTCGGGCAAGTAACATACCGATGACAAAGGGAACAATGTATATTGTTATGCGGTTTTGACCGATACGATCTTCGTAGAATATGTAGGAACCAATATGAGCATCCAGGTTCCACTGTTGGTTATTAACCGGAGATGAGTCTTGGTCACGTCTACATAGTTCTCTAACCCATAGGGTCCGCACGCTTAACGTTCGGTGACGATCGGTATTATGAGTTTACGAGTTTTGATGTACCGAAGGTAGTTCGGAGTCCCGGATATGATCATGGACATGACCAGAAGTCTCGGAATGTCCAAGACATAAATATTGATATATTGGAAGCCTATATTTGGACATCGGAATGGTTCCGGGTGAAATCGGGATTTTACCGGAGTACCGGGAGGTTACCGGAACCCCCGGTAATTATATGGGCCTTATTGGGCCAAAGTGGGGATAGAGAGAGGTGGCCAAGGCAGTCTGCACGCCCCCTCTCCCTCTAGTCCGAATTGGACTAGGAGGGGAGGGGCGGCGCCCCCCTTTCCTTACTCTCTCCCTCTCCTTCCTTCTCTTCTAGTCCAACTAGGGAAGGGGGGGAATCCTACTCCTGGTGGGAGTAGGACTCCTCCTAGGCGCGCCATAGGGGGTCGGCTTCTCCCCCTCCTCCACTCCTTTATATACGGGGGCGGGGGGCACCCCATGGACACACAAGTTGATCATTGGTATTTTAGCCGTGTGCGGCGCCCCCCTCCACAGAAACACACCTCGGTCATATCGTTGCAGTGCTTAGGCGAAGCCCTGCATCGGTAACTTCATCATCACCGTCATCACGCCGTCGTGTTGACGGAACTCTCCCTTGAAGCTCTACTGGATCGTGAGTTCATGGGATGTCACCGAGCAGAACGTGTGCAGATCACGGAGGTGTCGTACGTTCGGTACTAGGATCGGTCTATCGTGAAGACGTACGACTACATCAACCGTGTTGTCATAGCGCTTCCGCTTACGGTCTACGAGGGTACGTGGACGACACTCTCCCCTCTCATTGCTATACATCACCATGATCTTGCGTGTGCGTAGGGAATTTTTTTGAAATACTACGTTCCCCATCAAAAGGTACTGTAATGAACTCATCCTTTGTTTATATCGGTGTTAAACCTACTGTATTCCAACTTATCTATGATTCATACCCCCGATACTACTCATAGATTCATGAAAATATGCGAACAACACACGAAAAATAGAATCTGTCAAAAATAGAATAGTCTGTAGCAATCTGTAACTTTCGAATACTTCTATAACTCTACAAAAATTGAAATAAATTAGTGGACATGAGGAATTTGTCTATTAATCATCCGAAAAAAGAATGAACTAAAAATTATTCTCAGTAACAAATGGTAGCTAATCTCGTAAGCGCTAAAGTTTTTGTTTTTTACAACATGATCGCATAAATTTCACCCAAGTCTTCCCAAAGGTTCTACATGGCGCAAACACTAATTAAAACACAAAACCACATCTAAACAGAAGCTAGATGCAATATTTATTCCTAAACATAAGCAAAAAAAAAACAAAAAAATTGAGTTGCCTCCCAACAAGCGCTATCGTTTAACGCACCTAGCTAGGCACGATACAAGAATAGGTCTAGGTATTGCCATCTTTGGTAGGCAATCCGTAAGTGGCTCTCATAATAGATTCATAGGGTAACTTGTTTTTCTTCCTAGGAAAGTGTTACATGCCTTTCCTTAATGGAAATTGGAATCTAATATTTCCTTCCTTCATATCAATAATTGCACCAATCGTCCTAAGAAAAGGTCTACCAAGAATAATATGACATGTAGGATTGATCAAGAACGATGAAATCTATGGGCACATAATTCCTATTTGCAACAATAAGAACATCATTAATCCTTCCCATAGGTTTCTTAATGGTAGAATCCGCAAGATGCAAATTTACAGAACAATCATCAAGTTCATGGAAACCTAACATATCACACAATTTTTCTGGAATTGTGGAAACACTTGCACCCAAATCACACAAAGCAAAGCATTCATGATCTTTAATATTAATTTTAATAGTAGGTTCCCACTCATCATAAAGCTTTCTAGGGATAGAAACTTCTAATTAGAGTTTCTCTTCATAAGATTGCATCAAAGCATCAACTATGTGTTTGGTAAAAGCCTTATTTTGACTATAAGCATGCGGAGAATTTAGCACGGATTGCAACAAGGAAATACAATCCATTAAAGATAAATTATCATAATTAAATCCCTTTTAAATCCAAGATAGTGGGTTTATTGCTATGTACAGTTTTGACATCTTCAATCCCACTTTTAACACTTTTAGCATCAAGATCTAAAAACTCCGAATCATTGGGACGCCTTTTAACTAAAGTAGACTCATCTCCAATCCCATCTTTATCAAGATTCATACTAGAAAACAAGTATTTAATAGGAGACACATCAATTACTTTTAGATCTTCATCTTTATTATGATGAAAACTAGAGGAACACGCTTTCGTTAAGCAATCTCCTAGCGGTTCTTTCTTTGCATTCATCAATGGAAATTCTCATGGCCTTGAGAGACTCATTGACATAATGCTTAGGTGGAATAGATCTAAGTTTCAAAGAATCAACATCAAGAGAAATTCTATCCATGTTCCTAGCCAACTCATCAATCTTAAGCAATTTTTCTTCAAGCAAAGCATTGAAATTCCTTTGCGAATTCATAAACTCGTTAACACTAGTTTTAAAATCAAAGGGCATCTTACTAAAATTTCCGCAAGAGTTATTGTAGGAATTAGCATAATTATTAGAGGAATTACTAGGAAAATGTCTAGAATTAAAGTTTCCTCTATAAGCATTGTTACCAAAATTCTTCCTACTAACAAAATTCACATCCAAAGATTCATTATTATTGTCAATCAACATGGACAAAGGCATATCATTAGGATCAGAAGAAGCACTCTTAGTAGCAAATACTTTCATAAGTTCATCCATCTTTCCACTCAAAACACTAATCTCTTCAATAGCATGTACTTTTTTACTAGTAGATCTTTCGGTGTGCCATTGAGAGTAGTTAAACATAATATTATCTAGGAGTTTGGTAGCTTCTCCTAAAGTGATTTCCATGAAAGTGCCCCCCCTGTTGCTGAATCTAGAAGATTTCTAGAAGCAGAATTCAAGCCAGCATAATTTATTTGTATAATCATCCATAAGTTCAAACCATGTGTAGGGCAATTGCGTATCATTAATTTCATTCTCTCCTAAGCTTCTGCAACATACTCATGATCTAGTTACTTAAAATTCATAATATCATTTATAAGAGAGATAATCTTAGCAGGAGGAAAATAATTAGAGATAAAGGCATCTTTGCACTTATTCCATGAATAAATACTATTTCTAGGCACATAAGAGAACCAAGTTTTAGCACGATCTCTAAGCGAAAACGAAAATAACTTCAATTTAACAATATCATTATCTATATTCCTCTTCTTTTGCATATCGCACAAATAAACAAAGATGTTTAGATGGGAAGCAACATCTTCACGAGGCAGGCCAGAAAATTGATCTTTCATGACAAGATTCAACAGAGCAGCATTGATTTCACAAGATTCAGGATCGGTAATAGGAGCAATCAGCGTGCCAATAAAATCACTATTGTTGGTATTGGAAAAGTCACACACTTTGGTATTGTCTTGAGCCATAGTGACAAGCAAGCAATCCAACACACAAGCAAACAAGAGGCAAGCGAACGGTAAAACACATGGAAAAAGAAGGGTGAATAATACGGCAAGGGTGAAGCGGGGGAGAGGGAAATGAGAGGCAAATAATGTAATGCGAGGGATATGGGTTTGTGATAGGTACTTGGTATATGACTTTTGCATAGATCTCCCCGGCAACGGCGCCAGAAATTTTTCTTGCTACTTCTCGAGCTTGCGTTGTATTCCCTCGAAGAGGAAAGGGTGATGCAGCACAGTAGCGCAAGTATTTCCCTCAGTCTTTGAGAACCAAGGTGTCAATCCACTAGGAGACCACGCGTGAGTCCCTCGTACCTACACAAGCAAATAAGAACCTTGCAGCCAACGCGATAAAAGGGGTTGTCAATCCCTTTTAGGTCACTTAGAAAAGTGAGATATGATAGAGATGACAAGGTAATATTTTTGGTATAGAGAAAAAGTAAAGATTGCAAAACAAAAGTAAAGTAAAGATAAATAGTTGAGGGAAGGTTAATATGATGAAGATAGACCCGGGGGCCATAGGTTTCACTAGTGGCTTCTTTCATGATAGCAAATTTCTACGGTGGGTGAACGAATTACTGTCGAGCAATTGATAGAAAAGCACATAGTTATGAGAATATCTAGGCATGATCTGAAAGAGGTGAGGGGACCGATCTTTCGATGAGATGATAACAATCGATTTGGTGGATACGACTTTGATGATCTGACTACAAACGTGCATGACGTTGCGCCTTAGCAATTGCTAAATCAATCTCCAGGGGTTACTGACAATGCGAGAAGCACGATCAGCCTGACCACGAAGGTCTATTCCTGCATGCAATCAAAGAACAAGCAAGAATATGACAAAGCAATCTGAATATTGCAATTATAAATGAAGTATTGATAAAGGTGGGGATCCGTAAACGGTCTTGGTCTGGTCGTTGGACACAAATGAAGTACACGAAGTTGCAATGGCTAACTTTTGACTAAACAAATCCCAAAGAAAATGCTACTAGATGGATCTACTTATATAGGAGCAATGGTTGGCGGCCAAGGAGGTGGGAGTACATACCAAGGCATCCTAAAACTAACCCTAGGTCGTACAAGGCTCATGGGCCCAAGTGGAGGTGATGCAACACCTTTGGACTTGTAGTTTGACTCGGATTCTGCTGTAGCGTCAGATTGTTTCGTCGATATCTGAACGCTTCGGATGAATTTGAAGGTGAATCCAATTGGGTTGGAAAGTGTACAAAATCTATTTTCCAACAAAAAAAGAGTCACCCAATTCGGAGTCCGTATGAAGGAGTTCTTGCCGTTTTGAGTCAGGTATGTCTGTGCAGTCCGAATCTGGATGCAGAACGTGAGAGACTTGGACTCTATCTTCTCTTGGCCCAAAAGTGACGTGAGAGAACTTTTTGAACAACACTAAACTTCTCTTTTTTCCCTTATCTTCATATGTGGATTGTACAAATGTCCCATACACCTGGAATTAGACATTGCACAAAAGTCTGTGAAGTATTTTTGTCATGGATGACTTAAATAAATTGTTGCATAGTTTGCATTAGAAATCACCTCACAAATATACATGTATGCAATATTTTTGGTCGTATCCAAGGTAGTCATGTCATCATCATCCTCCCTTTCTTGAAAATAAAGCCGTCCTCGGCGTTGCTTAATCTACAATGTGGGTAAGAAAATAGACAAGGTGTACATGTTGTATATGTATATATCATCCCTTTTTACTTCCCTTAATTTTCGCACATATGACACATGTATAGATGAGTAACTTTCGTAATTCACAAAATATAAAGACAAAATATTATCACAGGCGGTAGAGGCATGAAAATATTGCAACTCGGTTTGCACAAATAAGTGAAGCTCTTATTCATATCAAAAGATTGACAATGTTCATCATTAAACCATCCCAACATTGGTGAATAAACCTTACTTGCATGAAATTCACAGGCTACAACATGCTTAAATAAGCAAACATGCAATAAGTCATTTGACATAGAATCATCACCAAGATTAGAGGTCATATCAAAATGATTAAACATTTGCACAATTATTTTCAAATGTATTTTATCCAAATCTGATTTATTCTTTGATTCACATGATTCTTCTGCATCAACAGTTAATGCAATGGGTGCACTCAAAATTGTTGGTATTTCAGTTGTTTGATCACATGACGCATTCATGACAGTAACATGATTATCTAAACTAGGTGGTGTGCTCAAATCAATAGGTAATTCAATACATGAAGTATTCAAGTTAACTAGATATGCATCATCCTCATGTGAAGTTATATAATCATTGTTTTTACAGTTACCCTGTCGCAAAGACGTAGCTGATGTAGGTACAGACGATGACAATGTACTATACACTTTAGATGATGGCGCGCTCACAATCGGAGGTGTGGCTGCTCTAGTAGGTGCAATGGTGGAGGAACGAACCGGTGGTGGTGAGCATGAACTGGAATAGTAGTTGTTGTAGTCACACAATGCATACTCCTGTATTTATCTCTTAAAGGTACAAGCACGAACATACATACCAGTAATGCAACGAGGAATATACTAAAATCTTGCGCGAATATCATGGTTCAAACCACCAAAAAATCTATTCATTGTATCATCCTCAGATTCTTTTATGTCACAATGATGTATATAAGATTTGAACTCTTGGTTGTAAGCATGAACACTGTTACTGCATTGTTTTAATTGTTCCTATTTGCGAAGCAATTCACGGCGATAGTAAGGAGGAAAAAATTGTTCTCTCATTAAAGTTTTCAACTCTTTCCAAGTTGTGGGTTGGTTATCAATATTTTTCTTACAGTGTACACTCCACCAAACAGAAGAAAAACTAGTAAATGCTCTAGTGACAGCTCGTACTCTCTCAAGTTCAGAAAAATCATGGCTAGCAAAAAATAGTTCTACCTGAAACTCCCAAGCAAGATAAATAGCATGATTAAATCTACCCTCAAATGAAGGTAAAGAGATAACCTGACCGTGTGCATGTGTGTGTTGTCCCACGTCTCGTGATGGTGAAGATGTATCCATCATCCAAGAACTTCTGTCTCCGGTACCTGTCATGATTAGTAGAAACAAGAAACAAAATTCAAGAATAATGTTCCTATGAACTACTAGGATGTGGTGGTAAAACACTCACAGTAAAGCAAAGATCAATATCTTACAAGTTCTTACCATGCAGCTGAAGGAAATATGCCCTAGAGGCAATAATAAAGTTGTTATTTATATTTCCTTATATCATGATAAATGTTTATTATTCATGCTAGAATTGTATTAACCAGAAACTTAGTACATGTGTGAATACATAGACAAAACATAGTGTCCCTAGTATGCCTCTACTAGACTAGCTCATTGATCAAAGATGGTTATGTTTCCTAACCATAGACATGAGTTGTCATTTGATCAACGGGATCACATCATTAGGAGAATGATGTGATGGACAAGACCCATCCGTTAGCATAGCACTATGATCGTTTAGTTTTACTGCTATTGCTTTCTTCATGACTTATACATGTTCCTATGACTATGAGATTATGCAACTCCCGAATACCGTAGGATCACCTTGTGTGCTATCAAACGTCACAACGTAACCGGGTGATCATAAAGATGCTCTACAGGTGTCTCCGAAAGTATTCGTGGTGTTGGCATAGATCAAGATTAGGATTTGTCACTCCGAGTGTCGAAGAGGTATCTCCGGGCCCTCTCGGTAACACACATCATAATAAGCCTTGCAAGCAAAAGATTAATGAGTTAGTCACGAGATGATGTGTTACGGAACGAGTAAAGAGACTTGCCGGTAACGAGATTGAACTAGGTATAGAGATACCGACGATCGAATCTCGGGCAAGTAACATACCGATGACAAAAGGAACAACGTATGTTGTTATGCGGTTTGACCGATAAAGATCTTCGTAGAATATGTAGGAGCCAATATGAGCATCCAGGTTCCGCTATTGGTTATTGACCGGAGATGAGTCTCGGTCATGTCTACATAGTTCTCGAACCCGTAGGGTCCGCACGCTTAACGTTTGATGACGATCGGTATTATGAGTTTATGAGTTTTGATGTACCGAAGGTAGTTCGGAGTCCCGGATGAGATCACAGACATGACGAGGAGTCTCGGAATGTCCGAGACATAAAGATTCATATATTGGACGACTATATTCGGACACCGGAAGTGTTCCGGAAAAGTTTCGGATTTAACTGGATTGCCGGAGGGGGTTACCGGAACCCCCCACGAGGGGGGATGGTCCATAGTGGGCCTTGAGGAAAGAAGAGAGGCAGCCCATAGAGGCTTGCCGGCGCCCCACCAGGGAATCCTAGTTGGACTAGGATTGGGGGGCGCCACCTCTCCCTCTTTTTCCTTTCCCTCTCTTCCTTCTTGGTGGACTCCTACTAGGAATAGGATTGCAGTCCTATTCCTAGTAGGATTGCATCCCTAGCCGCACCATAGGAGGCCGGCCAGCCCTCCCCCTTGCTCCTTTATATACGGGGGCAGGGGGGCACCCAAAGACACACAAGTTGAATTGTTCCAGCCGTGTGCGGTGCCCCCCTCCACAGAAACACACCTCGGTCATACCGTTGCAGTGCTTAGGCGAAGCCCTGCACCGGTGAATACATCATATCCGTCACCACGCCGTCGTGCTGACGAAACTCTCCCGTGAAGCTCAACTGGATCAAGAGCTCGTGGGACGTCATCAAGATGAACGTGTGCTGAACGCGGAGGTGCCGTACGTTCGGTGCTTGATGGGTTGAATCGCGAAGAAGTTCGACTACATCAACCGCGTCACTTGACGCTTCCGCTTTCGGTCTACGAGGGTACGTAGACACACTCTTCCCTCTCGTTGCTATGCATCTGGTAGATAGATCTTGCGTGATCGTAGGAAAATTTTAAAATACTACGTTCCCCAACAGTGGCATCATGAGCCAGGTCTATACGTAGATGATATGCACGAGTAGAACACAATGAGTTGTGGGCGATACTAGTCATACTGCTTACCAGCATGTCATACTTTGCTTCGGCGGTATTGTGAGATGAAGCGGCCCGGACCGACATTAAGTGTACGCTTACGCGAGACTGGTTTCACCGTTACGAGCACTCGTTGCTTAAAGGTGACTGGCGGGTGTCTGTCTCTCTCACTTTAGCTGAATCAAGTGTGGCTACGCCCGGTCCTTGTGAAGGTTAAAACAGCACATACTTGACGAAACATCGTTGTGGTTTTGTATGCGTAGGTAAGAACGGTTCTTGCTAAGCCCGTAGCAGCCACGTAAAACTTGCAACAACAAAGTAGAGGACGTCTAACTTGTTTTTGCAGGGCATGTTGTGATGTGATATGGTCAAGACATGATGAGTTATACAGTTTTGTATGAAGATGATCATGTTTTGTAATGTTATCGGCAACTGGCAGGAGCCATATGGTTGTCGCTTTATTGTATGAAATGCAATCGCCATGTAATTGCTTTACTTTATCACTAAGCGGTAGCGATAGTCGTAGAAGCAATAGTTGGCGAGACGACAACGATGCTATGATGGAGATCAAGGTGTCGCGCCGGTGACGAAGGTGATCATGAAGGTGCTTTGGAGATGGAGATCAAAAGCACAAGATGATGATGGCCATATCATGTCACATATTTTGATTGCATGTGATGTTTATCTTATTATGCTTCTTATTTTTCTTAGAAACGACGGTAGCATTATAAGATAATCCCTTACTAAATTTCAAGGTATAAGTGTTCTCCCTGAGTATGCACCGTTGCGAAAGTTCGTCGTGCCGAGACACCACATGATGATCGGGTGTGATAAGCTCTACGTTCAAATACAACGGGTGTAAGCTAGTTTTGCACACGCAGAATACTCGGGTTAAACTTGACGAGCCTAGCATATGCAGATATGGCCTCAGAACACTGGAGACCGAAAGGTCGAGCGTGAATCATATAGTAGATATGATCAACATAAGATGTTCACCATTGAAACTACTCCATCTCACGTGATGATCGGACATGGTTTAGTTGATTTGGATCACGTGATCATTTAGATGACCGGAGGGATGTCTATCTAAGTGGGAGTTCTTAAGTAATATGATTAAATTGAACTTTAATTTATCATGAAGTTAGTCCTGGTAGTATTAGCATATCTATGTTCTAGATCAATAGCTCGTGATGTTGCTCCCCGTTTATTTTTCATATGTTCCTAGAGAAAACCAAGTTGAAAGATGTTAGTAGCAATGATGCGGAATTGTTCCGTGATTTGAGGATTATCCTCATTGCTGCACAGAAGAATTATGTCCTTGATGCACCGCTAGGTGACAGACCTATTGCAGGAGCAGATGTAGACGTTATGAACGTTTTGACAAAAGCTCGATATGATGACTACTTGATAGTTTAGTGCGCCATGCTTTACGGCTTATAACTGGGACTTCAAAAACGTTTTGAAACTCCACGGAGCATATGAGATATTCCAAGAGTTGAAAATAGTATTTCATACTCATGCCCGTGTCGAGAGGTATAAGACCTCTGACAGTACTTTGCCTACAAGATGGAGGAGAATAGCTCAACCAGTGAGCATGTGCTCAGATTGTCTGGGTAGTACAATTGCTTGAATCAAGTGGGAGTTAATCTTCCAGATAAGATAGTAATTGAAAAAGTTCTCTAGACACTATCACCAAGTTAGTAGAACTTCGTGATGAACTATAATATGCAAGGGATGACGAAAGTAATTCCCGAGCTCTTCACGATGCTGAAATCGGCGAAGGTAGAAATCAAGAAAGAGCATCAAGTGTTGATGGTTAACCAGACCACTTGTTTCAAGTAAAGGGCAAAGGGGTAGAAGGGGAACTTCAAGAAGAATGACAAGCAAGTTGTCACTCCCGTGAAGAAACCCAAAGCTAAACTCAAGCCTGAAACAAGTGCTTCTACTGCAAAGGAAATGGTCACTAGAAGTGGAACTGCCCTAGATATTTGACGGATAAGAAGGATGGCAAAGTGAACAAAGGTATATTTGATATACAGATTATTGATGTGTATTTTACTAGTGTTCATAGCAACCCCTCGGTATTTGATATTGGTTCAGTTGCTGAAGAGTAGTAACTCGAAATGGAAGTTGCATAATGAACAGAAACTAGTTAAAGGATGAAGTGACGATGAGTATTGGAAGTAGTTCCAAGATTGATATGATCATCATCGCACACTCCCTATACTTTCGGGATTAGTGTTGAACCTAAATAAGTGTTATTTGGTGTTGAGCATGAATATGATTTGATCATGTTTATTGCAATACGGTTATTTATGTAAGTTAGAGAATAATTGTTGTTCTGTTTACATGAATAAAACCTTCTATGGTCATAAACCCAATGAAAATGGTTTGTTGGATCTCGATCGTGGTGATACACACATTCATAATATTGAAGTCAAAAGATGCAAGGTTAATAATGATAGTGCAACTTATTTGTGGCACTGCCGTTTAGGTCATATTGGTGTAAAGCGCATGAAGAAACTCCATAGTGATGGACTTTTGGAATCACTTGATTATGAATCACTTGGTGCTTGCGAACCATGCCTCATGGGCAAGATGACTAAAACTCTGTTCTCCGGAACTGTGGAGCGAGCAACAGATTTGTTGGAGATCATACATACAGATGTATGTGGACCAATGAGTGTTGAAGCTCGCGGCAGGTATCGTTATTTTCTGACCTTCACTGATGATTTGAGCAGATATGGGTATATCTACTTAATGAAGCACAAGTCTGAAACATTTGAAAAGTTTAAAGAATTTCAGAGTGAAGTGGAGAATCATCGTAACAAGAAAATAAGAGTTTCTACGATATGATCATAGAGGTAAAATATTTGAGTTAGCGAGTTTGGCCTTCATTAAAAACAATGTGAAATAGTTTCACTACTCACGCCATCTGGAACACCATAGTGTAATGGTGTGTCCGAACATCATAACCGTACTTTACTAGATATGGTGCGATCGATGATGTCTCTTACCGATCTACTACTATCGCTTTTGGGGTTATGCATTAGAGACAGCTACATTCACGTTAAATAGGGCACCATCTAAATCCGTGGAGATGACACCGTATGAACTGTGGTTTGACGAGAAACCTAAGCTGTCATTTCTTTAAGTTTGGCACTGCGATGCTTCTGTGAAAAAGTTTCAACATGATAAGCTCGAACCCAAATCGGAGAAGTAAATCTTCATAGGATACCCAAAAAAGAAACTGTTGGGTACACCTTCTATTACAGATCCTAAGGCAAGGTCTTTGTTGCTAAGAGTGGATCCTTTCTAGAGAAGGAGTTTCTCTCAAAAGAAGTGAGTGGGAGGAAAGTAGAACTTGATAAGGTAATTGTACCTTCTCCCGAATTGGAAAGGTAGTACATCACAGAAACTCGTTCCAGTGATTCCTACACCAATTAGTGAGGAAGCTAATGATGATGATCATGAAACTTCAGATCAAGTTTCTGCTGAACTTCGTAGATCGACCAGAGTTCGTTCCGCACCAGAGTGGTACGGCAACCCAGTTCTGGAAGTCATGTTACTAGACCATGATGAACCTACGAACTATGAGGAAGCGATGATGAGCCCAGATTCCACAAAATGGCTTGAGACCATGAAATCTGAGATGGGATCCATGTATTAGAACAAAGTATGGACTTTGGTTGACTTGCCCGATGATCGGCAAGCCATCGAAAATAAATGGATCTTCAAGAGGAAGACTGACGCAAACGGTAATGTTACTGTTTACAAAGCTCGACTTGTTGCAAACGGGTTTCGACAAGTTCAAGGAGTTGACTACGATGAGACTTTCTCACCCGTAGCGATGCTTAAGTCTGTCCGAATCATGTTAGTAATTGCCGCATTTTATGAAATCTGGCAAATGGATAACAAAACTGCATTCTTTAATGGATTTATTAAAGAAGACTTGTATATGATGCAACCAGAAGGTTTTGTCAATCCTAAAGGTGCTAACAAAATGTGCAACCTCCAGCGATCCATCTATGGACTGGTGCAAGCATCTCGGAGTTGGAATATACCCTTTGATAAGTTGATCAAAGCATATAGATTTATACAGACTTGCGGTGAAGCCTGTATTTACAAGAAGTGAGTGGGAGCACTACAACCTTTCTGATAAGTATATGTGAATGACATATTGTCGATCGGAAATGATGTAGAATTTTCTAGAAAGCATAAAGGAGTGTTTGAAAGGAGTTTTTCAAAGAAAGACCTTGGTGAAGCTGCTTACATATTGGGCATCAAGATCTATAGAGATAGATCAAGACGCTTGATAAGACTTTCGATGAGTACATACCTTGATAAGATTTTGAAGTAGTTCAAAATGGATCAGTCAAAGAAGGAGTTCTTGCCTGACTTGTAAGGTGTGAAGTTGAGTAAGACTCAAAGCCAGACCACGGCAGAAAAATATAGAGAGAATGAAAGTCATTCCCTATGCCTCAGCCATAGGTTCTATAAAGTATGCCATGCTGTGTACAAAACACATTGTGTACCTTGCCATGAGTTTGACAGGGAGGTACAATAGTGATCCAGGAGTAGATCACTGTACAGCGGTCAAAATTGTCCTTAGTAATTGGATGACTAAGGAAATGTTTCTCGATTATGGAGGTGATAAAGAGTTCGTCGTAAAGGGTTACGCCGATGCAAGCTTTGACACTAAATCCAGATGACTGTAAGTATCAATCTGGATGCGTATTGAAAGTGGGAGCAAGTAGCTAGAGTAGCTCCATGCAGAGCATTGTAGACATAGAAATTTGCGAAATACATACGGATCTGAATGTGACAGACCCATTGACTAAACTTCTCTCACAAGCAAAACATGATCACACCTTATTACTCTTGGGTATTAATCACATAGCGATGTGAACTAGATTATTGACTCTAGTAAACCCTTTGGGTGTTGGTCACATGGTTATGTGAACTATGGGTGTTATTCACATAACGATGTGAACTATCGGTATTAAATCACATGGCGATGTGAGCTAGATTATTGACTCTAGTGCAAGTGGGAGACTGAAGGAAATATGCCCTAGAGGCAATAATAAAGTTGTTATTTATATTTCCTTATATCATGATAAATGTTTATTATTCATGCTAGAATTGTATTAACCGGAAACTTTGTACATGTGTGAATACATAGACAAAACATAGTGTCCCTAGTATGCCTCTACTAGACTAGCTCATTGATCAAAGATGGTTATGTTTCCTAACCATAGACATGAGTTGTCATTTGATCAACGGGATCACATCATTAGGAGAATGATGTGATGGACAAGACCCATCCGTTAGCATAGCACTATGATCTTTTAGTTTTACTGCTATTGCTTTCTTCATGACTTATACATGTTCCTATGACTATGAGATTATGCAACTCCCGAATACCGTAGGATCACCTTGTGTGCTATCAAACGTCACAACGTAACTGGGTGATCATAAAGATGCTCTACAGGTGTCTCCGAAAGTATTCGTGGTGTTGGCATAGATCAAGATTAGGATTTGTCACTCCGAGTGTCGGAGAGGTATCTCCGGGCCCTCTCGGTAACACACATCATAATAAGCCTTGCAAGCAAAAGACTAATGAGTTAGTCACGAGATGATGTGTTACGGAACGAGTAAAGAGACTTGCCGGTAACGAGATTGAACTAGGTATAGAGATACCGACAATCGAATCTCGGGCAAGTAACATACCGATGACAAAAGGAACAACGTATGTTGTTATGCGGTTTGACCGATAAAGATCTTCGTAGAATATGTAGGAGCCAATATGAGCATGCAGGTTCCGCTATTGGTTATTGACCGGAGATGAGTCTCGGTCATGTCACATAGTTCTCGAACCCGTAGGGTCCGCACGCTTAACGTTTGATGACGATCGGTATTATGAGTTTATGAGTTTTGATGTACCGAAGGTAGTTCGGAGTCCCTGATGAGATCACGGACATGACGAGGAGTCTCGGAATGTCCGAGACATAAAGATTGATATATTGGACGACTAAATTCGGACACCAGAAGTGTTCCGGAAAAGTTTCGGATTTAACTGGATTGCCGGAGGGGGTTACCGGAACCCCCCACGAGGGGGGATGGTCCATAGTGGGCCTTGAGGAAAGAAGAGAGGCAGCCCATAGAGGCTGGCCGGCGCCCCACCAGGGAATCCTAGTTGGACTAGGATTGGGGGGCGCCCCCTCTCCCTCTTTTTCCTTTCCCTCTCTTCCTTCTTGGTGGACTCCTACTAGGAATAGGATTGCAATCCTATTCCTAGTAGGATTGCATCCCTAGCCGCACCATAGGAGGCCGGCCAGCCCTCCCCCTTGCTCCTTTATATACGGGGGCAGGGGGGCACCCAAAGACACACAAGTTGAATTGTTCCAGCCATGTGCGGTGCCCCCCTCCACAGAAACACACCTCGGTCATACCGTTGCAGTGCTTAGGCGAAGCCCTGCACCGGTGAATACATCATATCCGTCACCACGCCGTCGTGCTGACGAAACTCTCCCGTGAAGCTCAACTGGATCAAGAGCTCGTGGGACGTCATCAAGCTGAACGTGTGCTGAACGCGGAGGTGCCGTACGTTCGGTGCTTGATCGGTTGAATCGCGAAGAAGTTCGACTACATCAACCGCGTCACTTGACGCTTCCGCTTTCGGTCTACGAGGGTACGTAGACACACTCTTCCCTCTCGTTGCTATGCATCTGGTAGATAGATCTTGCGTGATCGTAGGAAAATTTTAAAATACTACGTTCCCCAACAGCAGCAGGTGGTCATAGGCAACCAACGGTGTCAAAGAACTCCAAAGATTGAGTAAAGCGATTGCCAGGTGAACGTACATAAACACGGTGTAGAAATTTGTGGAGCTGGATTGGCTTTATATATGGTAGCAAAAGATTAGAAATAATCAATTCAGAGATGCAATGTTGAATAAACGCTCAACGACGGTACTGTGCTGGTCCTAGGCTAGACCATGCTAGAGACGCGAGCCTAGAACACTAATGAGGTCACGACATAGCACAACGAGCATCAAGAAAGGATATGAAGTAGCTCTCGATAGCAAGATGTAAGTGAAAATCACAATGGCAGTAAATATAATGATGAAAAACAACCGCCAAGCAGGATATACAACAACTCTCTCTCCAACTTTCCTCTTGAAAAGTTTGAGCCAATTTTATGATAATTTTTTCTACAGAATGCTACTGACTCAAGCTTTCAAACGCAAAAAGAATCGCTCAATTCCGAGTTGATATGAGGTGTCAAAAAAGTAATCTAAAACTGGCCTGAAAAACTGGAACAAGTTGTGTTCGCGAACTTCGGAGGGCAAAAAGACCTATTTAGAAGCCGATTTTGAGGTGCGAAATATTGAACTAGTTCCTGCAACTATTTAGATGCAGCTCCAGCTTTAATTTGAGTACTTGTGAAGGCAAAACAGACTTTGTATGAGAAAGATATGCCTGTTTTACTTAACAGTGCAGAAAACAGATTCCAATCCGAATTCAACTACGAGATTGACTCTAATACATCCGAATTTTGACTTTTTTCCTTTTTTTATCCTCACACTTTTTTTCTCACCTTTTTTTCTCTCCTCTTTTTTTACTTATTTTCTCTGTCTTTTTTTTCTTTCTCCCTCTTTCCAAGACAAACTAGATAAGATGCAGATTGGATCAAGCAAATATGCGAACGACTTCAAGTATGATTGTGACAATGAACGATGGGTAGAACGAGGTGGAAATTGATGGATGAGGTGGTGGACAGCGGAAGGGATAACGATGCAGCGACGACGTGACTTATGTGAACAGAACTCGAAACTCTAACGAACTAGAAACTAAGACCAGCAACTCGACACGACGATGCAACCGATAATTTAATAATGCAAACAATGAAAAGAAAATTGCAAAGGCTCAGACTGGCTAGGACAAAGGATGAATAGATCTAACTTTTTTGTGGCTTTTCCTTGGACAATAGGTAAGAAAATAAATCTAATCTAGGAATAACAGGAAATTCTCATCGAGCAACCTGAAAACTGATACCACATGAAGGAGGCGAGGGGCCCGATCTTTCGATGAGATGATAACTATCGATTTGGTGGATACGACTTTGACGATCCGACTACAAATGTGCACGACGTTGCGCCTTAGCAATCGCTAAATCAATCTCCAGGGGTTACTCACAATGCCAGAAGCATGATCAGCCTGACCACGAAGGTCTATTCCTGCATGTAATCAAAGAAGAAGCAAGAATATGATAAAGCAATCTGAATATTGCAAATATAAATGAAGTATTGATAAAGGTGGGGATCCGTAAATGGTCTTGGTCTGATCGTTGGACACAAACGAAGTACACGAAGTTGCAATGGCTAACTTTTGACTAAACAAATCCCAAAGAAAATGCTACTAGATGGATCTACTTATATAGGAGCAAGGGTTGGTGGCCAAGGAGGTGGGAGGACATCCCAAGGCAGCCTAAAACTAACCCTAGGTCGTGCAAGCCTCATGGGCCCAAGTGGAGGTGATGCAACACCTTTGGACTTGTAGTTTGAATCGGATTCAGCTGCAGCGTCAGATTGTTTCGTCGATATCTCAAAGTTCCAGACGAATTTGAAGGTGAATCCAATTGGGTTGGAAAGTGTACGAAATCTAGTTTCCAACAAAAAAAGAGTCACCCAATTCGGAGTCCATATGAAGGAGTTCTTGCCGTTTTGAGTCAGGTATTTCTGTGCAGTCCGAATCTGGATGCAGAACGTGAGAGACTTGGACTCTATCTTCTCTTGGCCCAAAAGTGACGTGGGAGAACTTTTTTTAACAACACTAAACTTCTCTTTTTCCCTTATATTCATATGTGGATTGTACAAATGTCCCGTACACCTGGAATTAGACATGGCACAAAAGTTTGTGAAGTATTTTTTGTCCTGGATGACATAAATAAATTGTTGCATAGTTTGCATTAGAAATCACCTCACAAATATACATGTATGCAATATTTTTGGTCGCATCCAAGGTACTCATGTCCTCATCTTGATCATTGTATATAGGCATCACGTCCATGACAAGTAGACTGAAACGATTCTGCATCTACTACTATTACTCCACACATCGATCGCTATCCAGCATGCATCTAGAGTATTAAGTTCATATGAACAGAGTAACGCCTTAAGCAAGGTGACATGTTGTAGAGGGATAAACTCAAGCAATATGATATAAACCCTATCTTTTTATCCTCGATGGCAACAATACAATACGTGCCTTGCTGCCCCTACTGTCACTGGGAAAGGACACCGCAAGATTGAACCAAAGCCAAGCACTTCTCCCATTGCAAGAACTATAGATCTAGTAGGCCAAACCAAACCCATAATTCGAAGAGACTTGGAAGGATATTTAAATCATACATAAAAGATTTCAGAAAACAATCCAATATTGTTCATAGATAATCTTGATCATAAACCCACAATTCATTAGATCTCAACAAACACACCACAAAAATAATACATCTGATAGATCTCCTCGAAGATCGAGGAGAACTTTGTATTGAGATCCAAAGAGAGAGAAGAAGCCATCTAGCTAATAACTATGCACCCGAAGGTCTATGGTAAACTACTCACAACTCATAGGAGAGGCTATGGTGTTGATGTAGAAGTCCTCCTGATCGATGCCCCCTCCGATGGAGCTCCAGAACAGGCACCAAGATGGGATCTCATGGGTACAGAAGGTTGCGGCGGTGGAATTAGGGTTTCATGCTCGTCCTCGATAGTTTCAGGGTATGTAGGTATGCATAGGATGAAGAGGGGCATCAGGGAAGCAACAGGGGGCCCACGAGGGTGGGGGGCGCGCCCCCTGCCCTCGTGGCCGCCTCTCTCGCTTCCTGGCATGTACTCCAAGTCTTATGTGTTGATATCGTTCCAAAAAATAACTCTCCCTAAGGTTTCATTCCGTTTGGACTCCGTTTGACATTCCTTTTCTGCAAAACACTGAAATAGGCAAAAAAAACAGCAATTTGCACTGGGCCTTGGGTTAGTAGGTTAGTCCCAAAAATAAAATAAAAGTGTATAATAAAGCCCATTAAACATCCAAAACAGAATATATAATAGCATGGAACAATAAAAAATTATAGATACGTTGGAGACGCATCAGAGGGCTGAGCCAGGTGAGGAATGCGGCTGCCGTACCACCCCCCACTATTTATACGGGCAAGGGAGGAGGGGGGGCGGCCCCTTCAGCTCCCATCTAAGGGGGGCAAGGAGAGGGGACTTGCCGCCTAAGCCAAGGGGCCCCCCTTTAGGGTTTCCCCTCAGCCCTAGGCGCATGGGCCCTAGGGGGGGATGGAGCCCAACCCACTTAGGGGCTGGTTCCCCTCCACATACAGCCCATAGGGCCCTCCGGGGTAGGTGGACCCTCCCGGTGGTCCCCGGAACCCCTTTGGTGGTCCTGGTACAATATCAGCAATCCCCCGAACACTTCCGGTGACTGTATGGTGACTTACCATATATAAATCTTCACCTCCGGACCATTTCGGAGCTCCTCGTGACGTCCGGGATCTCATCCAGGACTCCGAACAACATTCAGTAACCACATACAATTTCCCATAACAACTCTAGCGTCACCGAACCTTAAGTGTGTAGACCCTATGGGTTCGGGAACCATGCAGACATGACCGAGACATCTCTCCAGCCAATAACCAACATCGGGATATGGGTACGCATGCTGGCTCGTACACGTTCCACAATGATCTCATCGGATGAACCACGATGTCGGGGATTCAATCAATCCCATATTCAATTCCCTTTGTCTACCGGTATGATACTTGCCCGAGATTCGATCGTCGGTATCCCTATACCTTGTTCAATCTCGTTACCGGCAAGTCTCTTTACTCGTTCCATAACACATCATCCCGTGACCAACTCCTTAGTCACATTGATCTCATTATGATGATGTCTTACCGAGTGGGCCCAGAGATACCTCTCCGTCACATGGAGTGACAAATCCCAGTCTCGATTCGTGCCAACCCAACAGATACTTTCGGGGATACCCGTAATGTACCTTTATAGCCACCCAGTTACGTTGTGACGTTTGGCACACCCAAAGCATTCCTACGGTATCTGGGAGTTGGAGAATCTCATGGTCTAAGGAAATGATACCTGACATTAGAAAAGCTCTAGCAGACGAACTACACGATCTTGTGCTATGCTTAGGATTGGGTCTTGTCCATCGTAATTATCCTAACGATGTGATCCCGTTATCAATTACATCCAATGTCCATGGTCAGGAAACTGTAACCATCTATTGATCAATGAGCTAGTCAACTAGAGGCTCACTAGGGACATGTTGTTGTCTATGTATTCACACATGTATTACAGTTTCCGGTTAATACAATTATAGCATGGACAACAGACAATTATCATGAATAAGGAAATACAATAATAACCATTTTATTATTGCCTCTAGGGCATATTTCCAATAGTCTCCCAATTGCACTAGTGTCAATAATCTAGTTACATTGTGATGAATCGAACACCCATAGAGTTCTGGCGCTGATCATGTTTTTCTCGTGGAAGAGGTTTAGTCAACGGATCTGCAACATTCAGATCCATATGTACTTTACAAATATCTATGTCTCCATCTTGAATTGAAAGGATCGAGAAGAGGTGTCTAGAGGGGGGGGGTGAATACACTCTTAGCAAGAAAAGTGGCAGCTTTTAATTTCTTCAAGTTGAGGACGAGTTTTAGCACATCTTTAAACATTCACAATACATATCAAGCAAGCATGACAAGAGTATATGGGCAGCGGAAAGTAAAGCATGCAATTTTGCAAGAGTGTAAAGGGATGGGATTGGAGTGTGCAAACACAATTGGAGACATGGAGTTTTTTTAGCTGTGGTTCCGATAGGTGGTGCTATCGTACATCCACGTTGATGGAGACTTCAACCCACGAAGGGTAATAGCTGCGCGAGTCCACGGAGGGCTCCACCCACGAATGGTCCACGAAGAAGCAACATTGTCTATCCCACCATGGCCATCGCCCACGAAGGAGTTGCCTCACTAGGGCAGATCTTCACGAAGTAGGCGATCTCCTTGCCCGTACAAACTCCTTGGTTAAACTCCACAATCTTGACGGAGCCTCCCAAGTGACACCTAACCAATCTATGAGACACCACTCTCCAAAAGGTAATAGATGGTGTGTTGATGATGAACTCCTTGCTCTTGTGCTTCAAATGATTGTCTCCCTAACACTCAACTCTCTTTCATAGGATTGGATTTGGTGGAAAGATGATTTGAGTGGAAAGCAACTTGGGGAAGGCTAGATATCAAGATTTATGTGGTTGGAATGGAATATCTTGACCTCAACACAAGTGTAGGTGGTTCTCTCTCTCAGAAAATGAGTAATGGAAGTGTAGGCTTGTTCTTATGGATTTCTCCACGAATGAAGAGTGGGTGGAGGGGTATATATCGCCTCCACACACTGTTACACACAATTTACCAAACTCGGTGGGACCGAATCAGAGAACTCGGCAGACCGATTTAGTTCATAATGTGACCGTTAGGCATTTCAGTGGGACTGATATGATCAACTCGGTAGGACCAATTTCATTAGGGTTAGAGAATAACATAATCTCGATGAGACCGATTACACAAACTCGGTAGTACCGATTTTGGTAATAAGCTAACCAGAGAGTTGGTCAGGCAAACTCGGTGGGACCGATTTGCTCGTTTCGGTTGGACCGAAACGTTACGAAGAGGCAACAGAGAGTTTCCAATGCTAACTCGGTGAGACCGATTCTCACAGCTCGATTGGACCGAAATGTTACAAATAGGAAACAGTGAGTTTACATTCCCATCTTGGTGAGACCGGGATCCCTATCGGTGAGACCGAATTGATTAGGGTTTGTGGCAATGGCTATGTCAACTGAACTCGATGGCGCCGGATAGAAGGTTTCGGTGGGGCCGAGTCTGACTTTTGGTTTGGGACATATGTGGATATGAGAAAGTGTTTTGAGGGTTTTGGAGCATATCACTAAGAACTTTGAGCAAGCAAGCGATTAAGCAACACCTCATCCCCTTTTAATAGTATTGGCTTTCCTATGGACTCAATTTGTTCTTGGATCACTAAAATAGAAAATGTAGAGTCCTGAGCTTTGAGCTTGAGCCAATCCTTTGTCCTCATCATTTTGAAGGGGTTCTACATCCTCTAGTCCATGCCACTCCATTTGTTGAACCTGTCTGAAATATACTAGATGAAAGCATTAGTCCAACAAGAGATGTGTTGACATTAATTACCAAAATCACCCAGGGAGCACTTGTGCTTTCAATCTCCCCCTTTTTGGTAATTGATGACAACATACATCAAAGCTTTAGATAAAGATATGAAGAATAACAAGTAAATCTTTGGAAGGACATGTAACATGCATAGGCTCCCCCTACATGTATGCAATCATGTAAATATGGAATATAAGAGCGTGTGAAAGCATAGACATGACAGAGCAAGCAATGAGTTACATGTATCTTGGCTATATGCATCAGAGCAAATGATATGAATATATGAAGTGTATCCTCATGTTCATGATTTCTTCTTGCAAACAATATGTACATTTGCAAGAAATCTTCATGCACATGAGTGTGATGCATATACTTACCTTGTGATCATAAGCTGGCTTATGAAGGGATGAACCTGAGTGAACAAGGTTAGATAAAACATGTACATCTACTAGACAGAGCAACAAAAGAGGCACAAGAGTACCAATATTGGGATAAATTGTAGAGAGTGAGTACTGGGTACTCTTGAATGCAGACATGTTCCCAAAGGTACATGATATGCAATGAATTCAAAGACTTCCTTCCCTAGCAGTCTTTCTCCCCCTGAATCTTATACTGAATAATGGAAGAGAGTAGGGAAACAGAATCAGAGCAGAACAAAAAACAGATCAGATCAGAGTCATAACACAGACACGTCTTTCCCCTCTTAAAGACATTTGACTTCTCTCCTCTTGAAAACCAAGCATCTGGGGCATGTGATTTCTCTCTCCCCCCGTTTGAAGTATTCTCTCATTAAGCTTTGATGTGAACTCTCTCTCCCCCTTTGACATCAATTTCCAAGAAGGGATCTTCTGGAGTGTGAGTCAAAATAGGTTTGGTCCTTGAGTCACAGAGCAGAGCAACATATAAAATGTGATGCTGGTAGAGGACAAGAATCATTGAGTGGAGCTGGAGCAAAAATGTAGGAACAAGTGGCAAATTGTCTTTTCTGCAGTGAAATCGGTGACACCGAGTTGTGTTCTTCGGTTGCACCAAACGGGTTTGGTTGGACCGAAAGTGACAAACCGATGGGACCGAGTTCAACAGAAAAGGAGCAATAGTCACCTCAGCTCACTAGGCAAATAAGATCTCACAAAGATTTGCATGGAATTAACTGAAGGATTTGCAATGAATTGGATGCAGAAAATGCAGAACAAAATAGAGAAAAGAAAATCTAGATGAAGTTTTTTGTTGTTGTTTAAAAGAAGAGGAGCAAAAGTGCAAGGAACAAATGCATGAGCTTAGAGAAACACTAGAGAACTTCATCTAGAATTGGGCGGTGACAAAGTCACCTATGTTAGGGTATATTCACTAAGGAGTAAAGTGAGAACACTTGATCATAAGTCATACTCATCATTTAAGCTCAAAATGGGGTTACCATTTTTCATTTAAGCATTTGATGTATTCTCATCTTGTTGAGTTGCTTTGACCCATGTCTTGGGGTAAAGCTTCTCTAAGATGGAAGAACATACCTTGGGTGGTGCTGTTGATCTTGATCATGTAGTTGAACTTGTGTGAGTTGCTCAAGGTTGATGTATCTCATCAAGAATTGGGAGCACCACTTGGATTCGAGTTCATCTACCTATATGGGTTAGTCTTTCAAGGAAGAGCACTTGTGCATACAAAGTGACAATCATGATATTTGATACCAAATGATATATAGAATTTGTCAAAGGATATGTTGAAGGGTTTTATGCTTCCTTGTCTTCAACCACCACGGTGTAGGGGCTTGGTGATGTAGAGATTGCTCAAGATGTGAGTGAGTTGCAATCCCATGGATTTAGATTCATCCAAGTGCCTACAAGGGTTAGATAGCATGCAAGGGTACAAATGTATCCAAGACATATGATCAACATCATAAGAGAAAAAGTCAAGGATTAGTCATAGGCATATGCCTTGCAAGTATCCAAATGGAGTTCCTACTCCAAGTTTGAAGCATCAATGTTGTTCAATTCACCTCTCAATCGGCAAAAGACTTTATCATCAAGCGGTTTGGTTAATATATCCGCCAATTGCTTATCGGTTCGAACATGTTTAAGAATAATGTCCCTTTTTGTAACATGATCTTGAATGAAATGATGACGAACTTCAATATGCTTAGTTCAAGAATGTTGGACGAGATTGTGAACAATGTTAATAGCACTTTCATTGTCACAAAGCAATGGAACATATTTCACATATATCCCATAATCTTTAAGAGTTTGTGTCATCCAAAGTAATTGAGCACAACATGATCCAGCGGCAATGTCTTCCGTTTCGGCGGTGGATAAGGATACCGAGTTTTGTTTCTTGGAGGACCATGACACAAGAGATCTACCAAGAAATTGACAAGTACCCGAAGTGGACTTTCTATCAACCTTGTCTCCGGCATAGTCCGAATCGGAGTAGCCAACAAGATAAAAAGAGGACCTCTTGGGATACCCAATGCCAAAATTTGGTGTATGTATTAAGTATCTCACTATCCTTTTCACAGCCTTAAGATGACAATCTTTAGGGGGCGCTTGATATCGTGCACACATGCACACACTTAGCATGATATCGGTACGGGAGGCACATAGATATAACAATGAAGCAATCATATAGCAGTAAACTTTTTGGTCAACCGGTTCGCCATCCTTAGTCAAGTCAAGATGTCCACTAGTAGGCATGGGTGTAGTCATACCTTTGCATTCTTGCATGTTGAACTTCTTGAACAAGTCCTTGGTATACTTTGTTTGAGAAACAATGGTACACTCCTTAGTTTGCTTGATTTGCAAACCAAGAAAGAACTTGAGTTCACTCATCATAGACATCTCAAACTTTTCCGACATTAGCTTTCCAAACCATTCACTAAAATGGGGGTTAGTAGAACCAAATATGATATCATCAACATAAATTTGGTACACAAATAATTCACCATTAACCCTTTTAGTAATAAGTGGGGAATCAATCTTCCCAATTTCAAAGCCTTTTTCAATAAGGAACTTAGTCAAGCACTTATACCACGCTCTAGGAGCTTGTTTAAGACCATAAAGAGCTTTGTGAAGTTTGTAAACATGATCGGGTTTCTTAGGATTGACAAAGCCAGGAGGTTGTTTAACATAAACTTCCTCCTCAATTTCACCATTGAGAAAAACACTTTTAATGTCCATTTGGTATAACGTGATATCATGGTGATTAGCATAAGCAAGTAAGATGCGAATGGACTCAAGTCTAGCAACAGGGGCATATGTCTCACCGTAGTCCATACCTACGACTTGAGTGTAGCCTTGGGCGACGAGACGTGCTTTGTTGCAGATGACTTGACCATCTTCGTCTTCCTTGTTGCGAAACACCCATTTGGTACCAATGATGTTGTTGTTGTTGTTGGGCTTCTCGACAAATGTCCACACTTGATTTCTCTCAAAGTTGTGTAGCTCTTCGTGCATGGCATTTATCCAATCCGGATCTTCCAATGCTTCTTCAACCTTCATAGGTTCAATGCTAGAGATGAATGAATAATGTTCACAAAATTTAGCCAAACAAGTTTTAGAGCGAGTGATTCTCCCGGTTCGGATATCATTGTAGATTTGTTCGACGGGATGGTCTCTGGTGACTCTTGCTCGAACTCGTGAGAGCTTTTGTATCGATCGGGGTGGAACATCTTCTTTATCCTCTTGTTTTTCTTCTTAGCCTTCTTCATTGTTGATGTTGGCGTTCCCTTGTCGTGGTGGAGAAGGAGGTTGATGAGGTTCATCTTGGTGTACTTCCTTGTTTTCTTCAACTTGGTTTGTCCCACTTGTGGATGCTCATGTATCAAGTATTGGTTCACCTTGTCGTGAGGTAGAAGCTTCCACATGGACGGATGAAGTACTCTCCTTCTCCTCCGTTGGACGGATCTTGCCAATAGACAAGTCTTGAATTGCTTCCGAAGGATCTTTATCTCCTACATCAATTGGCAATTGATCTACTTGCGAGCCATTAGATTCATCAAACTTCACATCTACCATCTCTTCAACCTTTCGGGTGAAATTGTTGTAGACACGGTAAGTCTGAGAGTTTGAGCCATATCCATGTAGGAAACCTTCGTGAGATTTAAGAGCAAATTTAGAACGACGATGCTTATTAAGAATGTAGCACTTTGAGCCGTATACTCGAAAGTATCCAACTTGGGATTTGTTACTGGTGAGAAGCTCGTATGCCGTCATGCCGAGAAGCTT
Source organism: Secale cereale (assembly GCA_902687465.1). Lineage (NCBI taxonomy): Eukaryota > Viridiplantae > Streptophyta > Magnoliopsida > Poales > Poaceae > Secale > Secale cereale. Next base: position 228,302,272 of record LR738715.1, on the reverse strand, counting down.
GTGAAGATACAAGTGATTCGTATGCCAACATCTTTACCCTTAGAGTTGTCACCCAGGTAACATACTTTCGTGGACCATCATTACTAGCAAGCTCATCAAAAATGTCCTTGTCTCTGGTCATATGATCCATGCATCCACTATCAAGCACCCATTCCTTTCCTTCGGCTGCGTAACCACGAAGATTTGCCATAAGACCAAAATGTCTCATTTGTTCATCAAGATTGTAGTCACCATCACCATCCTCATCATAGTATCCATGTTCCACATCGTCATGTGATGGATCAATTCCTAGAGAGAGTGATCATTAGAAGTATGACCGTAACAATGTTCATCTCTATGAATTCTAATGACTTCGGAAATGATATTGCTAATAATTCCAACATCTCCTTTGGCACGCATGAGATCACGAAGCTCAGATAGGCAATCATCAAACTTAAGATCACTAGTACTCATCCTATTCAAGGCAATAGACTTATGGAGAATCTCATCCAGATTTTTTGAGGAATAATTTGGGAATCGTTCCTCTAGGAATGTCCATATGGTGTAAGCACAATCTAGAGCAGGTAAGATAGCAATCAATTTTTTGGGCAATCCTTTAACAATAAGATTTATATTTCTAAGAATGCGAATCATATCAAGATCCTCATCGGGTGTGGGATGCAAATGATCAACAAGGCGAGCACAAGGAGTAGTAATGTACTTGTTCAAATGATATTCATTGAAAATCCCAAGCATCTCATTCTTCCACTCATGGAAGTACTCTCCATCAAGTATAGGCACTCTATGTCTAAGACTCCCCAACGTAGACTCATCCATCTTCCTCCAATGGTGATTAAACCAAAGCAATGGAGACCAAGGCTCTGATACCAATTGAAAGGATCAAGAACAGGTGTCTAGAGGGGGGTGAATAGACTCTTAGCACGAAAAGTGGCAGTTTTTAATTTCTTCAAGTTGAGGTGGAGTTTTAGCACATGTTTAAACATTCACAATACATATCAAGCAAGCATGACAAGGGTATATGGGTAGTGGAAAGTAAAGCATGCAATTTTGCATGAATGTAAAGGGATGGGATTGGAGTGTGCAAACGCAATTGGAGACACGGATATTTTTTAGCTGTGGTTCCAATAGGTGGTGCTATCGTACATCCATGTTAATGGAGACTTCAACCCACGAAGGGTAACGGCTGTGCGAGTCCACGGAGGGCTCCACCCACGAAGGGTACATGATGAAGCAACCTTGTCTATCCCACCATGGCCATCGCCCATGAAGGACTTGCCTCACTAGGGTAGATCTTCATGAAGTAGGCAATCTCCTTGCTCGTACAAACTCCTTGGTTCAACTCCACAATCTGGACGGAGGGTCCCAAGTGACACCTAACCAATCTAGGAGACACCACTCTCCAAAAGGTAATAGACAATGTGTTGATGATGAACTCCTTGCTCTTGTGTTTCAAATATTAGTCTCCCCAACACTCAACTCTCTTTCATAGGATTGGATTTGGTGGAAAGATGATTTGAGTGGAAAGCAACTTAGGGAAGGCTAGAGATCAAGATTTATGTGGTTGGAATGGAATATCTTGACCTCAACACAAGTGTAGGCGGTTCTCTCTCAGAAAATAAGTAATGGAAGTGTAGGCTTGTTCTGATGGCTTTCTCCACGAATGAAGAGTGGATGGAGGGGGTATATATAGCCTCCACACAAAATCTAACCGTTACACACAATCTACCAAACTCGGTGGGACCTAATCAGAGAACTCGGTCAGACCAATTTAGTTCATAATGTGATCGTTAGTCATTTCGGTGGGACCGATATGATCAACTCAGTAGGACCGATTTCATTAGGGTTAGGGCATAATGTAATCTCGGTGAGACCGATTACACAAACTCGGTAGGATCGATTTTGGTAATAAGCTAACCAGAGAGTTGGTCAGGCAAACTCGGTGGGACCGATTTGCTCGTTTTGGTTGGACCGAAACGTTACAAGGAGGCAATAGAGAGTTTGCAATGCTAACTCGGTGAGATCGATTCTCACATCTCGGATGGAGCAAATGTTACAAATAGGAAACAGAGAGTTTACATTCCCATTTCAGTGAGACCGAGATCCCTATCGGTGAGACCGAATTGATTAGGGTTTGTGGCAATGGCTATGTCAACTGAACTCAGTGGCGCCGAATAGAAGGTTTCGGTGGGGCCGAGTTTGACTTTTGGTTTGGGACATATGTGGATGTGACAAAGTGTTTGAGGGCTTTGGAGCATATCACCAAGCACTTTGAGCAAGCAAGCCATTAAGCAACACCTCATCCCCTTTTGATAGTATTGGCTTTCCTATGGACTCAATGTGATCTTGGATCACTAAAATAGAAAATGTTTAGTCCCGAGCTTTGAGCTTGAGCCAATCCTTTGTCCTCATCATCTTGAAGGGGTTCCACATCCTCTAGTCCATGCCACTACAATTGTTGAACCTGTCTGAAATATACTAGATGAAAGCATTAGTCCAACAAGAGATATGTTGACATTAATTACCAAAATCACCCGGGGATCACTTGTGCTTTCATGAATATAACCACCAATGGAGTTGAAACGGCGCTTGATGTGCTTGGTCTTCTTGTGAAACCTAGGCTCCTTGGCAATGGCAATAGCTCCAGTGTTATCAGATAAGAGAGTCATTGGGCCCAACGCGTTTGGAATGACTCCTAGGTCGGTGATGAACTCCTTCATCCAGACTCCTTCATGTGCTTCTTCGAAAGTAGCTATGTACTCCGCTTCACATGTAGATGCCGCCACGATGCTTTGCTTGCAACTGCACCAGCTGACTGCCCCACCATTCAAAATATACATGTATCCGGTTTGTGACTTGGAGTCATCCGGATCTGTGCCAAAACTAGCATCAACGTAACCCTTTACAACGAGCTCTTCGTCACCTCCATAAACGAGAAACATATCCTTAGTCCTTTTCAGGTACTTCAGGATGTTCTTGACTGCTGTCTAGTGTTCCATTCCGGGATCACTTTGGTACCTCCCCACCGAACTTATGGCAAAGTTCCCATCAGGCCTGGTACACAGCATGGCATACATAATAGAACCTATGGCTGAGGCATAGGGGATGACACACATCTTTTCTCTATCTTCTGCCGAGGTCAGGCATTGAGCTATGCTCAATCTCACACCTTGCAATACATGCAAGAACCCCTTCTTGGAATGATCCATATTAAACTTCTTCAATATATTGTCAAGGTATGTGCTTTGTGAAAGACCAATGAGGCGTCTTGATCTATCTCTATAGATCTTGATGCCTAATATGTAAGTAGCTTCTCCAAGGTCCTTCATTGAAAAACACTTATTCAAGTAGGCCTTTATGCTTTCCAAAAGTTCTATATTATTTCCCATCAACAATATGTCATCCACATATAATATGAGAAATGCTACAGAGCTCCCACTCACTTTCTTGTAAATACAGGCTTCTCCATAAGTCTGTATGAACCCAAACACTTTGATCACTTCATCAAAACAAATGTTCCAACTCCAAGATGCCTGCACCAGCCCATAGATGGAGCGCTGGAGCTTGCATACCTTGTCAGCATTCTTAGGATCGACAAAACCTTCCGTCTGCATCATATACAATTCTTCCTTAAGGAATCCGTTAAGGAATGCCGTTTGACGTCCATTTGCCAGATCTAATAATCATAGAATGCGGCAATTGCTAACATGATTCAGACGGACTTCAGCATCGCTACGGGAGAGAAAGTCTCATCGTAGTAAATTCCTTGAACTTGTCGATAACCTTTAGCGACAAGCCGAGCCTTATAGGTGGTCACATTTCCATCCGCGTCAGTCTTCCTCTTAAAGATCCATTTATTTTCTATGGCCTGCCGATCATCGGGCAAGTCTACCAAAGTCCATACTTTGTTATCATACAAGGATCCTATCTCGGATTTCATGGCTTCAAGCCATCCATTGGAATCCGGGCCCGCCATCGCTTCTTCATAGTTCAAAGGTTCACCGTTTTCTAACAACATGATTTCCAGGACAGGGTTGTCGTACCACTCTGGTGCGGAAGATGTCCTCGTGGACCTACGAAGTTCAGTAGCAACTTGATCCGAAGATTCATGATCATTATCATTAACTTCATGTCTAGTCGGTGCAGGCACCACAGAAACATCGTCCTGTGTTGTGCTGCTTTCCGGTTCAAGAGGGGTTACAATCACCTCATCAAGTTCTACTTTCCTCCCACTTACTTCTTTCGAGAGAAACTCTTTCTCCAGAAAGGATCCATTCTTGGCAACAAAGACCTTGCCTTCGAATCTGAGGTAGAAGGTATACCCTATAGTTTCCTTAGGGTATCCTATGAAGACGCAATTTTCCGATTTGGGTTTGATTTTTTCAGGTTGAAGTTTCTTGACATAAGCATCAGATCCCCAAACTTTTAGAAATGACAACTTGGGTTTTTTCCCAAACCATAATTCATACGGTGTCGTCTCAATGGATTTAGATGGTGCCCTATTTAAAGTGAATGCGGCAGTCTCTAAAGCATAACCCCAAAATGATAGTGGTAAATCGGTAAGAGACATCATAGATCGCACCATATCCAACAGAGTGCGATTACGACGTTCGGACACACCATTACGCTGAGGTGTTCCAGGAGGCGTTAGTTGTGAAATAATTCCACATTTCCTTAGGTGCGTACCAAACTCGTGACTCAAATATTATCCTCCACGATCTGATCGTAAGAACTTTATTTTCCTGTCACGTTGCTTCTCTACCTCATTCTGAAATTCCTTGAACTTTTCAAAGGTCTCAGACTTATGTTTCACTAGGTAGACATACCCATATCTACTTAAGTCATCAGTGAGGGTGAGAACATAATGATAGCCACCGCGAGCCTCAACGCTCATCGGATCGCACACATCAGTATGTATGATTTCCAACAAGTTGGCTGCTCGCTCCATTGTTACGGAGAACGGAGTCTTGGTCATCTTGCCCATAAGGCATGGTTCACATGTGTCAAATGATTCATAATCAAGAGACTCCAAAAGTCCATCTGCATTGAGTTTCTTCATGTGTTTGACACCAATATGACCAAGGCGTCAGTGCCACAAGTATGTGGCACTATCATTATCAACCTTACATAGTTTGGTATTCACACTATGAATATGTGTAAGATCACGTTCGAGATTCAACAAAAATAAACCATTGACCAGAGGGGCATGACCATAAAACATATCTCTCATATAAATAGAACAACGATTATTCTCGGATTTAAATGAGTAGCCATCTCGCATTACACGAGATCCAGATACAATGTTCATGCTCAAAGCTGACACTAAATAACAATTATTGAGGTTTAAAACTAACCCCGAAGGTAGATGTAGAGGTAGCATGCCGATGGCGATCACATAGACCTTGGAACCATTCCCGACGCGCATCGTCACCTCATCCTTCGCGAGTCTCCGCTTATTCCGCATCTCCTGCTTAGAGTTACAAATGTGAGCAACTACACTAATATCAAATACCCAGGAGCTACTACGAGCGCTGGTAAGGTACACATCAATAACATGTATATCATATATACCTTTGACGTTGCCGGCCTTCTTATCCGCTAAGTACAGTTCCACTTCCAGTGACCCGTCCCCTTGCAATAAAAGCACTCAGTCTCAGGCTTGGGTCCATTCTTTGGCTTCTTCCCGACAGCTGGCTTACCGGGCACGACAACTCCCTTGCCATCCTTCTTGAAGTTCTTTTTACCCTTGCCTTTCTTGAACTTAGTGGTCTTATTCACCATCAACACTTGATGTTCCTTTTTGATCTCCACCTCCGCTAACTTCAGCATTGAATACAACTCGGGAATGGACTTCTCCATCCCTTGCATATTGTAGTTCATCACAAAGCTCTTGTAGATAGGAGGGAGCGACTGGAGGATTCTGTCAATGATCGAGTCATCTGGAAGGTTAACTCCCAGCTGAGACAATCGGTTGTGCAACCCAGACATTTTGAGTATATGCTCACTGACAGAACTGTTTTCCTCCATCTTACAACTGTAGAACTTGTCGGAGACTTCATATCTCTCGACCCGGGCATGAGCTTGGAAAACCATTTTCAGCTCTTGGAACATCTCATATGCTCCGTGTTGCTCAAAACGCTTTTGGATCCCTGATTCTAAGCCGTAAAGCATGCCACATTGAACCAGGGAGTAATCATCAATACGCGACTGCCAAGCGTTCATAACTTCTTGAGTTGCTGATAAAATGGGTGCGTTACCTAGCGGTGCATCAAGGACATATGCTTTCTTGTCAGCTATGAGGATGATCCTCAAGTTACGGACCCAATCTGTATAGTGCTACCATCATCTTTCAGCTTGGTTTTTTCTAGGAACGCGTTGAAGTTGAGGGCAACATTAGTGTGGGCCATTTGATATACAAGACATATTGTAATGATATTTAGACTATGTTCATGACAATTAAGTTCATCAAATCAAATTATTTAATGAACTCCCACTCAGATAGACATCCCTCTAGTCATCTAAGTGATACATGATCCCAATCGACTAGGCCATGTCCGATCATCACGGAGACGGACTAGTTATCAACGGTGAACATCTCCATGTTGATCCCAACCTCATATCATGCGTCCATTGGAAGATTTCCTAAGAGCTAGTTGAATTCCCACCTATTAATTCCCGAAGCTTTCTGATTATGTAATCTGGTATTGGGGATACAAGGGAAGCACCGCATAACACACAACTAATAAGTCCTACATCCAGCTGTATCCATTTGTCAACACATAACCACGCACCTTCGGAAACCGTTTACCTTAGACCTTTGAAAAGCATCCGCTATACTAGCTGTGGCAATACTCCCGAACTATCCCCCCAATACTGGGTGACGTCGGGGTTATCTCACCACCAGACATGCATAAAAGCGTTTTTGATGTCGGCCACCTCTAGTATTCCAGAACCATAATGATACAATTGTGACGACAACACCTCGGAGCTCAACTCCCCGGGACACTACCACAACCCCTAAATGACAGGAGGCACCAAGAACAATGTTCTCGTCACAAAGATATTGGAACAATCCCAACAATACATGCGTGATCCTAAAAAAAATTGGTGGAAAAGAGGGTAGGAAGACAAAACTTCTACGTCAGGAGTCCTCAACAGAGCGACGAAGGGGATGAGGAGTAAAAGAATTCCTACTCTCCAATATATATAATCCTAAGACTCAATTTTTTTTAAAATTCTAGACTCAACATTGGCAGCAGTTCGATCAAACAGGGGATCCTAGGTCGTGGAAGGCTCTGATTACCAACTTGTAATGCCCGAGATGCGACTATATCTCCTACGTGTTGAGGCACGACTTAGAGGCATAATCACATTTTGGTATGATCGCAAGAAGGTTATCTTCACACATTCCCATGTACAAAAACATAGGAAAAAAATACATAGTTGGCTTACAATCGCCACTTCACATAATGCATAAATAAGTCATACATTCATCCAAGTACAATCATGGTCCGACTACGGACAAATCCGAAAGAAAAGAAGATAACCATCCACTATGCCCGATCGGCCCTAGTAGGAACCACCACTGATCGTTGGGGTACGTCACGTACATACGCCCACGTTCCTCATCTAACTCCCACTTGAGTTCCTGGCCATCATCTGAATCGTACTCGGATGTACCTGCACCTGTATTTGTAGTAAACTGTGAGTCACGAGGACTCAGCAATCCCATTCCCGGGTATCAAAACTATCAAAGCCTTTGGGTAAGCAAAAGTGTATAAGTGGGCTGCTGGAAGCGCTAAGCGTAGATGAGGTGGATAGCTTACGTATCATCCGGGAGAGAAGAGTAGCGAAAGCCATCGGTCGTGATCTAGTCCATGATCACTAGATGATCCTGTCTACCTACGAGTCATCCATAACCCAACCGTGTTCTCTTCCCAAACTCCCTCGAAAAGAGACCATCATGACTACTCACACGGTAGTGTATTATGTTTGGGTTGTTGTGTCAAGTTATCTACAACCGGATATTAACAAATTCCAATCTGCCACATAACCGCGAGCACGGCTTTCGAAAGATCATAACCCTGCAGGGGTGTCCCAACTTAGCCCATGACAAGCTCACGATCAGCGGAGTAACAACTCCATGTTGGGAAGGCCCGAGTATTCTCGGAATCCCGTGCACAAGATATTTCGACAATAGCAAAACTAATCTAGCAAAGCCTCCCGACGTGCCGCCACCCCGATAGGATCCGCGCGTATCTCGTCTCAGGCCACGGTCGGATAAGCTACGCGTACGGGTGCCAGAGACCCAAGTTGCCAAGGGGTGGCCCCGCATAGTGCTCTAGTTTGGACCAAAACTCAAAGCGAGCACTGGCTCGGGGGTTGATTAACAATCCTCGGGTTTGCAAATCCCTCGGAAAGTTTTTAGTTATTAGGAAAATGGTAAAACCAAGGTTGGGCCTTGCTGGAAAAGCTTTGCACAAAGAGAATTATCAAGGGGGGCCCATAAACCCCAACCGTGTTAGGAACGCAAAATCAAGGAACATAACACCGGTTTATCGGTTCCCAAGGTGGTATGAGCGAAAAAACACCAAGCAAAAGGACAAGCCTTCGGCCCATTGCCAAGTATATAAGGTGCATTATTTGAATAGAGATATTGTGTTATTCCCAAAATATCAAATCCTCATGGAGCAAACTTCAACTTCACCTGCAACTAACAACACTATAAGAGGAGCTTGAGAAAAGCATAACTTAGCCGAACAATGGTTTGCTAGGAAGGTAGTTAGAGGTTTCATGGCAAGGTAGGGGCTGACATGCAAAAGGATAGGTATCGCGACAAGCAATAGAGTGAGGCAACTAGCATAGCAACAATAGAAGTGATTTCAAGGAATGGTCATCTTGCCTGTTATATCCTTGGTAGGATCGTAAACTTGCTCCTCGAACACAGTCTCGACAGGAACCTCGAACTCTAAATCGTCACCGGGCACTACCCAACACAAGAATAGAAACACCGGAACAAAATCAATCACAATGCAATGCACAAGCACACGATGCAAGACATGACGCACATGAGCATGAACATGATATGATGCATCACAAATGGAACATGATGCTCGCAATAAGTGGCATGGCAAAAATGCAACAACCACAACTCAACTAAAAGAAACCCAACAAACAAGAGGAAGCATGTTAACAAAACAGCACATAGCTATTTAGTTGAACTAGTTAAGCACCCAACCAATTTAAATGTTGTTTAACCGAGGACCTCTGGGGTGGCATGCGCGAGCGCTGTCCAGTGCACTACGATGCATTTGCTGAATGACAGAGGGCGCGACCTGATAAGACTAGTACATGGTCGATCTCCTCTGCTTCTGACAGAGAAGACGAAGACTGCGATGACGGCACCGACGAGCAGAACGACGACTTCTGCCCAAGCAGAGTACCGACGGGGGTGCGGAAACTTGGAGGGGGTGCAGCGCGAGCGTGAGGAGCTGCTACGCGAGTGCGTGTGTGGGGCTTCAACTCGAGCACGAGCTCATGGCGAGCTTGGCTCGATTCTTACGGGGCAGAGGCCGAGCGAGCGACCTCTGAAGCTGGCGAGGTGATGGGCTGCAAGCGTGCACGCGAGCAAGCGTTGCGAGTAGAACACAACTAGGTGGGAACCGGAGCGCGGGGACGCACGGGCGCGCTGCAGCAAGTACACACACACAAGAAAACCTACAGACCTCGCCGGAGCACCGGGAGCACGGCAAAGACATGGATCGGGCGAGTCTCACGGGGATCTACATGCCATGGGATAGATGGGAGACGGATTTGTGTTACCCAGCTTACCCTAGGATACGACGAGGTCGACGGAGACGAACCGGAGGCGACACGAGGGAGCTCTGAACCTGGTGGGGCTTCGGGTCCATGAAGTAGCTGCAGCAGAGGAAGAAGATGACGTCGGGGAGGTTGATTCGGAGGCCATAGAGGTCGTGCATTGTGGAAGGAGATGTATAAGGACTTGGAGGCCCTCTCCACGGTGACAGGAGGGTCGGAGGTGCGACGTGGACGGCTACCCCGAGCTCGAACTCGAGCTCGGCCGGGTCATGGTGGCCGCAGCGAAGGCGTGGGCGTGGAGACTTACCTAGGCGGCGGCGAGGGAAGGAGAGTGTCTAAATGGATAGAGGAGAGGCTGGGATAGGTTTTGGACAAGTTTTATTGGGCTCTAGGGCGCCGGACGACCGTCAAATCAGCAAGCTTGTCGACGTGGACACGGCCGATGCACTGCCATACAGAGGTCGGGGACGACCTTGTGCCTGTGAGCTAATTGGGACTGCCAGAGGCTGGAGCTGGGCCGCTGGCAGCTGCTGCGGCTGCGGTCCTAGGTGGGCTGCTCACCGCGGGAGGCCCAGGTAAGCCCCTTTTCCATTTCTTTACAAATTCTGTTTATTGAAATAAACAACTGTAATAAAAGAAAAGTCCAGGGGGCTAGGAGAGGAGTTTGATAAATATAAAAACATCCTCAAGCACCTAGAATTATTCTCTATTTGATAAAATTGGTTTAGGTATTTTTAGAGGTAGAAAAATAAATCAAGTTTGAATTTTGTTCAAACTTGAGGCATTTTTTATCCTAACCAAAACATGTCCAAATATGATGAAACTTGGCAGAGAGGTGAGTGGCAGGGTGTATGATTATTGGGCAAAGATTGAACATTAATGGTGAAGGAGAAAGTGACGTTGCAAAAACATGAAAGAAGAAGGAAGGAAGAGGTGATGATACTTGAGACCACATAGAGCATGCAACACATATCATGCATGAAGAGGGCAATGCACCACAACATAGCAAGGAACATGATGCACCACATGAGCAACATGAATGAGCAAATGCAATATGACAAGTTAAGCACAATGCCTCACTTGATATGACCATGATGCAACATATGATGGCATGGCAATGCAATAATAAGCAACAAGCAAAACAAAAGAAACCACAAAGGAAGGACCCACAAGGAATTGGATGAGGACAAGTTGAATATATTGCCAAATTGGGAAAGTGTTACATCTCGGGCATTACAACGCTCCCCCCTTGATTTTCTTCACAGAGGCAGCATAGAACTATATGAGTGTCGTATTAAATTTTGGAATTAAACTGGATTCGTTTGGTCTGTTTTATACATTAATTAAGTTTCTGGCCATTTAATGTGCTTAATTAAAATTTGAACTACAAGCACATGCTCCAGTGCACCAAAGTTGGTTGAAAAATAACATGTGTGTCCTCGGGTGAATTTCTAGGTCCCATGCAAGAAATGGGAATGAAATTCAAACACATGGGCGTCATGGCTCGGTCGAGAACATTGAGAAACTTGGTTTTTAAATTCTTGTAAATCCAAAACATGCCTGAAAATCATGAAACTTGGCATGGTGTCATGTCATGGCACAAACATGCCGTGGTAATTTTTTTGGCCGAATTGGAATAAGTTTTGGTATAATTTTCTTGCAAACCGGAGCTTCTCTCAAGAAGGCTCATGGTTCTGAGAGGGAACGTGTCACGATTGTGTGCG
>LR738715.1:228249144-228290698 GCA_902687465.1 Secale cereale | reverse complement strand
CCCCCCCCCCCCGTTTTTCTTTACAGAGGCAACATGGACCTATATGAGTGTCGTGTTAAATTGTGGAATTATTCCGGGTTCGTGTGGACTTTTTTATACATTAATTGAGTTTCTGGTCATTTAATGTGCATAATTCAAACTTGAACTGCAAGCACTTGTCCCGTGCACCAAAGTTGGTTGAAAAATAACACGTGTGTCCTCAGGTGAATTTCTAGGTCCCTTGGAAGAAATGGGAATGAAATTCAAACACCTGGGCATCGTGGTAGGCCGAGAACATTGAGAAACTTGGTTTTTAAATTCTTATAAATCGAAAACACGCCTAAAAATCATGAAACTTGGCATGGTGTGATGTTATGGAAATAACATGCTGTGGTAATGTTTTTGGCCGAATTGGAAAAAAGTTTTGGTATAAGCTTCTTGCAAACCGGAACTTCTCTCAAGAAGGCTCATGGTTTTGAGAGGGAACGTGTCACCTTTGTGTGCGAAACGATATACGCTGCCCCCCTTGATTATCTTTACAGAGGCAACATAGAACTATATGAGTGTCGTGTTAAATTTTGGAATTTTTTCGGGTTCGTTTGGCCTTTTTTATACATTAATTGAGTTTCTGGTCATTTAATGTGCATAATTCAAATTTGAACTACAAGCACATGCTCTGGTGCACCAAAGTTGGTTGAAAATGGGAATGCAATTCAAACATTTGGGCGTCGTGGCTCGACCGGAAACATTGAGAAACTTGGTTTTTAATTCCTGTAATTCCAAAACACGCTTGAAAATCATGAAACTTGGCTTGGTGTCATGACATGGCACCAACATGCTGTGGTAATTTTGCTGTCCGCTTTGCGAAGGTGCACATATTAACAATCAACAAAGTCGTATTGGAACAAGTGTTTTCACATTACAATCGGAAACACAAGTATTATTAAAACCATGGACGTTCTACTTACCATTTATGTGCCACCACGCGTTCCCTTTATTTATTGGCTAGGAGGCACCATGCGGGGTAGCTATTTGAGTATGGGAGGCGTGTGATCAGATCCCTACGCGTGCTTATCGGGAGGAGAGCCCTTTGACCTCCATTTGCCGCCCACCTCTCTCCCAAGGTCTTCATTGATGGCGCCCAAGCCCCTTTTTAATGGCGTGGCTATGTCTCACTCAACTGAGATTTAAGAGAGAAAAAAGAAAATCTAAAAAGAGAATTTTGCACGGATCTTGATGTAAGATCCGACGGACCTATATAACATCTACAATGACTTATAGAAAGACTGATGAATATATAAGGACGACGATAGTGGATAATAATTATCTTATATATTTAGGAAGATAATCAAAAAATCCACATGCGGCTATGCCAGAAATACACAAGGGTAAAAGAAGAAGCAAGACACATACAATGACCTGGCTCGCTGATCTCGACTTTCTTGATGCACTGTAGGTCGTAGAGACTAGTTCTCGCGGCGAGCGGCGATGATCTCTTTCATTAGTTTCATGTCCTTAATACGCTGCTTGACAGCATCCACGGATTCCTCCACCAGCCATTCGCGCTCGATGCGGAGCATGGCATTCTCGTCCATAAGTTTTTTGACGATGACGCCCGTCCTCTTCAACAAAGCACCAGTCTCCTCTGCCTGCTTCGTCCTTACGGCGATCTTCACCCTTAGTTGGCCGCGCTCATTGCGGAGCTTCGCCTTGTCTTTCGGATTCGGGGTTCCGCAGACCCTTGATAGATTCAAACACTAGGGTGCGTGCTCAGAACTCAACTTCCCCTATCTGCCTACTCATCAATCTCACGGCCTAGCTCGATGAACAAGAGGGAAATGGGACAAGGCACTTTACCCAAGTTCGGGCCACCTCGCGGTGTAATACACTACTCCTGCTTTGTGGTCGATTGCCTCGAGGTGGGCTGAGGATGAACTAGTACAGTGGTGGAACAACCCCAGGAGGTGTGTTCTTGCTAGTGTGGTGGTGAGGATGATCCGAATGATCCGTATCGTCCGTCCTTGCTATGGTGGTGGCTAGGCTATATTTATAGTGGCCTTGGTCCTCTTCCCAAAATGAAGGCGGGAAGGGATCCCACAACCGCCAAATTCGAAGGGAGACAACAGTCACATCTTATCCTGACGAAAGGTGGTCCTTGCCTGCAAAGCTTCTGGTCGTGACGCCATGGTGGGCTCAGTGATGACCTTCGTCCTGTCGTCCTGGCGATCTTGGTCTTGTTGCATGGAAATGGAAACCTTTGTCTCATTCCTCGGGACTCTGCACCTGCGCTTGCCCCTTTAGCACCAAAGAGGAAACCTGTTGCACTATGCCTGCTGGTGCCCGCCTGGCCTTGGTCGTCATGGCTTGTGTCATCTAAACCTCACGAGGTGGGGCTTACATAGAGATCTCCACTCCTCAGGAGCCATCCTAGAGAGGGTACTCCTTCCGGAGGCCTTGGTGTCGTCCGCCTCACGAGGCTTGGCCCCTCACGAGGGTCTTGTGCGTCAATGTTGAATATGGGTCGTACTAGGCTGGTAAAGGGGCCACGCCATGGGCCGCAGGCAGGCAAGTCTGGGTACCCCAGTTCCCAGGACACCGACATTGTCCACCCCTAGTCCCTGGATGACGACGATAGCATTTTCAAATGAGGCATTCATCTCATCCTACAGCTTCATCCAGCCGGAGATCTGACCCATCAAGCCATCGAGCATAGCGCGCATGCGCCTGTGAGAGTCCTCGCCTGCCCGTGAGACATTTTCCCAGGCCACCACGATGCAGGAGGACCTCCCTGCTGCATTCGCGATGCGGCAGGACATCTCTGCTGCTTTTGCGACACGACCAGACCAGTCTGCTGCATTGACGGCGCGATGGGACCTCTGTGCTGCTACGGCGGTGCAACGGGACATGTCGGCTGCTACAGGGGCGAGGCGGGACATGTCTCGTGTTACGCTTCCATGCTCGCCTCCCCTAGTCATAATCTCTCAACCCAGAAGTCATGCGGGCCATGGCAGATGCAAGGGAACGGCGATGAAAGACTTGTTTGTTTTTGTTGATGAGGAGTTGAGGAGGAATGTGCGGTCATCTTAGAGTACAGTATTTATCCTAAGTGGGAAACCATTTAGGTTCTGATCGGTGTGAACATGTTTGTAATTAAATATAGCGTGGTAGTAATTTGAAATGTGACGAGACGCAAGCCCAAATTTACTTACGGTTCTAGTTTTAAAATGCGGCACTATTCCCGAATGGCGTAACATGGGCACGCGTTCTCAGCCGTGGTGTAGCAGTTTTATAATATGCCATGATACTTCTTTTTCTACTACTGTCTACGTGCAATAACTGACAACGTCGGATACATATCTTACGGTTATTGGGGTGTTCGCCAGGAATAGCCTTGTGGCGAGCTATAGACTAGTCTTTTTTTCACACGCATTACTTCTTATCCAAAGGATCTTTATATCCAACATACACAAAATATCCATTCCACTGTTGGAAATTACTCCCTCCGTCCCAAAATAAGTGACTCGACTTTGTATTAGCTTTGTACTAAAGTTAGTACAAAGTTGAGTCACTTATTTTGGGACGGAGTGATACTTTATAACTGCTGATCTGATGGCGAAGTAATTGCTGCATCACCACCAAAATCCACCATCTATTAAGCTAAAGTAGACCAAGCTAACCCCTATATTAGCATAATACTAAGATAAACATAAGGCACTGTATAATCATTTTGGAGGTGAGCTTGTCAATTTGAATGTGGAGGGACACCATCCTCGACAACCCAGCCCCGACAAGCAGCTTGGGTGGAACTGTGAAGAAGGTAAGCTCCTGCATGGCGTAGGCGCCGGGATCCTTGCTGCTTGGCACCTCAATTTCCACCTTGACAGCGTCGGTCTTTCCTTTGGCCTCCCCCGGCAGGCCGTTCACCCATAGCATGGCCGCGGAGTGCGGCGGAGGGGACACCCCGCTCTGATGCAGACGACCGACACAACGATAGGCACACTGGTGTCGAGCATGCCGCCGACCAAGAAAAAACGCGTGGTCGTCCTCCTTCGCGAACAGAAAAAGCCGCGGCTCCGACACTGGCACTTGCAGCTGGAGCGCCTAGCCATACTATATCCTGTGCACGGGCATGGGATGCACGGTGCCAATGTGGTGGGGAAGCGCCAGCGGTGGGCCTTCGTAGCCGTAGACGGGCACGGGGCACGAGCAGGAGAGACGCTCTGGTGATCGGCGAGGTTGTGGTAAGTGACCTAGAGCTCATAGCCTTCGTGCGGGCACTCCACCCTCACCAAGGAGACCACGACGTCCATCGTCGTGTTTTGCACGTCGAAGCCGCCGCCTCGCTCGCACTTCTGGCACTGCCGCTAGTTCCCGGGGCGCTTGCCGCGACAGTCCGCGTAGGTCAGATGCCCTCCCTTGCATTGAACAAATCAATTGAACATCACATCAATCAAGAAACATGCACCTTGCTCGATCAGCCAAATGAACAAGGTGTATTTGAACCTCATACACTGGAGGCTTCAAAGGGCGGAGGCACAAGGGGCAGTTGAGCAAGGTGAGGTCCATAGAGACCATAGACAACTCCATCGTCGAGTCATGTTCTGTCGGCATGATCTCGCCCTCCTCATTCACCATCTCTTGCTTTAGGGACGGGGCATTAGAAAGTTTTACCTTCACATATTCATACTACTTCAAGGTGCATTAAATCAACACATGCAAGTATCAAAAGGAAAGTCATGCCATACATGCATGCATTGTAATTAATGCACCGGCAAACGAAAATTACTGAAATATATCTAGTGCACTGCTTTGATGTGTCGTGTCAACTCGTACAACAAGGAGAAGTTTGATTACAATGCCCTCTCCCTCGCCCATGAGCGTGGTGGTCGCAAGACTAGAGAAGCTTTCGCTACATGCTCTCCCTCCCGCGCGCGGTGGGCATGCAGCAGTTCATTCGGTGTCAGGTGGCCAAAAGCATACTAGTACTCCACTGTAGAAGTACCATCATTGTTCGACTTCCCAAAGAGGCGAAGAGCCAAGCACAACCTGAACACTCGTGTGGCAGTTCCATGTGTAGGGGAGGTAGTATAGTAACATAGTCTAGGATAGTGTGTACAATGCCTCTAAGTTTAAAATCGTTGGAGTCGGCTCCATGCTATAAGGCCGTCTCGAAGCATTTTTTGATTAAAATAATCTTCTGGCCCTACCTGTCATCTTGGTTATTATAGTTTTCACGCTGATCTGGTCAAGAGAGGAATATATATTTTAATTTGTGGTGGGGTAATTGTTAGAGGGTGCAGCAAATATTGCACTCCCTCCATTTTTGTATACAAGGCCACTATGAAAAACACATTTTCCATCAATATAAGGCCACCAACAGTAATCGAGGCAAGTATTAATGATGTTTTCTCGTACTAGTAAACCCTGGCTTAATTACTAGCATGCATGTACTAGATGATAATGACACACTCACCTACTTCTTCTCTCACGACCACTCAGTTTCCTATAATGTGCATGCACCCTATTAAGTAACCCAGTAAACAAGAAAACAAATTAGCTTATAAAGCACACATTAATTTTTATCTTGGTACATGTAATTTAAGTTTGTGGCCTTGTATACAATAATGGAGAGAGTACAATGTGTGTCTTTTAGCCAAGTTCAGAGGCAAGCATGTGGCGCCCGTGCTATGATGTGTTGTGTCAACTCATATAACAAGGAGAAGCTTGATTACTATTAGTACGCCCTCCCCCTGGCCCATGCGCGCGGTGGCTCATAGACGAGGAGAGGCTTTTGCTTTTACTACTCCTACACCAAGCTCTCCCTCGCCCACATGGTGGACGAGACATGATGTCGGTGTTATGGGAACGGGGATACCTAGACTTGCCTGCCTGCGACCCATAGCATGGCTCGCAAGGCGGCCTAGTGTGGCCCAGCATCTTCAGGGACACCCAAGACCCTCGCGACGGGCCAAGCCTCGCGAGGCGGACGACACAGGACATCCCCTGGGCGGCCTCGCCAGGCCGGCTCGTGAGGATCAGAGATATCAAGGCGAGGGGCACCTAGCGAGGTCCTTGTGACGTAAGCAGTGACTACCAAAGCCAGGCAGGCGCCAACGGGCGCATAGTGTCAGTTTCCTTTTCGGTGCTAAAGGAGCAGGTGCAGGCGCGGAGTCCCGAGGCATCGGGCAAAAGTTTCCATATCGGTGCAACGAGACCTAGACTAGCAGGACGGCTGGGCAGAGGTCATCGCGGAGCCCACAGCGGCGTCACCACCAGAGCCTTTGGCAGCGAAGACCACCTTTTGTCAGGATAGCTTGTACTAGCTGTCCCCCTTCAAATTTGGCCGGTGTGGGATTCCTTCCCGCTCAATATTTTGTAAGAGGACCCTGGCCACTATAAATAGGACTAGCCACCACCATAGGGAGGGGGGATCAGAGACGGAGTTGATCTCATCTGGAGCTGATCAGCTAGAAGGCCACACACCACAAGCTCACCCGAGCTCAAGAACACCTCTCCCCAGGAGGCAGTTCATCCATGTACTAGTTCTCCCTCTTCCTACAAGGTAATCCACCACACCACACTGGATTAGGGTGTTACACCACAACGGTGGCCCGAACTAGTATAAATCTTGTGTCTCTTGTTCATTGGATCCGACGAGCTAGGCTTAGGGCTGTTGAGTAGACGAGCTAGGGCGGAACGAGAGATCTTCGTGCGCACCCCAGAGTTTGAACCTTAAGGGTTTTGCCGGAACCCCACATCCGACATTTGGCGCGCCGGATTTGTTCTTCCGTCGTCCGCATCATCATCACCCCGCATCCTGATGGCCGACGACTAGGGGGCTCATGCCAACCGCTCGACGACCTGGCCAGCGTGGGCGGCGAAGCCCGACCACAGAGACCTCAACCTTGCGCTGCAAGCTACCCCAGCACCACCCTGCGCCGCCGGCCGCGGGCGGCGCGGGCCGGCGGCCACCGCCTCGGCGTCCCGGAGCGCGCTCCACAGCGCGCTTTGCAAACCATGCCGCGGCGACGGCACCTTACACCCGGCGGGAGCAGGCGAACACGAGGGTGTGCTCATCGTGGCGCGGAAGCTGTTATGATGCAGGCTGGCCGAGAGCGGCCGTGACATGCTGCTGGAACGCGTTGCTGAGCTACTGGGCTGCGCTTGCGAAGGCGCACCGCCATTCTGCTCCTCACCCCCGCCCCAGGTTGCAGGTGCGGCACTAGTGAGGCCCCGACCGGCGTTGCCACCCCCCGGAACGATTGGAAGACCCGGCGACACCAGCAGGCGCGCCGGTACCCTCCCTACGACTGCAGTAACCTCATCACCGGCAAGAACAGACAACGGCGGCCCTTCGAGAGGGTACGACGGGGCGCAACCCAACGGGCGCCAAAACCAGATGCTGCAATCGGGGGCTCAAGGCATGGTGCACGGGGGCTGCGCCCTTGGTGGGGCTACCGATGAAGCCTACGTGCCTCGCATGGTGGACCTGGCGTACGTGTTCGGGGAGGGCCCCAATGCTTTCCACGGGCCGGGATGGAATGGCGAGGCTCACGAGGAAGAAGATTATCGTGGGTCACCCGGGGACGCCGCGGACCCCTTCAGCGACGACGATAGAGCACCGCAGGTATCACAGCAGCAGGCGTACGCTAACCATGGACTGCAGGTGATTCAGACCACGGCGATCGTCGACGACCCGAGAGCGACCACTCCACCCTCAACCGGAGCGGAACGCTAGGGGTTGCGCGTAGAAGGCCTAGAGCCGCGGCCTTCCCAACGGCGTGAGGAGCAGGGAAGTATGCAAAAGTAAGTCCTCTGTCGGGGCGAGCCTCGCCTAGCTTCCCCCCTGGTAGAGGGCCCGTGGTCGCCGAGGGCGCCGCTGGCATCGCCTTTCTGCCTCCTTGGTCCTGTCCTGGTTTCCGGTCGCCCCAACGGAGGTCGAGGGTAGCGCAAGGCAGGGCCCTCGTCTGGCGATATGAAGTAAGGCTCAGGCCTGTGAAGATCTCCGCCCGTGACACTCTCACGTAATAATGAGTGGGGCTGTACACGCCCCGGAGTCTCCGGAGAGCCACTGGTGAGAAGATTGAAGACTAGAGAGGAGCCGGATGCGGCTATTTGCTTTCCTCGCCTTCCTTTTTGTAATTATATTCGCCGTGTCTTTCGAGTTGAATTTGAAGTCTCTCTTATTGCCAAAACGGGGGAAATTTCTCTTTGATTTCTGCTGGATTTTGCCACTTCTGGCTGTCTCAAAAATCTTACGTCGGGCCCTCAGGCCCGGGGGCTGGAAGGCCAATTCACTTGGCATGCCGCTACAACCTCGGGAGGACCCTCTCCGGGCAATAGTCTACGCACCACATTTGTGCCGCATAGGCATCTTGCCGCGGCCGACAAAACGCCGCTGGCCCTGTCCCCCGGAGCAGGGCCAAGCACTGCTTAGGAAGCCTACGACACAGACCGATAGCTGTGCACCTCAGGAGAGAGGCGGTCCCATGGCCTCATAACCCTCACTAAGACAGGGAAGGTCTAGATAAGGCGCCACAACAGCTAATATAGAAAGGCTTGAGGGCACATGCTTTAGGTTCAGATTCAATCACCAAACAAAAAGTAAGAAAACGGAATAGTGGCTTACACACATAGGGGGCTTCCCCCGTCAAAATGCTCTCATACCCCACAGGGTCCTTTGCAAGTTTATGCGTGCAGGATCAGGTCAGGAGAATACGAGCTCAATCAGACATATCACTCACCGAGCCATCCAAGCCACCCTCATATGCGCCGCCAATGCTATTGCTGGACACGTCTCTAGCATCTTCGACCGCGCCTCCTTCATCCTCCACGACCACGACATCATCATCATCATCGGTGGCGAAGGCTTGAACTAGGGCATCCACGTGGTCGTCCATCCAGTGCGCCAGGTTGTCTCAGACAGCCCCGGGCGCAGGGGCGATGGCAGCACCGAAGTCGAAGTCAGGGTCCATGCTCTGGATGTAGCTAAATACCCGGGAGAACGCACGACCCAGGAGGCCCCGTCTTTTCTCCTCAACAAGGCGGCGGGCCCTCACGGCCCGGTTCTCCAGGCGCGTCATGATCTCGGTGAAGAAAACAAGGTGACCGGTGTAGTCCTGCACGTGGGGGTCAGGGGCGTTCTCCTCACAGATGGCTCCCAGCGCCCGGTTCGCCCTTGACGGTCATCCTTGTCCTCACGCAACTATGCAAGGATCGCGGCCTCATCAACCTGTCTCCGGAGCATGGGGCCATGCTCATGCTGTAGCACGAGTTGACGGTCATCCTCGTCCTCACGCTACTGTGCAAGGATCGCAGCCTCATCAACTTGTCTCCGGAGCAAGGCTAGCTCAGCCTGCACGGAGGCCAACTCGGCATGGGTAGAAGACTGGGCTGCCGCAGCGGCCCTCTCACGCAGCTCTGCCTCCATCAGCCTCGTCCTGAGGGCGGCAACCCTCCTGTCGGCCTCCGCTCGCTGGAACTCCAACTTCAAGCTATACCCCTCGGCGAGGTCCGCGCGGGCCTTCGACACCCTCCGGTCGATTTCCTCCTAGACCCTGGACTCGCAAGCGGAGAAGACGTCCTCAGCTAGGGTCACGTGGCGCTCTCTCGCCTCCAGTCGCTCAAGATCCAGGCTCCGCTCCGTGGCCTCCAGCATCAACATCTCCTCGCACCTCAAGACCTCCACCTCCTCGAGGGGCATCCCCTGCATCCTCAGCGCGGTCCTCAATGTCGGCGTTCAAGACCTGAAGCTCCAGGAGGCGCCTCTCCGCGGCCTCACGATGGGCGTTGGCGTCCTGAGCCTCCTCTAGGGCTTGGGCGCGGGCCTCTCGCAAGGCGGCGAGGGACGCTTCCACCTTCGCGCTGGCGCTCTATTGCTGGAGGCGCCCAAGATTGATGGCCACCCTTAGCCGGTGCCACTCGTCCAGCAGTTGAAGACTTTCAGCCTCAGGACAAGTGTCAGCCCCTTCAAGCTCCTTCCCAAGCCGGCCCAATGCATCCACCGCGTCTCGAAGACGCTCGCGACGGGCAGCTCCGCGCCTGCACACCGACTTGAGTAGGAGAACAGGGCCGTCCCCGGCACCAGGCGCAGTTGAAGAAGTCCGAGGAGCCCGTCTCCCCCCGGAGGTGGAGCCGGTATCTCCTCCGCCCCAGGTGTCTCTCGGGCCTTGGCCGGGGACCGGAGGGGCTGGGGCTCATAGCCTGAAGAAGAAGCTAGAGCCAAAGTGGCCCGGCGCGTTCAACAACCAAGGGGGGAGCCCTTGGCACAGTCCCCAGCCCCTAGGTGGGGTCGCAGCGAAGGAACGACGAGAATGCGGGGTCGAGGCGCCAAGATGTTGTGCTCGGCCTCGTGGGAGGCCTCACGACCAGGGAGGCGCATCGCCCAGGGGTGCCCCGAGCAGGCGAGAGGCTCGGGGCCGCAGGGGCCCGCTCCTCGGTGGGTGTCGTAGCCTTGGCAGGCGAGGTCTTGAGGAATCACGGCCAGGAAGGAATACAGCACACAAGAGGTCAAAAGAGCAAGCTACTCACTCCTTTATGACGATGAGCTCCCTCAGCTTCAGCGGTCGGGGAGTGGCGCCACCATCGCCAGGGACCCTACCCATTTGCGGAGAACTTCGAAATTCGGTAGGAGCTGGCCGAAGCCCCGGAAGCGGTCGACAACATCGGGTGCAACCAAGGCGCCTCCCGGCGAGGCGCCTCCCAACGCACCAGCACCCACCTCAGGACGACACGAAGAGCCCACGGGGCTTCGGCCTCAGGAGCATCTGGCGGCACTTGCACTCCAACACTCCTTCGGGGAAACTCCCTTGAACTCCGGAGGACGGAACTTCAGGAACTTCAGGAGGTGCCGGAGCAGAGGCAGCAGAACCTCCGGCCCTCGACAACAGTTGTTCCCCAGCACCCACCTCCGGGGTGACCGCCTCAACAGCAGCGAGCGAGGGAGCCACACAGACTGGGTTCTTGCGGGACCCTACAAGCCCGGGCGGATGAAGCCCCCATTCGTCGAAAGAGGGCATCTGCCTCACGAACTCCATCTTGTTCGAACAACAGTACAAGAGTCAGCCCTCCTACGGTAGGCGTGCCGGCGATGGATCACCTGTTAGGATCTTGAGCACTGTGCGCTGTGCCTCAGAAGGAAGAGCGGGCGCCTGAAGCTGCATGCGGTCCCCATGACCGGAGAAGGCCCACATCGGTCGAGAATGGCGCTGGAGCGGAGCGACGCGCCACTGGATGAACTCCCTTACCACCATCGGCGCCGTTACACCAAGCATCTGCAGCTTGGCGAATCGGAACCAGACAGGAGCTAGCTTCGGGCTGGCAAGCCTCACATGACCCCAGTCGGAGCTCGGAGCGGCCGGGCTCCGGGGTGAGAGCAGCAGGGGACTGCGCACCCCGACATCGACGAACACCCAATGCTTCCTGAAGCCGCCAGCAATCGGCTCGTGGTCAAAGTCTATACCGGCACCGGCCCTCGCCGCAATGGTTTGGAAGGACACACATCCATAGCATTGGAGCGCGTCCGTTAGACGGGGCGAGAATAAGTGGCGGAACAAGGCCACAGAGGGAGCAATGCCCACCATGGCCTCGCAAACGAAGGCGAAAACAACAAGGAGGATGATGGACTGAGGGTCAAGATGCAGCGCGCTGATTTGGTAGTGACATAGCAACGTGTTGGAAAAGTTGGAGAAGGGAGGTATCAAGCCAGCCCAAAGGGTGTGGATATGAAGGGGGACCTCGGTGGCAGACCTGTCAATCGCAGCGCGAAAAGCAGGTTAAGCCACCGTCGCCCCCACTCGTTGGAGACGTCGGCGAGCGCCGGGCGCACCTTCTCCATCATCTCTCTTCATTAATCACCACCGACTGCTCGGTGGCAGGCATGAAAACTGGCGGCGAGGGTGCCGAGGCGCAGGGCTCCCCTCCCCTTCCCTTCTCTCTACCAGAAGCCATGGCGACGGAGGGATTTGGTGTTGGATATGTCCGGAGAAGGGGATTCAGAAGATGAAGAAAACCACCGGGCGCGCCGCTCACAGAGGAGGCAGAATCGAGCAGGTAACAGTGGCCGCCAGCCGGGCGAAAATCGAGGCTATATGGGGAAGTGGAGATGCCCACATCCCGCCTATCGCCACACGTCAGTCAGGACCGCGGGCTTTGGGGCCCGAGGCGCTCCGCACTTGGCCGTTGGCTTCTGCTACCTCTTGAGCTTGCGTTGTATTCCCTCGAAGTGGAAAGGGAGATGCAGCACAGTAACGTAAGTATTTCCATCAGTTTTTGAGAACCAAGGTATCAATCCAGTAGGAGACCACGCGCCAGTCCCTCGCACCTGCACAAACAAATAAGAACTTCGCAGCCAACGCGAGAAGGGGTTGTCAATCCCTTTACAGTCACTTACGATAGTGAGATCTGATAGTGATGATACGATAATATTTTTGGTATTTTTGATTTAATAAAACAACAAATAAAAGCGGTAAAAGTAAAGTAGATGTTCATTGATATGTTGAGAATAGACCCGGGGGCCATAGTTTTCTCTAGTGGCTTCTCTCATGATAGCGGTATTCTACGGCGGGTAAACAAATTATTGTCGAGCAATTGATAGAAAAGTGAATAATTATGAGACTATCTAGGCATGATTATTGTATATAGGCATCACGTCCGAGACAAGTAGACCGAAACGATTCTTCATCTACTACAATTACTCCACACATCGACCGTTATCCAGCATGCATCTAGTGTATTAAGTTCATACGAACAGAGTGTCGCCTTAAGAAAGATGACATGATGTAGAGGGATAAACTCAAGCAATATGATGAAAACCCCATCTTTTTATACTCGATGGCAACAATACAATACGTGCCTTGCTGCCCCTACTGTCACTGGGAAAGGACACCGCAAGATTGAACCAAAAGCCAAGCACTTCTCCCATTGGAAGAACTATAGATCTAGTAGGCCAAACCAAACCAATAATTCGAAGAGACTTGCAAGAATATTATGAGCACACATAAAAAGTTCAGAGAAGAACCAAATATCTTTCATAGATAACCTTGATCATGAACTCACAGTTCATCGGATCTCGACAAACACACCGCAAAAAGAGATTACATCGAATAGATCTCCTCGAAGACCGAGGAGAACTTTGTATTGAGATCCAGAGAGAGAGAAGAAGCCATCTAGATACTAGCTATGGACCGGAAGGTCTGTGGTAAACTACTCACAACTCATGGTGAGGGCGATGATGATGATGATGAAGGCCTCCGTGATGGATCCCCCTCCCGGAACAGGCTCCAAGATGGGATCTCCACGGGAACAGCAGCTACGGCGGTGGAATTAGGGTTTTCTATCTACGTACGGAGTTTCTGGGGTACGTAGGTATATATAGGAAGAAGAGGGGCACCGGGGGCCGCGTGGGCCAGCCTCGAGGCAGGGGCGCGCCCTAGGAAGGGGGGCACGCCCCCACCCTTGAGGGCTGGTCCCATGTCCCCTCACTTGGCCCCGAAGTCTATCCTGCGTTATTTCCTCCAAAAATATATCTCGCGAAGGTTTCATTCTGTTTGGACTCCGTTTGATATTCCTTTTCTGGAAAGCCCTGAAATAGGCAAAAAACAACAATCTGGACGCCTTTGGGTTAGTAGGTTAGTCCCAAAAATGATATAAAAGTGAATGATAAAGCCCATTAAACATCCAAGACTTCATAAATAATAGCATGGAACAATCAAAAATTATAGATACGTTGGAGTCGTATCAAGCATCCCCAAGCTTAATTCCTGCTCGTCCTCGAGTAGGTAAATGATAAAGAAAGAATTTTTGATGTGGAATGCTAACCAATATAGTTTTTCAGTGTAATTCTCTTAATTGTGGCATGAATGTTTAGATCTGAAGGTTTCATGATAAAAGTCTATATTGACATAAGAAATAACAATACTTCAAGCAATACTAACAAAGCAATCATGTCTTCTCAAAATACTATGGCTAAAGGATGTTATCCCTACAAAATCATATGGTCTGGCTATTCTCCCTCTTCATCACACAAAATATTCATATCATGCACAACCCCGATTTCAGCCAAGCACTTGTTTTCATGCTCTATCTTTTCAAACCTTTCAACTTTCACGCAATACATGAGCGTGAGCCATGGATATAGCACTATGGGTGGAATAGAGGTGGTTGTGGAGAAGACAAAAAGAGGAAGATAGTCTCACATCGACTAGGCGTATCAACGGGCTATGGAGATGCCCATCAATAGATATCAATGTGAGTGAGTAGGGATTGCCATGCAACGGATGCACTAGAGCTAAATATGAATGAAAGCTCAACAAAAGAAACTAGTGGGTGTGCATCCAACTTGCTTGCTCATGAAGACCTAGGGCATTTGAGGAAGCCCATTGTTGGAATATAGAAGCCAAGTTCTATAATGAAAATTCCCACTAATATATGAAAAGTGACTAATCATGAGACTCTCTACAATGAAGATCATGGTGCTACTTTGAAGCACAAGTGTGGAAAAAGATAGTAGCATTGTCCCTTCTCTCTTTTCTCTCATTTTTTTGGAGGGGCTTTCTCTCTTTCTTTTTTTATTTGCCCCTCTATATATTTTTTTGGGCCTTCTCTTTTTTTATTGGCCTTTCCTCACACGGGACAATGCTCTAGTAATGATTATCATCACACTTTTTATCACAACTCGATGTTACAACTCGATACTACAACAAGTATGACTCTACATGAATGCCTCCGGCAGTGTACCGGCATAAGCAATGAATCAAGAGTGACATATATGAGAAATTATGCATGGTGGCTTTGCCACAACTACAATGTCAACTATATGATCATGCATGGCAATATGATACATGTCATATGAACGGAATGGTGGAAATTTGCATGGAAATATATCTCGGAATGGCTATGGAAATGCCATGATAGGTAGCATGGTGGCTGTTTTGAGGAACAATATGGTGGCTGTTTTGAGTAAGGATATATAGTGGGTTTATGGCACCGGCGAAAGTTGTGCGGTACAAGAGAGGCTAGCAATGGTGGAAGGGTGAGAGTGCGTATCATCCATGGACTCAACATTAGTCATAAGAACTCATATACTTGTTGCAAAAATTTACGAGTCATCAAAACAAAGCAATCAACGCATGCTCCTAGGGGGGAGGTTGGTAGGAGTTAACCATCGCGCGCCCCCGACCTCCACACAAAGGTTGGCACTCTACAAATACCTCATGCTCTAACATCGTCACATAGCGGTTCATTATACGTGCATGATACAAGAATCACTAACCTTAACACAAGTATTCTTCGTTTTCATAATAACTCCTTTAGCATGACTCTAATATCACTATCCTCATGTCAAAAAACAATTATCAAGCATCCAACATGTCTTTCTATTCAATGCACTTGATGTGATTTTTTTACTACATTGACATTGGATGTTTATCATGTGAAGACTAGTTTCTTTAGCCTAAACAATTTACCATGATGTTTTAATAGACTCTCAAATAGATATAAGTGAAGCATGAGAGTTCAACAATTTCTACAAAATATAACCACCGCCATGCTCTAAAAGATATGAGTGAAGCACTAGAGCAAAAACTATTCAACTCTAAAGATATAAGTGAAGCACATAGAGTGTTCTAACAATTTCTAGGCCATATTTAACTCTCTCAAATAGGTGTGTCCAGCAAGGATGATTTTGTCAAACTAACAAGAAAAGACTCAAATTATACAAGACGCTCCAAGCAAAACACATACCATGTTGCGAATAAAAATATAGCTCCAAGTATAGTTACTGATGGATGAAGACGAAAGAGGGGATGCCTTCCCGGGGCATCCCCAAGATTAGGCTTTTGATTATCTTGAATTTACTTGGGGTTCCATGGGCATCCCCAAGCTTGGGCCTTTTCTACTCCTTGTTCCATAGTCCATCAAAGCAATACTCAAAACTTGAAAACTTCACAACACAAAACTTAGACAAAAAATCTCGTGAGCTCCGTTAGTAAGACAAAGCAAACCACCACTTAAAGGTACAGCAAGGAATTCATACTTTGTTTATATTGGTGTTAAACCTACTGTACTCCAAGTTCTCTATGGTTCATATCTTCCAATATTACTCATAGATGCATCGGAATAAGCAAACAACACACGAAAAACAGAATCTTTCAAAAACAGGACAGTCTGTAGTAATCTGCTAGGTTCGCCTACTTCTGGAACTCCAAAAAATTCAAACTAAATTGGTAAATTTGCGCAATTTGTCTACCAATCATCATAAAAAAGAATCAACTAAAAACCACGCTCCAGTAAAATCTGAAGACTACTTTAGCGAGCGCTCACGATTCTGTTTTTCACAGCAAGATCAAATAAACTTCACACAAGTCTTACCTAAGGTTCTACTTGGCACAAACACTAAACAAAACATGAAAACACATCTAATCAGAGGCTAGATGCAATATTTATTCCCTAACAGCAACAAAAAACAAAAAAAAACAAAAAATTGGGTTGCCTCCCGACAAGCGCTATCGTTTTACGCCCCTAGCTAGGCACGATACACGATAGATCTAGGGATAGCCATAGTGGTACAATATGTCGCGCAAGCTCATCTCATATTCCCTACGTTCAGCAGCAAGCTTACTTGGTGGTAAGCAAAAGTAATCAAAAGGGCTAAATTTCATGGGACAAAAGTCCCCCACATCAATCTCGGGAGGAACAGGTTCCTCCTTTGGCCCTTTGTAGTGGATGACCAATTCATCATTAGAGGCATTCTTTTGGCAGAAGGCCATAAGCCTTCGTTCAAGGGAGAAGCCTAACCCATTATTTTGAACAGCAAAGTCATCGTTTATTTCAGAAATTCTATCAATCAAGATCTCAACAGGAACCTTTTTTCTAAGGTTTTCATTAAAAGCAACATGATCAGGAGATCGCAAACGCATAAGGTCTTGTTGATTGAACAAGATAGCCTCTATATGAGGTCGACCGGCATCTACTCCATAATGAGCAAAGATTTCTATGGCCTCTTTCATGATATATCGAAATTCATGAGCCAAATAGATAGTAGCTGCGCGCTTAACGAAAGAATGCTCAATATTGGAGAACTCCAAAAATACTCTCCGGATACAAGGATGCATATGGATAAATTGCCTTTCAATTTCTACTATGAGCATAGATACAACATCTGCAAGGCTACTAGTTCTATGAAGAATAGAGCCACCCATAGTAGGCAAAGCACCGACACAAGTAAAGAAGTCTTGAAGAACCCCTTTTCCAATAATATTGCCACTACCAACTCGGAACTTCTTAATATGTAAAGTGGTAGCTTCATACGAGGGGTCAACATGAATGTTGCCCTCGGCATTGCTACCCTTCTCGATAAAATCGTCACCCATCTTAGACATGAGGGCAAGCCAGCAGGCAACACACAAGCAAACAAGAAGCAAGCGAATGAAAAACACACGACGGAAGAAGGGCGAATAAAATGGCAAGGGTGAAGTGGGGGAGAGGAAAACGAGAGGCAAATAAATGTAATGCGAAGGATAAGGGTTTGTGATAGGTACTTGGTATATGACTTTTGCGTAAGCCTCCCCGGCAACGGCGCCAGAAATTCTTCTTGCTACCTCTTGAGCTTGTGTAGTATTCCCTCGAAGAGGAAAGGGAGATGCATCACATTAGCGTAAGTATTTCCCTCAGTCTTTGAGAACCGAGGTATCAATCCAGTAGGAGACCATGCGCCAGTCCCTCGCACCTGCACAAACAAATAAGAACTTCGCAGCCAACGCGATAAGGGGTTGTCAATCCCTTTACGGTCACTTACGATAGTGAGATCTGAGAGTGATGATAAGATAATATATTTGGTATTTTTGATTTAATAAAATAGCAAATAAAAGCGGTAAAAGTAAAGTAGATGTAGATTGATATGTTGAGAATAGACCCGGGGCCATAGTTTTCTCTAGTGGCTTCTCTCATGTTAGCGGTATTCTACGGCGGGTAAACAAATTACTATCGAGCAATTGATAGAAAATTGAATAATTATGAGACTATCTAGGCATGATCATTGTATCTAGGCATCACGTCCGAGACTAGTAGACAAAAACAATTCTGCATCTACTACTATTACTCCACATATTGACCGCTATCTAGCATGCAGCTAGTGTATTAAGTTCATATGAACAGAGTAACGCCTTAAGAAAGATGACATGATGTAGAGGGATAAACTCAAGCAATATGATGAAAACCCCATCTTTTTATCCTCGATGGAAACAATACAATACGTGCCTTGCTTCCCCTACTGTCACTGGGAAAGGACACCACAAGATTGAACACAAAGCCAAGCACTTCTCCCATTGCAAGAACTATAGATCAAGTAGGCCAAACCAAACCAATAATTCGAAGAGACTTGCAAGGATATTATGAGCACACATAAAAAGTTCAGAGAAGAACCAAATATCTTTCATAGATAACCTTGATCATAAACTCACAATTCATCGGATCTCGACAAATACACCGCAAAAAGAGATTACATCGAATAGATCTCCTCGAAGACCGAGGAGAACTTTGTATTGAGATCCAGAGAGAGAGAAGAAGCCATCTAGATACTAGCTATGGACCCGAAGGTCTGTGGTAAACTACTCGCAACTCATGGGGAGGGCGATGATGATGATAATGAAGGCCTCCGTGATGGATCACCCTCCCGGAACAGGCTCCAAGATGGGATCTCCACGGGAACAACAGCTACGGTGGTGGAATTAGGGTTTTCTCTCTGCGTGCGGAATTTCTGGGGTACGTAGGTATATATAGGAAGAAGAGGGGCACTGGGGGCCGCGTGGGCCAGCCTCGATTCAGGGGGCGCGCCCTGAGAAGGGGGGCGTGCCCCCCACCCTCAAGGGCTGGTCCCACGTCCCCTGACTTGGACCCGAAGTCTATCCTGCGTGATTTCCTCCAAAAATATCTCTCGCGAAGGTTTCATTCCGTTTGGACTCCGTTTGATATTCCTTTTCTGCAAAACCCTGAAATAGGCAAAAAATAGCAATCTGGACTGGGCCTTTGGGTTAGTAGATTAGTACCAAAAATGATATAAAAGTGAATGATAAAGCTCATTAAACATCCAAGACTTCATAAATAATAGCATGGAACAATAAAAAATTTATAGATACGTTGGAGACGTATCAGATTCACCGCGAAGCCAAGCCCGAGCGCACCTTGGGCCCGGGGGCTACTGTCGGCGTTCTGGGAACGGGGGTACCCAGACTTGCCTGCCTGCGGCCCAGAGCGTGGCTCGCAAGGCGGCCTAGTGTGGCCCAACATCTTCAGCGACACTCAAGACCCTCACGAGGGGCCAAGCCTCGCGAGGCGGACAACATAGGACATGCCCTGGGGCGGCCTCGCCAAGCAGGCTCGTGAGGATCAGAGATATCAAGGCGAGGGGCTGCTACTTCTCGAGCTTGCGTTGTATTCCCTCGAAGAGGAAAAGGTGATGCAGCACAATAGCGTAAGTATTTCCCTCAGTTTTTGAGAACCAAGGTATCAATCCAGTAGGAGACCACGCGCGAGTCCCTCGCACCTGCACAAACAAATAAGAACTTCGCAGCCAACGTGATAAGGGGTTGTCAATCCCTTTACGGTCACTTACGAAAGTGAGAACGGATAGAGATGATAGTTTGATATTTCTGGTATTTTTGGATATAAGAATAGAAAGTAAAAGCGGAAAAGTAAGGTAGATTGTAGATTGATATGTTGAGAATAGACTCGGGGGCCATAGTTTTCTCTAATGGCTTCTCTCATGATAGCGGTATTCTTCGGCGGGTAAAAAAATTACTGTCGAGCAATTGATAGAAAAGTGAATAATTATGAGACTATCTAGGCATGATCATTATATATAGGCATCACGTCCTAGACAAGTAGATCGAAACGATTCTGCATCTACTACTATTACTCCACACATCGACCGCTATCCAGCATGCATCTAGAGTATTAAGTTCATAAGAACAGAGTAACGCCTTAAGCAAGATGACATGATGTAGAGGGATAAACTCAAATAACATGATATAAACCCCATTTTTTATCCTCGATGGCAACAATACAATATGTGCCTTGCTGCCCCTACTGTCACTGGGAAAGGACACCGCAAGATTGAACGCAAAGCCAAGCACTTATCCCATTGCAAGAACTATAGATCTAGTAGGCCAAACCAAACTAATAATTTGAAGAGACTTGCATGGATATTATAATCATACATAATGAGTAGAGAAAAAACCAAATATTTCTCATAGATAATCTTGATCATAAACCCACAATTCATCTGATCTCGACAAACGCACCGCAAAAAGAGATTACATCGAATAGATCTCCTCGAAGACCAAGGAGAACCTGGTATTGAGATCCAAAGAGAGAGAAGAAGCCATCTAGATACTAGCTATGGACCCGTAGGTCTGTGGTAAACTACTCACAACTCATGGTGAGGCAATGATGATGATGTAGAAGCACTCCGTGGTAGATCCCTCCTCCGGCGGAGCTCCGGAACAGGCCCCAATATGGGATCTCACAGGGACAGAAGGTTGCGGCGGTGGAACTAGGGTTTTCTCTGTTGTTCTGATGGTTTCGGGGTACGTAGGTATATATAGGAGGAAGGAGGGCACCGGGGGCCAGATGTGGGGCCCACGAGGCAGGGGGACATCCATCTGCTATCCCAGGCTGCCGACCCGGAACCTAACCCAAGACTGAAGAAGAAGAAGAAAGAACTCCAACATAACGATATCGCTCTCACGTCAACTCATCGGAAACCTGCACCTGCAACTGTTGTTGTAGTATCTGTGAGCCACGAGGACTCAGCAATCCCATAACCATGGGTAACAAGACTATCAAAGCTTAATGGGTAGGAAGAGGTAAAGTGGCGAGGTTGCAGTAGCGACTAAGCAAATGTATGGTGGCTAACTTACGAGTACAAGAATAAATGAGCATCTACGCAAACGGTCGCAAACTAGTAGTGATCGCTAAAGATCCTGAACTACCTACGAGTCAAACATAACCCCATCGTGTTCTCTTCTCAAAGTGAAAAGAGACAGTCACGGTTACTCACACAGTTGTGTGTTTTACTTCGGATCCTCTGTCAAGTTTTCTACAACCGGACATTAACAAATTGCAATCTGCCACATAACCGCGGGCACGGCTTTCGAAAGATCATAACCCTGCTGGGGTGTCCCGACTTAGCCCATCACAAGCTCTCACGATCAGCTGAAGTAATAATAATTATTACCCCTTATCTTAGGGAAATCCAATCAGGCTCTGTATCCCGGTGCACAAGACATTTCGACAATGGTAAAACAAGTCCAGCAAGACCTCCCGGTTTGCCGACACCCTGATAGTAGCCGCGCGTATCTCGTCACAGGCCACAACCGGATGGGACAAGCTACGAGTAAAACCAGCCCTCGAGTTTCCCCAAGGTGGCCCCGCAGGTTGCCCGTTTGGGACCAACACCATCAGCACTGGCCCCCCTCTATGTAGAAAAGAGTACCCGAGGGCGCGACCCCCTAAGCAAATATAATTATTTAATTAAGTTGTTATTATGAGGCAAATTAAAACCAATGTTGGGCCTTGCTGGAGGAGTTTTATTCAAAGACGAAGTGTCAAGGGGTTCCCATATACCCAACCGTGTATGGAACGCAAAATCAAGGAACATAATGTCGGTTTATCGGCGCCTAAGGTGGCATGAGTGGAACAAAACACCGAGCAAAAGGCCAAGCCTTCCTCCATGCCCAGTATATAGGTGTGTTAATAATAATAATAGGTATTGTGATATTCCAACAACAAGTTCCCTCCTGGAACGATCTTCATCTTCACCTGCAACTAACAACGCTATAAGAGGGGCTGAGCAAGCGGGTAACATAGCCGAACAATGGTTTTGCTAGGAAGGTTTCAAAGTTTAGAGGTTCATGGCAACAAGGAGAGGCTGACAACAATGATGGGTAGCGCGACATATAACGATAGCATCGAGACAACTAAGCAATGGCAATGATAGTAAAGGTATCCAAGGGTATGGTCATCTTGCCTGAGATCCCGCAAGGAAGAAGAACGGATCCATGAAGAAGACGAAGAAGAAGCCTTGAAGACAAACCACGAGTAGACGAACGAATCCTCACGAACGCAACGGAACAAGCACTAACGAGAAGAAGCAAGCAACAAGGTAAACACACCACACGAGACATGACAATATGCTCAACCAAGTATGATGCAAGACAGTTCTACATAGGATTCACTACAAGTCTATACAGGAAGCAAAACATGGCAAGGTAGGAAGCACAAAAAAAAAACAACTCAAGTCTATATATGATGCAATACATGGCAAGGTATGATGCATGACAAGTCTATACAGGAAGCAATACATGGCAAGGTAGGAAGCACAAAAAAACAACTCAAGTCTATATATGATGCAATACATGGCAAGGTATGATGCATGACAAGTCTATACAGGAAGCAATACATGGCAAGGTAGGAAGCACAGAAAAACAACTCAAGTCTGTATATGATGCAATACATGGCAAGGTATGATGCATGACAAGTCTATACAGGAAGGAATACATGGAAAGGTAGGAAGCACAGGAAAACAACACAAGAACATGACAATATGCTCAACCAAGTAGGATGCAAGACAGATCTATATAGGAAGCAAAACATGACAAGGTAGGAAGCACAGAAAAGTAACACAAGAACATGACAACATGCTCAATAAAGTATGATGCAAAACAAGTCTATATATGATGCACAACATGGCAAAGTAGGAAGTACAGAAAAACAACACAAGTCAACAAGTTTAAATGAGGCCGGAGACTACCTATTACAAATCCGGTAAGTCCCCATATGCATAGTTTGAAATTAGTCCAGAACTGAACAAACCTTAAGTTAAAGTTCTTAAACAGCAATTTAACATGCACCATCATGATCTACATGAAATTCTAGTCAAGTTTCATATAAAGTTTGTTTAATTCGGAGCTACGACCTAGAAGATATGAGCAAAACAAGACAAGCATGGCAACGGTGCAAGATGCACCCAAACATCAAGCAAACTCACTCCAAACATGAAAACAATATGATATTATGATTCTACATGCAAAATCACACAATTTCATATAAGGCACACCCCAAACGGAGCAATGGGCTAGAAGATACACATGAAACGAGATATAACAACAAGCTGAAGTTAACAGCCACATAGCAACTTTGGAGCAAGAAATATATACTCTACAGCACTCAAAAATGATAACAAGAAGCATGGACATTAAGTAGACATATCCTACAGAAAACAACTCCATTGGAGTTTCTCCATAGGAGGCATGGATCAATAGCAACTTGGGAACAAGAATTAAATAAGCTACAGCAACCCAAATGAGCAAGTGAGGGCATGGATGGTTATACAACAACATATACAACAAAGAATGATCAATGGCCACCCCAAAACTAACATGGATTTGCCTAGGACATCAAGCAAACATAGCATCAGGATATGATAGATTCCAGACTTAGTGAAATTTCACTAAGTGTTAAAACAGTAACATTATCATGGCATGTTTGTGAGCATGTTTAAGTCAACACAAGGCATATCATGTAAATAGGTTTTCACCCCAGCAAATACCATATAATGGTGCTTATAAAACATCTAGACATGTGGCATGAGGACAAACACATCAATAGCAAAGAGCAATTGAAATCAGCATCTCATAACAAGTTTCTGCACATAATAGTCAATTGCACTTTTGCAACAGAGATTAACATGGCAATATGAATTCAAACAAGCATGCTACAGCAACCATCATGTAGTACACTTCACAATGAACATTTTGACATATTATTTGCATCATTTGGATAAACATGCACCAAGTTATCATATCTCAAACATAGCAACAAGATAACAAGTAGCAGCAGTTTATAACAAATAGCACTCTTGCAACAGGGATTAGAGCATCTAGATTAACTCAAATGAGCATGGCACAATGGAACAAAGTGTAGAGCATATCACCACGATCATTTTGACATCTCATTTGCACAAATCGGACCATCACACAAAAAGTTATCACCATGCAAACATAGCAACATATAATGCAAAACTGAGGACTTAGCAGATTTTTAGGACTCAGGAAAAAAACAGAGGGGCGTCTAATAGTAAAACACGCTCGGGACGGGGAATAGGTAAGCTCACCAAGTGGGCCGAGCCCATCAGCAGAAGAGGAAGCAGGTGGGTTGTGGGCCTTGGCGGGGCTGGGCCGCGCGGTGGCTGCAGCCCACGAGGCGCTTGGCTCGGGTCGTCGTCGCTCCCGAGCGAACGAGGCCAAGCGAGGCCATGGCAGGCGGCGACGGCCGGTGATGCCGCAGGGCGGCACAGGCGGGACTCCGGCGACGGGAGAGCTCCGGGAGGGAGCTGATATGGACGGATCCGGGGCAAGAGGCCCCATTTCCGACGACGGCGGGGCTCGGGCGGCCGGCGGAGCAGGCTGCGGTGACTCCGGCGGAGCTCGCCGAAGGACGGTGAGGCGGAGGAGAACGACGGCGGCGCACGGCGCGGGAGGCGAGGTGCGGGAGCCGTTCGGGCGCGGCGGCGGCGGAGCGAAGGAGCCGGGGGCGGGATCTGGCGGCGGCTGCTGGGGGCTCGCGCGGGCCTGCAACGGGCCTGGCGGGCCGCGGTGGTGGGAGGCGCTGTGGAGGCGACGTGGCGGCAGGGGATTGGCTGCGGGCGCGGCTGGACATGTCCGGCGGCGGGGCGGATATGTCTGGCGCGCGAAGGAGGAAGAGGTAGGGTTTGATCTGCGCGAAAAAGGAGAGGGAGGCACCTATTTATAGCTAGTGGGAGCTAGGAGTGTCCAAATGAGGAGCCGTTCGCGGCCACGCGATTGTGATCGAACGGCCAAGAGCATGAAGGCGTTATAATGGGCTAGGTGGGCTGTGTGAAAGGGGTGCCGGGCCAAAAGGAAAAAGGCTTCCGGCGGTTAACACGGTTAACCGTTGGGCTATCAAACAAGCTCCGAACGCGACGAAACTTGACAGGCGGTCTACCTATGCTATAAAAAGAACACACGCCAAGTTTCAACCCATTCCGAGACCGTTTTTCGGCCACTCATAAAATAAATATTCGGAGGCGCCGCGGGCGCGTGCAAGTGTGTTTGGGCTCAAAACGGACAACGGAAAGGATGAGGGGACTCGGGCAGATGCAAGTTTTGAAAACATGATGATGCAAGCACACGATGACAAGGCAAAGATGCACACTTCTCCTCATATTCAATTCACTTAGTATGAAAGTTTTTACTACATTCATTTTGGATGCCTATCATGTGAAGGCTAGTTTTATAGCCAAAGCACATTACCATGCTGTTTTAATAGACTCTCTATAGGATATAAGTGAAGCATGAGAGATTAACAATTTTTTCAAAATATAATCACCACCGTGCTCTAAAAGATATAAGGGAAGCACTAGAGCAAAAACTATTCAACTCAAAAGATATAAGTGAAGCACATAGAGTGTTCTAACAATTCCTAGGCCATATTTATCTCTCTCAAAAAAGGTGTGTCCAGCAAGGATAATTGTGGCAAACTAACAAGCAAAGAATCAAATAATACACGACGCTCCAAGTAAAACACATATCATGTGGTGAATAAGAATATAGCTCCGAGTATAGTTACCGATAGATGAAGACGAAAGAGGGGATGCTTCCTGGGGCATCCCCAATCTTAGGCTTTTGGTTGTCCTTGAATTTTACCTTGGGGTGCCTTGGGCATCCCCAAGCTTAGGCTCTTGCCACTCTTTGTTCCATAGTCCATCAAAGCAATACTCAAAACTTGAAAACTTCACAACACAAAACTTAGACAAAAATCTCGTGAGCTCCGTTAGTATAAGAAAACAAACCACTACTCAAAGGTACTGTAATGAACTCATTCTTTGTTTATATTGGTGTTAAACCTACTGTATTCCAACGTCTCTATGATTCACACTCCCCAATACTAATCATAGATTCATCAAAATAAGCAAACAACACACGTAAAACAGAATCTGTCGAAAACAGAACAGTCTGTAGTAATCTGTAACTTTCGCATACTTCTGTAACAACAAAAAATTGAAATAAATTGTTAAACATGAGGAATTTGTCTATTAATCATCTGCAAAAAGAATCAACTAAATAGCACACTCCAGCAAAATCTGGTGACCATTCTAGCAAGCGCTAGTGATTCTGTTTTTCACAGCAAGATCATATAAACTTCGCACAAGTCTTCCCAAAGGTTCTACTTGGCACAAACACTAATTAAAACACAAAACCACATCTAAACAGAAGCTAGATGCAATATTTATTCCTAAATAGAAGCAAAAAAATAATATAAAATTGGGTTGCCTCCCAACAAGCGCTATCGTTTTACGCCCCTAGCTAGGTACGATACATGGATAGATATAGGTATTGCCATCTTTGGAAGGCAATTCTTTAATTAAGCACTTGTGATTCTTAGGATCTTCTTTATCCCTATTGATAATCAAACTTTTGGGCAAGAAATCAAGAAATTCAATCACGTCAAAAGGTTCTCTTGCAAAAGTAAGAAAATTAGGATGAACAGTTATATATTTAAGATCAGCGATTCCTTTACTAGATGGTTCACCCTTGTTTATAGGAACATACATGAAGACAATTTAGTGGTAGAAGGATTTGAAGTAGTTTTCATAGCAGAAAGAGCGGAACCCACATTAGTAATAATATCCTCAAGTTTATCGATTCTAGTAGAATCTTGATCTAATTTTTCTTTCACTATGGGTTCCTTTTCTTTAAAAAAAATCAGAATAAGTCCTACCTTGGATCCATATTGGGTAATTTCATTGTGGATCTTTCTATCCAAATTCTCTACCAATTCTACCATAGCAACTTTGTTTTAAATGATTTCTAGCCTTTGCATAACATGCTCCAAAGTTAAAACAGTCCCATTAACCATAAGAGGTGGGGAGCCAAATAATTCAGTCATAGCATTATAAAAGTCAAAAGTATGGCTACCCAAGAAATTCCCTCCGGTAATGGTATCTAAAATATATCTATTCCAAGGAGTTATGCCAACATAAAAATTGCGAAGAAGCACAGAAGTGGAAAGCTTCCTAGTAGATCTATTTTGAGCATTGCAAATTCTATACCAGGCATCTTTTAAGTTTTCTTCCTCCCTTTCTTTAAAATTAAGAACCTCACTCTCGGGAGTATTGATAATGATAGGTGTGGTAGACATGATGACAAGCAAGCAATCCAATACACAAGCAAACAAGAAGCAAGCGAACGGTAAACACACGGCAAAAAGAAGGGCAAATAAAACGGCAAGGGTGAAGTGGGGGAGAGGAAAACGAGAGGCAAAAAAAGTAATGCGAAGGATAAGGGTTTGTGATAGGTACTTGGTATATGAATTTTGTGTAAGCCTCCCTGGCAACAGCGCCAGATATTCTTCTTGCTATTTCTCGAGCTTGCGTTGTATTCCCTCAAAGAGGAAAGGGTGATGCAGCACAATAGCGTAAGTATTTCCCTCAGTTTTTGAGAACCAAGGTATCAATCCAGTAGGAGACCATGCGCGAGTCCCTCGCACCTGCACAATCAAATAAGAACTTCGCAGCCAACGCGGTAAGGGGTTGTCAATCCCTTTACGGTCACTTACGAAAGTGAGATCTGATAGAGATGATAGTTTGATATTTGTGGTATTTTTGGATATAAGAACAGAAAGTAAAAGCGGAAAAGTAAGGTAGATTGTAGATTGATATGTTGAGAATAGACCCGGGGGCCATATTTTTCTCTAGTGGCTTCTCTCATGATAGCGGTATTCTACGGCGGGTAAACAAATTACTGTCGAACAATTGATAGAAAAGCGAATAATTATGAGACTATCTAGGCATGATCATTATATATAGGCATCACATCCGAGACAAGTAGACCGAAATGATTCTGCATCTACTACTATTACTCCACACATCCACCGCTATCCAGCATGCATCTAGAGTATTAAGTTCATAAGAACAGAGTAACGCCTTAAGCAAGATTGATGTAGAGGGATAAACTCAAACTTAGTGATATAAACCCCATCTTTTTATCCTCGATGGCAACAATACAATACGTGCCTTGCTGCCCCTACTGTCACCGGGAAAGGACGCCGCAAGATTGAACCTAAAGCCAAGCACTTCTCCCATTGCAAGAACTATAGATCTAGTAGGCCAAACCAAACCAATAATTCGAAGAGACTTGCAAGGATATTATAATCATACATAAAGAGTTCAGAAAAGAACCAAATATTTCTCATAGATAATCTTGATCATAAACCCAAAATTCATTGGATCTCGACAAACACACCGCAAAAAGAGATTACATCAAATAGATCTCCTCGAAGACCGAGGAGAACTTGGTATTGAGATCCAAAGAGGGAGAAGAAGCCATCTAGATACTAGCTATGGACCCGAAGGTCTGTGGTAAACTACTCACAACTCATGGTGATGCGATGATGATGATGTAGAAGCACTCCATGGTAGATCCCTCCTCCGGCGGAGCTCCGGAATAGGCCCCAAGATGGGATCTCACGGGAACAGAAGGTTGCGGTAGTGGAACTAGGGTTTTCTGTGTTGTTCTGATGGTTTCGGGGTACGTTGGTATATATAGTAGGAAGGAGGGCACCGGGGGCCGGACGTGGGGCCCACGAGGCAGGGGCGCGCCCTGTAGGGGGAGGGCGCCCCCACCCTCGTGGACGCCACCTCAGCCCTATTCCATGGTTCTCAAGTCTCCCGTGCGTATTTTGCTCCAAACATATCTCTCCCGAAGTTTCATTTCGTTTGGACTCCGTTTGATATTCCATTTCTGTAAAACCCTGAAATAGGCAAAAAGAGCAATCTGGACTGGGCCTTTGGGTTAATAGGTTAGTCCCAAAAATAATATAAAAGTGTATAACAAAGCCCATTAAACATCTGAAACATCATAAATAATAGCATGGAACAATCAAAAAATATAGATACGTTGGAGACGTATCAGGGGCACCTCGCGAGGTCCTCGTGACGTAAGAAGTGACGACCAAAGCCAGGCGGGCGCTTGCGGGCGCAGAGTGCCAGTTTCCTCTTCGGTGCTAACGGAGCAGGCACAGGCGCGGAGTCCCGAGGCATCAGGCAAAGGTTTCCATATCGGTGTAACGAGACCAAGACCAGCAGGACGGCAGGATAGACGTCATCGCGGACCCCACGGCGGCGTCACCACGAGAGCCTTTGGCAGCGAAGACCACCTTTTGTCAGGGTAGCTTGTACTAGCTGCCCCCCTTCAAATTTGGCCGTTGTGGGATTCCATCCCACTCAATATTTCGGAAGAGGACCCTGGCCACTATAAATAGGACTAGCCACCACCACAGGGAGGTGGGGGGGATTAGAGACAGAGTTGATCTCATCTGGCACTGGTCAGCTAGAAGGCCACACACCACAAGCTCACCCGAGCTCAAGAACACCTCTCCCCAGGAGGCAGTTCATCCATGTACTAGTTCTTCCTCTGTCGACAAGGCAATCCACCACACCACACTGGATTAGGGTGTTACACCACAACGGTGGCCTGAAACAGTATAAATCTTGTGTCTCTTGTTCATTGGAGCTGACGAGCTAGGCTTAGGGCTGTTGAGTAGACGAGCTAGGGTGGAAGGAGAGATCTTCGTGCGCACCACAGAGTTCGAACCTTAATGGTTTTGCCGGAACCCCACACCCGACACATGCGGAAGTTGATTCGATACTATAGAAGTAGTAACATCATTGTTCCACTTTTTGGAGAGTCGAAGAGCCAAGCGCAACCCGAACGTGTCAGTTCTGTAAGGGTGGGGCGTGGTGCATCAGTTTTGTGGCAATTCTTTTCTGCTACTGTTTGCATCCAATAGGTGCCACCGTCGGATGCAGATCTTACAGTTATTATGGCGATTGCTAGTAATAGTCACCTTACAAAAATCAAATAATCCCAATACAAACTCGAGCACATTTCTTGTTTCTAGACATGAACATGAATCAACCAATGAGAGACGTGGGACGTAGTACCTAGCACGGCATGTAACGGTCAGTTCAGAGCAAGTACAATAGTGTGCTTATAGCTTTCTTACATGGAAACTTTGCCTATGAGTGAATCTACATAGTAAATAAATACGTATTAAGTTCTCTCGTTGTCCTCTCTGCCTTGATCACGGTGCACAATATTGAGTATACTACTACTGACTAGTCTCCTTTTGACACATATTTACATTAGTATGGCTTGAATGCCAACGGGGGAGAGGGTAGCGGTTCCCGAAATGTTGAATGGTCAATGATGCCTCCGCATTCAATTAGCATGCAGATGTAAGTAATTGGAGAAGCAGAATTGAGCCAGCACGGTGTGAATGCAATGTAGTTTGGACTCTCATATAAAAGTTCCTGCCCACTCCAATCCATCCACTCCTAGGCTTTGCACAACACTGCTGATAACCCTCAACCGTAAGGGATCGAGATAGTCTTCGCGGGTAAGAATAACCCAATTTATAGATTCGACACACGGGGAGCCAAAGAGTATTTATAAGCTTTGACAGTTGAGTTGTCAATTCAAGCGCACCTAAAATATACTTACTTGCAACAAAAGATAAGTGGTAACGGTGATATGATAGTGATGGTGGTGACAACAAAAGTGAACAGCAAAAGTAACAACTAATAACCAGCAGGATTGAAACATTGTAGGCTAGGGAGATGGATGGTTGGGCGCTGCATGGATGAGATACATCCTGAATCTAACTTGGGGCAAGGCACACAGAAAAGTAATGATCATCTAGGCAAATATCAAACATTAGGCATGTATCCCACAGGTAGTTGTACGTGCTTGCAATAAGAACTTGCACAACATCTTTTGTCCTACCATCCCGCTACGAACGGGGCCAAAAGGAACTTATGGAGATTAAGGTACTCCTGTCAAAGAGTACCGGAACAAAGCAATAAACTCAATGGATACATGGAATCCTCAAATTATGGACCATCCCCTTTGGTGTCCCAAGCTGTCACCTTTGGGATCGCTGGTTCCGGACCATAATAGGTGCAAACAACTCATAGATATGATCAAGAACACAAATATATTCATGCAAACACATAGGGTTCAGATCTGAAAACATGGCACTCGGGCACAAAGTGACAAGAATTAAGAGCAACAAGTTGAAGCAAAGATGATAAACACCAAAGTAGATGATAGGAAACATGCCCCCAACAATCTGATAAACTATTACATGATCTAACTCATCCAATCCCTACCATCCCCTTTGCCTACAGAAGGGAATTACTCACACATGGAAGGAGAAGTCATGGAGGGAGGATGGAGTGGTGATTATGATGACGATGGTGATGATCTCCCCTCTCCGGAGGCCAAATCAGCCTCCAGATTAGCCCTCCGAAGAAGAACAGAGGGTGGCGGCGGCTCCGCGACGGAAACTGGAAAAACGACTTCTGTTCTGGGGTTTCCTCGCCACAGGAATAAATAGGAGCCAAGGTAGGGCACCAGAGTTGGGAGGACCCTCCCAGGCGGCCTCCTGGCACGACCAGGGGTGGGGCCGCGCCAGCAGGGCGCCTGGGGCCCCCCTGGCTGCCCTCTGGCCCCACTTCTGGCACAATGGCCCTTCGGGCGCGTGGATTTTCTGTGATTTTTCTTGGAATTTTCTGAGACACCTAAAAATCCATTTTCCTGCACACAGTAAAACCATACAGGCAGCTCTGCTGAAAACGGCGTCATTCCGGGTTAGTTTAGTTCAAATCATGCAAGAATGAGGGCAAAACAATAGCAAAAGTGTTTGGAAAAGTAGATACGTTTGAGACGTATCAACTCCCCCAAGCTTAGAATATTCCTTGTCCTCAAGCAATTCAGTTCAACGAATTGGACGCGACAATGAAAACTTTGACAAACTCTTTTGCTTCATTAGATGTATATAAGCATGTACTACGAAAAGAGTCTAGCAAGTATTGAAACAATGCTATGAGGACAATGCACGAAGCAATCCTTCTTTCAAGTGACCAATCACAAATAACTAAAAGTAAATAATATGCTACTGAAAATCAAGACAAGATTACATTGCACATAGCTTGAACATACTAGAGTGGTATCTCGCTAGCCTCCATGAGTGAAGCAAAACATAAATGCAGAAACTCCCACAGAGTTTTAAATGAGACTAGAACTAAGAATTTTAGAATAAATAATACCACAAGCATGCAGAAGACAGTGTAA
The DNA here is from genome assembly GCA_902687465.1 of Secale cereale. Taxonomy (NCBI): domain Eukaryota; kingdom Viridiplantae; phylum Streptophyta; class Magnoliopsida; order Poales; family Poaceae; genus Secale; species Secale cereale. The sequence continues at coordinate 228,258,509 of LR738715.1, read as the reverse complement.
TACTTCGGGACAATGCACATTACACTCAGAATGACAATTATGCTCTCCTAGTTGGTGCTTTGAAGAAAGAAGGTGGAGACTCTCGAACCGTGGAATTTGATGGCGAGGTTGAAAACCCGTGGTTGGAAGCAAAGACTAAACATGTACCAAAGCTCTTGGTTTTGAAAATAGAGGTAAAAATGATTTTGGGAGGTGCATATTTCATCAACGAATGCTAGTAGACAACCCAATCACTTCTTATGCTAGACATGTTTCAAGGAACGGCTCCCAAGATGGGGACGATCACATCCCCTTAATCTCCTTTGTTTATCACTACCAAAGTTTCCTGATTTCTCATAAACAAAGCGTGAAGGAGGGTTTGTTGGTTGTGATTATCTTTTGTGAGCTGGGCGCACTCATGCCAGTCCCTCCTCGTATTAGGGGTTTGCAGATTAGACATGCAATCCCGGGATAAAACATGTCCAACATAAGAAGATCATGAATTACCTACTACTTCCTCATGAGCTAAAACAGAGGCACAAAACAGGAGTAAATTTGAATAATTTCGAGATGGTACAAGAAAGTCTTCGTTAGGATGGCCGGTAAATACCACATAGGAAGGTATGGTGGACTCATATGGAATAACTGGTTTGAAAGGATTTGGATGCACAAGCAGAATTCCGCTTAGTGCGAGCGAAGGCTAGCAAGAGACTGGGAAGCGACCAACTAGAGAGCAATAACGGTCATAATCATGCAGAGCGACAAAGCAACATTGAATCGGGCATGAAAGTGATATAACTATTCTGAAACTCAAAGATCATCAAGGCAAAGCAGACTTTTTAGTCTTAAACATGTGTAAACATGTGCCAAGTCAATCCAAGAATTCTCCAAAGGGAAATACCACCTTAGTATACCAAACTATGAACAATGCAATGCATGTAAATCATTTCAATAACACATTATATACTCTAGCTATTTGAGATTAGCCACAAGGAAAGCATGAACCACTGGGAAAGCATTGTGAACATAGCACTATGTCGCTACAAGCTGGTCTCTAGATCATAAGTACAGGCATATGTACAAAAGTAGAAACAAGAAGAGTTCATACCGGTTTTCCTTGTTGCTTCCCTTCCGTCGATCTTCGTCATTACTGCCTTGTCACTTGCACGATCGAACGTAGGAAATATAATTAAATGCCATCACGGACTCGAGCTGAACTCTGAAAACAAAGCAAACTAAAGAGAGAAAGGAAATCTTTTTGGGTTTTTTCAAAGGTTGAACGAAAGCAAAAGAAAGAGAAAATCTTTTTGTTGTTTTTGCAAAGAAAGAAACAAAGAAGAACGGGCAAAAGCTTCGAAAAGATCAAAGCGAACAAAAATAAAACGGATAATACAATGGAAAAGTGAGAAGGGCACATACTCCCCCAAGCTTAGGCTTTTGGCCTAAGTTGGTAGTAGCTACTGCCCCCAGGAGCCTCCTGCTCTGGGGTGGTACTGGTGAGTCCAAGGGTCGTATAAGCATTCCGGCGCGTACACCGAAGTCCTCAGATCCTCCCACGAAGAAGGGTCCGCACTCCAAGCAGAGGAAGACCCTTCACCAAACTGGGTGACGGTCTCCCCCTGAAAAGGTGGTAACTCACCGTGCTCCTCCTCGTCGGGCACAACCCCCTCCATGGGGTTATGAAACTGATGCTAGACCATGAACTCATCGAACTGGATAACATCAAAGGACCATATGTTCCTGCGAGAAAAATCAAACAAAAGAGGTGCAGGTAGACGGATCTTGCGTTCCGCGGTAGTTCCGAAACGCAAGATATAAACAAGGTTACCAAACTTAGAAGTCATGTTAACAAACTTATGCCTTTTCATATCAGCAAGCTCAAAACTTAAATAAGTAAAAGGCTTATCATCAGGGTGTGGGGTGCCTTTAAGATACTCTAAGATAAGTGTGGCATAAACGCCACCAAATAAATTTCCCTTGTTACCGTTCATAGCAAGGCGTCGAGCAATTAAGGCACCCACATTATAATCAAACCTCCCTGAGAGGGCGGTTGCCAGGATTGCAATATCCGGCGCAGAAATGCAACTCGTGTTGTCACGAGCTAACACCCCTCTAGCAAGATAATACGCAAAATACCTGAGGTGAGGGAATAAGATGCTGGAGATTTTTGACCGATGAATATCCCTCGTATCCATGCTGCAGAGAGAGTTGAAGACGGTTCTCAGCTCGAAGGGCTGAGAGGTCATCTTCGTCGTCCGCCCAACGTTTGGCACACCTATTATTTCACAAAACTTTTCCAAGGGCATGGTCAAAAGATTATTGTAAATTTTTAACTCAATAGAACCAGTATCAAGGTTATATCTAAAACTATTAATGAAACCGGAGGTGAGTTTTTGATACTGAGCAACACGGCACGTGACGAGCCATGTCAGACCTGCATTAGCACAAAGATTATAAAACTCATCCTTAATTCCTGCAGCTTCAAGGAATTCATCACATGGGAACATCATCGCACGTGCTGGATTTGTGTCTTCCAACAACTCTAGGGGCACATGATCTTCATTGTAGCTCACCCTAGTAGTCGAGGGTGAAGTTGCGGCTCTAGTAACTCGATCGGAGCGCGCGGGCTTCTTCTTCTCAAGCCACCCCTTTGCCCTTTCTAACAAACTCATTTCTGAAATTTTTGGCAAATTACAAAAACAAGGATTTAAACAAAGTGGGTTAAGGCAAACTACTCAACTCACTTACCTAAGGCATAAACTTGCATCAAAACTTGGAAAATAAATTTCTACACATGCATGCAAACTCATCTACACAGCACCAAGAACTACTAAATACTCACAAATGAAGCCACCAACCAAAAATCTAATTGGAGGGGTGGAGGAGTTACATACCAGGGAGTATTTGTTCAAAATCTCAGCTCGAATGATAGGCTGTAGAGAGAGATCAAAAATTGCCTCCAAGAATAGCAAGAACGCAAGAACAGGTGCAGAACTCGTGTTATCGGAGAGAAAGAGAGAGAGAGAGGAAGAAGACTCACCTGGAGGCGGGACCTGTGGGCCCCAGGCGCCCTATGGGTGCATCCAGGGGGCAGGCCGCGCCAGCTGGCCGCCTGGGCCACTGGTGGCCCCTCCTGGTCAGCCCCAGGTGCCTCTGGGTCACTCCCGGCATGGAAATTTTAATTTTTATTTTTCTGGAATTTTTCTGAAAACTTCACTGTTGAATTTTTTTCAAAGTTCAAAAAGCTGCAAAACTTTCTGAAAACTTAAAGCAGTGATTAGTATTGTGAAGCTTCAAAAACACAAACACTTGGTACAGCAAGGAGAACAAAAGCTAAAACAAATGAAAACATAACAAGCTCAACTTTTTACCTATATAAAACATGCTCACTAGTAAGGTTGATCAAGTCTTACCAACAAACCGGCGATATATAGAGCAAAAAGTTCCACCTCTTACGAAGTGATCATTGCACCTTTACTTTAATGGACATTGTCCCCACCATAATAGTTTCGTATTTGTGGTGCACATGTAGTGGACAGTCCCATTCTCCAATCTTCATGGTCTCGATATTTTCTATAGAGTTGAGGCCATGCCTCTTGTCGGTCTTCTGTGGAAAATACACCGTGTGTTCTTTATCATTCACATTGAAGGTAACCTTTCCTTTATTGCAATCAATAATAGCACCTGTGGTGTTAAGAAAAGGTCTACCAAGAATAATGGACATGCTCCCATCCTCGAGCATGTCAAGCACGACAAAATCAGTAAGGATCAAACAATTAGCAACTTCTACGGGAACATCCTCACAAATACCTATCGGGACGGCTGTTGACTTGTCAGCCATCTGAAGAGAGATATATGTAGGAATTAGTTTCTCTAAACAAAGCCTCTTGTAAAGAGAGAAAGGCATAACACTCACTCCTGCTCCAGGATCACATAAAGCAGTTTTGACATAATTATTCTTTATGGAGCAAGGAATGGTGGGTATACCTGGATCACCAAGCTTCTCAGGAATCTTGCCACTGAAAGAGTAGTTAGCAAGCATAGTAGATATTGCTTCATTAGGAACTTTTCTTTTATTAGTAACAATATCTTTCATATATTTTGAATAGGGAGGTAACTTAATAGCATCGGTCAAAGGGATTTGAAGAAAAAGAGGTTTCATCCACTCACAAAACTTATTGTAATGCTCTTCTTCTTTAGATTTGAGAGACTTACCTAGAAAGGGCATGGGTTTCTGTATCCATGGTTCTCTTTCCTTCCCATGTCTTCTTGCGACGAAGTCTTCTCTAGTGTACTTCTTGCGTTTGTCAGGTGCTTCTTCTTCTCGAACTTCAGGCGGATCATTCTTCTCCTTATCCTTATCTTCAGGTTCGGCACCGTCTTCAGTCTCAGCATCGGAGGTAGATATACTGTTGGGATCAACAGCTGGCTCTTCACTTGTAATAGGATCATTGGAATTGTCAGCCTCCTTGTGTTTCTTCTTCTTCTTCTTTGGAGAGCCAACAATTTCTTCTTCCTGCATTTGAGAATTTTGCTCGATTCTCCTTGGATGCCCCTCTGGATAGAGAGGATCTTGAGTGCTAGTTCCTCCTCAGGTCTTAATCCCGAAGGCCTGTAAATCATCTTGTTTGGTATTGTTAGCAAGCAAATCTTTTTGCACATTAGAAATTTGTTCAAGCTGAGTTTGAACCATATGAGAATGCTTCACAAGACATTTAACATCATTAACTGTTCTACCTAGAACATCAAGCAAACTTTTGATAGCAAGGGAATTATCATGCAATTGACTTTGTATCCTCTCATTAAAATGACTTTGCTTCATAATAAAATTATCAAGCTCATCTAAACATTGATCAGGAGGCTTACCATGAGGGATGTCACTTGCGTTGAAATCTAAAAGAGAGTGTATCTCTACCATAGGAGGGTGAGTGGTAGGCTCACACAACTTCTCAATAGGGGGTAGATTCTTCACGTCTTCAGTTTCAATACCCTTCTCTTTAATAGACTTCTTTGCTTCTTGCATATCTTCGGGGCTTAGAACAAGCATGCCCCTCTTCTTTGGTGGTGGAGGTGGTTCAGGGACGGACCAATCTTCATGGTTTTTGGCAATCCTGCCCATCAATTCTTCTGCATTGTCCGACGTTCTTTTCCTGAAAACACAACCAGCACAACTATCCAAATAGGAACTGGATTCATCAGTTAGACCAGCATAAAATATACCGATTAATTCATTCTTAGGGACTCCATGTCCTGGTCTAGCCTGGATCAGACTACAGTACCTCCCCCAAGCTTTAGGGAGGTGCTCGTCCTGCAACTATTTAAAGTTATAAATTCTTTGTAAAGCAGCATGTTGCATATGAGCAGGAAAGTACTTATCAACAAAAGAGTGAGCTAAGTCTTGAGGACTCTTAATGGAACCACATGGTAGTGCATCATACCATGTTTTAGCACCTTCCTTCAAAGAGAAAGGAAGAAGCTTAATCACATAAAAGTTTCGTATCTTTTCATTCGTGGTAAACAAGCCACCCAACTCAGTGAGTTTGGTCAGGTGTGCAATAGCATCATCGTTTTCTCTGCCATAAAAGGGGTCAGCTTCAACCATAGATATAAGTGAAAGATCAACAGAGAAATCATAATCAGGATCATTGATGCATATAGGAGATGTAGCAAATTCAGGATCAGGAACAGTCTTGTTCTTCAAGGAGTGTTTTTCAAGCAGCTTCTTAATAGCTTCAGGGTCAGAGTTGGCAAACTCTGTCAGTTCCCTGCATAAATCATCATCAAGCATAATGTAATCATCATCAAGGAGTCTCTCCTTGAGTTTACTCAAATCAGGATAATCATAAGTTCCACCAATAGGGTAGCGAGTAACAGGAATTTCAATTCCAGATTTTTTTGCAGCAGCAGCGATCTGTTTCTCAAGAGCATAACCAAGTGAACCAATATCATCAAGAGTAGTAGAAGCATCATCAAAAGTATCGGACATAGTAACAGATTCAGTAGAAGCATCATGTGGTGGTGGTGAGGCAAACTTTCTCATAACAGAAGGTGAATCAAGTGTAGCACTAGTGTTCAGAACAGTACCTCTTCTTGTAGTGGATAGTAAGATCGGAACCTTGGGGTCTCCTTTCTTACCCATAGCGGATGAAGTGCAGCAGGTAGGATACTTCAAATAGACTTGTAAATATTGCTATGCTCCCCGGCAACGGCGCCAGAAAACGGTACTTGATAACCCTCAACCGTAAGGGATCGAGATAGTCTTCGCGTGTAAGAATAACCCAATTTATAGATTCGACACACGGGGAGCCAAAGAGTATTTATAAGCTTTGACAGTTGAGTTGTCAATTCAACCGCACCTGAAATATAGTTACTTGCAACAAAAGATAAGTGGTAACAGTGATATGATAGTGATGGTGGTGACAGCAAAAGTGAACAGCAAAAGTAACAACTAATAACCAGCAGGATTGAAACACTGTAGGCTAGGGAGATGGATGGTTGGGCGCTGCATGGATGAGATACATCATGAATCTAACTTGGGGCAAGGCACACAGAAAAGTAATGATCATCTAGGCAAATATCAAACATTAGGCATGTATCCCACAGGTAGTTGTACGTGCTTGCAATAAGAACTTGCACAACATCTTTTGTCCTACCATCCCGCTACGAACGGGGCCAAAAGAAACTTATGGAGATTAAGGTACTCCTGTCAAAGAGCACCGGAACAAAGCAATAAACTCAATGGATACATGGAATCCTCAAATTATGGACCATCCCCTTTGGTGTCCCAAGCTACCACCTTTGGGATCGCCGGTTCCGGACCATAATAGGTGCAAACAACTCATAGATAGGATCAAGAACACAAATATATTCATGCAGACACATAGGGTTCAGATCTAAAAACATGGCACTCGGGCCCAAAGTGACAATCATTAAGAGCAACAAGTTGAAGCAAAGATGATAAACACCAAAGTAGATGATAGGCAACATGCCCCCAACAATCTGATAAACTATTACATGATCTAACTCATCCAATCCCTACCATCCCCTTTGCCTACAGTAGGGAATTACTCACACATGGAAGGAGAAGTCATGGAGGGAGGATGGAGTGGTGATGATGATGACGATGGCGACGATCTCCCCTCTCCGGAGGCCAAATCAGCCTCCAGATTAGCCCTCCCGAAGAAGAACAGAGGGTGGCGGCGGCTCCGCGACGAAAATTGGAAAAACGACTTCTGTTCTGGGGTTTCCTCGCCACGGGAATAAATAGGAGCCAAGGTAGGGCATCAGAGGGGGGAGGACCCTCCCAGGCGGCCTCCTGGCGCGGCCAGTGGTGGGGCCGCGCCAGCAGGGCACCTGGGGCCTCCCTGGCTGCCCTCTGGCCCCACTTCTGGCACAATGGCCCTTCGGGTGCGTGGATTTTCTGTCATTTTTCTTGGAATTTTCTGAGACACCTAAAAATCCATTTTCTCGCACACAATAAAACCATACAGGCAGCTCTGCTGAAAACAGCGTCAGTCCGGGTTAGTTTAGTTCAAATCATGCAAGAATGAGGGCAAAACAATAGCAAAAGTGTTTGGAAATGTAGATACGTTTGAGACGTATCAACTGCCCACTCCAATCCAAGACCAAGACCAAGTGACCATAAGCCACAAGCACCCATGGCATCATGGACGCGAGCGGCATTCGGCTGTGCCAGATCGTCCAAGACACCGGCTCATGGCCTTGCACCATGCAGTGTTTCCAGTCAGTGCTGGCGACCACCGGTGTCATAGCCCTCGTCGATGTAGACTTCGCCTCTCGCATTTACGAGATGATGGTCGGCTCCATCCACAAGTTCACCACCGTCAAGAAGCATGCGAACGACATTGCCATACTGCTCCAGCCCGCGTGCCCAGGCTCCTCGTTGCCTACCACCCTCATCGGCCTCCAAGGTGACAAACTCTTTGAAGCACTGGTGGTCCTGCAGCTGCCAGAGGTCACGATGAAGAATGTGCACCTCGAGGTCGCGCTTGCCGCGCAACGCCTCACCATGCAAGAAACTGTCGACCTGCACATCCACGTCTACGAGGAAATCACCTACTTAGGCCACTACAAGGCCAAGGAGGACAGAAAGACATTGGCCTCCTTCCAGCGGCTGAAATCTTTGGACGCCATTGTTTGGAAGCACGCCGACCTGGCCACGAAAGCCGCTGCTACTTAGCCGCCATTTGGTGCATCGGCGCCCTAAGTCGAGGAGGTGGACATCGTCGATGGATGCATCTTTCCTGTAACCAGCAATGTAGCGCCTTGTGGCCTTAATGTTTTATTAGTGTATGGCATTTTTATTCCAGTCGTAAATGACATGTGTGATCCCTTGCTCATATTTGGCGTTAATTATATGTAGTATCTCTGTCTTCGTCCTGTTGTACTACCTAGGTCCTGGTTTATTAGTCCCTTTTGTAATTTGTGCTAAATTTTGACCAAAGATTTAACTGATAAAATGTTAGTGCATGTCAACAAAAATTATATCATTTGATTTGTATTTGAACATAATTTTCAATGATATAATTTTGGTGACATGCATGAACCTTTTTTAGTCAAATTTATGGTCAAAATTTGGCATAGATTATGACGGGGAGCAATAAAAGAGTACGGAGGTAGACTGGTCCGTCACCATCGTGTTTTGTGTCTAATTTTGACTTCAGCGACCCAACCTCCATGGAGGTAGTACTGTATATATTGGCGCGACAACCAAACTTATATATTCAAAACTGAGTGTTACAACAAGTCACGAGTTCAAAATGAGAAAGTGGAATAAGTACATCATGCCTGTGCCGAGTTAGGATCCTCTGCAGTAGAGCACCATGCAGTACGGTCACTGCCATATGGACCCGACCCCACATGTCATCCGCACTACAACACCATACAATACTGCAGAGGATCTCAACCCGCCTATGCCGTTTGCGTCACACCCCCACATGGTTTGTCCGGCACGCCGCTCAAGCTAGGGAACGCTTGTTTTCTTAGAATTTTCACTGTCAGGTGGGGCCGCAGTTGAGCAAACCGACTATCGGAAAATCCCCACCCCGCCCACCACTCCACGCCTGAGTTAGAATTGGAAGAGAGAAACGAGGGAGAAGAGCTAACTGTAGCATGGTAACATGCACGCGCACCAGTAATTAATGACTATAGTGAGTAGTCATATCACAAGTCCCTGTTTTTCCAGCAGTAACGCGCCGTCAAATCCCAGCCTAACTTTCCATTAGTAAGTTAAATCCGCTACTCCCTCACTCTCCTGGACTCTCTGTCAAATCGACTATGTGAAAACTCCCACACACACTGCCCGGGAAAATCCCCGCCCTCAACTTTTAACTACTCATAGTATAATTTTGTATCGATGAATTGCG
>LR738715.1:228135980-228249134 GCA_902687465.1 Secale cereale | reverse complement strand
TTCCATTAGTAAGTTAAATCCGCTACTCCCTCACTCTCCTGGACTCCGCAGTTGAGCAAACCGACTATCGGAAAATCCCTACCCCACCCACCGCACCACGCCTGAGTTAGAATTGGAAGAGAGAAACGAGGGAGAAGAGCTAACTGTAGCACGGTAACATGCACGCGCACCAGTAATTAATGACTATAGTGAGTAGTCATATCACAAGTCCCCGTTTTTCCAGCAGTAACGCGCCGTCAAATCCCAGCCTAACTTTCCATTAGTAAGTTAAATCCGCTACTCCCTCACTCTCCTGGACTCTCTGTCAAATCGACTATGTGAAAACTCCCACACACACTGCCCGGGAAAATCCCCGCCCTCAACTTTTAACTACTCATAGTATAATTTTGTATCGATGAATTGCGCCATGGAGCAGAAAACCAAAACAAAAATGTGGTACATGTAAACAAATATACAGTTCAAGCTCTATCTAGCGATTCGGAATGTAAACCGTGCATATGTTTATACGTATAAGTTACTTCAAAGTACTGAGTCCATTGATGCAATGTGGTCAAACTGTACCATCGATATCTCAAAGCCAAAATAGTTTGAGCTTGTTTGTTCTATATAAATACTATTGTATGTTTATTCACCCGTGGGGTTGTTCGATGAATGGAGGGCCGGGGAGAAGAAGTGAACAATACTAGTACTAGTAAGTAGGAGTAATACAGTTAGTCACGTTAAATAGAGAGTTTCTTTTCTTTAATGCCACGTACACAAATTGAAACGCTTGTTGTGGAGAGAAAAAGATAATCACCCAATATATATATTTAGGCAGGGGCATGCGTGCCTGCTTTACTAGGGTTGCTCTCTTCATTCTCTCATCTTCTCCAGATCGAAACAAGACATCAGTAGCAGCATTTTCTCTCTGCTCACCGCTGGCCATAGATCCAGTCGGATCCCTTCGGCCGGTGTGTGTAGGGGACTAGGTGCATTGTTCATGCGGTCATCAGCGGTGAGGGAGGAAACCCACAACTGCCGGCGAGTCCCGATCCTCCGCTCGTGCCGTTCTCTCCGACACAGTGCCGGCTTGGGAGGTCCTCCGACCCTTCTTCCTCCCTGCCGTATTGTGGGCAGTTCCGCGTGCCGCAGGTCTCCTAGCCACACCCCGATTACCCTCAGATATGAGTTTCTTCGAAAGCAGCCTTGCTCTACTGCCCCAGGTACCCATGTGTCTGCATGTGGATCCTTTTCTACTTCCTTTAACTCTCCCAAACCCACCTAAATTTTTAGTATTATTAGAGGTAAAGCTACTTCATGCAGTCGAATCTAGGACTTGGTTGAAACAACGAAGAAAGGGGGGTAAAGTGTACTAGCATGAATCTAGGACTTGATTCAAAGAGGAAATAACAGGGGGGGGGTAGTAGAGACTGGATACCCAACTGGTCTCTTGGTTGAAAAGGGAAATAAAGGGAAAAGGAAGTAAAAACCGGATAAGGAACAAATCTCTATTATTGGTTGAAAAAAGGATAGAAAGTGGCGGCTGGTGGACAAGTCAACAGAGTATGTCCAGGATTTGATTTGCTGCCCTCACATAGTAAAAGGTCTCCAGGATTAGATTTTCTACCCTCACAGAGTATGAACAAACTCGGCATCACCACTTTATTCCTCCTTGTAGATACGTTGTGCTGATGCGTCCATTGTCGCATGTCCTTTTACCAACTTTTTGCTATAGTTAACATAAGGGCGCATGTAAAATTAAGCAATCACACTGTTACCGCAATGATATGTGTGACCAGTGTTATTGTTAATCTAATGCCTCTAGTAATATGATGCAATTAAACTGTGTTACAAATGGTACTCCTGCTGTTTTTACCAGTATGATAAGTAAGTTGCTTCTTTACGTTGCTGAGTGTCCTGGTGTCCCCACTGTCCCATGCCCTTAAACCAACTCGTTAGCTGTCGTTGATCTACTATATCTGGTAAACAAGCAATGCCACCATTAAAGTATTCCCATATTTGACGAATTTCATTGTTGATCGTAATGCTTCCGATAACATGAAGCAATGCCGCCATTTTAAAATTTCTACTGTTCTTGTGTGATTGCCATGAACATAATCAAGATGCTTCTTTCAATTTCGTGTATGTTTCGTATCTCGTTGTTGACCAGTAACTGCTTTATTCATATGTTTTTTGTGCCGATATTGATATCCATTTCACGTTGTTGCTATTGTGACCTTTTGGTGAACTGCACAAAACACTTTTTTTTGAATGAGTGTCTTGTGCAGTTCAACTAAAATGTCATGTGCAACGTCTCTGAATTTTGGTTGAACTACACAAAGGATGATTGGATTTTCCAACATCTCCGTCAAACTCTGCTGGTAATCCCGTGCAACATTTTATTAGCCTTTGCAAGATGAGCCGTCACTGTCACCACAATGGAACTTTATTTTAGTGGAGCTGCACAAAAGGATAACCGAATTATAGTTGCACCATGCATGATCAGGACAGCTAACATTAATGTTGCTCAATTTTAGTGGAACTACTGAAGAAGAACCTGCCAACACATGAGAGCAAGTACTTCTTGCTAGCTGCATGATGCAATCTTTGCTTTATTTCAGGCGGATTGCAGAAAAAGGTCGCATGAATTGAATCATCCGAGTGGATCTGCAGGTTCACCACATAGAGTCGTGGCGGTGTAGGGGCCCTCTCTACTGCTACACCGAGGTGTTAATGGATCTCAACTAATCTTCTTCATGGCAAGATACGTGGACATGAAGAATAACTTGATCTCCCAAAGTCATCTCACACAGGTAAGTACTGTCCATTATCAACATGATTGTGCTTTTTCGTACTATGCTAACATTGTATTTTTTAAATAAAACTATTCTATCACAATCTATTCTCGTTTTGGAAATAAAGTTGATTTAACTAGTGCCAATATTATAGTAGTCATGCTCTTTCTTATCTATGCAAACAGGAATACCCAACTACAGATGTTGTGATGGTCAAATGCATTCGCCCAGGGTTGTATGACACGGCTAGCCAAGATGAATTTAATCACGAGATTCACTTTATGTAAAGTCTCTAAAGTGCCATGTGTGTGTGCAAGGTGGAAAGAGATATTTCAGGACGTTGATTGATGATTCCACTAGATTTTGCTATGTGTATTTGCTAAATACTAAGGACGGGGCTCTATACACACTACTTCAAAATCTAGAAGGCCCTCTTGTGCATAAATTGGAAGTGGTAGTGTCACCAGGGATGCAGAATATTTCAGGTGCCAATGTTTGACCTGTGTGGCCTTAAAAAGGAATGGTTCAATGTTAAAGCAAATCCTTGAATCAAATTGCTTACAATCTCACAATGTTTAAGTTGTACAGTTACGATTGGCTCCGAGTTGTGAATCATTGAGACGTGTAGGCATCTTTGTTGTACTTATTATTATTTGAACTAATGGGTTGGTTCTGCATCTTGCAAGCTGGGAATCATTGTGATGTGTAGGCATCTTTGTTTTACTTATTATTTGAATCATATTGGTTGGTTCTAAATCTTGCAAGTTGGGAAACACAGCATGATGATGCAGAGGACAGCAACCATAATTAGCTATTCAAACTTGGTAGTATTGTCTGTGTGAAAGTGCGGCAAATGATCTGATCGTTTGCGTCCTAAGAATAATAATTCTAATTGTTGTGCATGTTTCTCCTGTGGCACTGAGAGAACGAGCCAATGCTTTGGTTGTTTTAAGAATAAATTTTAATTAAAGATAATATAATTTTTGTAAAGTGACCACCAACACTTGCTATAATAGTACCAATAGAGACCAGCTCGTGAACTAGAGGGGGCATGTTCTGCCGGGCGTGCAGCGGGTGAGGGAGGTGTAGTAACTGTTGTCGCATGTACACACTCAGTTTCCTATTGGATGCAGTTCCCCGAGCGCTGAAAAACTAACCGCTGCCACTGCCAACCCACTCGTTCACCATTGATTGGAGTTCACCAAGATTGGAAAAATGAACTGCTGGTGCCACCCCCAGTACCCCAGTACACACCGATCGTCTTCATCACCTCATGCCCCCAATCCCCACAAACGAGAACCGCTACATCAACTATACGTGAGAAGAGACTCCAATGGCGATCTGAGGGGTGAGCCTGCTGGATATGGACTGCACCTTTGAGTTTGCCGTTCATACCCATGGCAGCACCAAGTTGAATGTGATGTGCACCAATGATCCGGACTCGGTGAAGCTCTGCCTCGCCAAGTTCAGGCAGTACCCACAGGAGGAGAAATCACAAGATCGCTGGACTAGGCTTTGTGCCCATCCATTCATCTCCTGACAAGGACCAGCACATCGCCGTCGCCCAGGTTTGCATGTGGGACGAGGTTCTCTTCTACCACTAATGTAGGGTCACTAGAGGTTCTGCAGCATCTGATGCAACAAGCTTGTCGACATCCAGAAGCAATACAAGATCATCGGCAACGGGTAGGAGGACTCCGTGGTTGACCTTCCCGCGACCATCATCGCCCCCCTGCTATGCCAACATGAAAGAAGACATTGATACCAAGAACCTGAACACGTGGGAGTACCTCTTAATCTAGCCTACATAACCTATGTCCTCATGTCCAAGATCCACCTGTACATGTCGTAGCCGTGTAGGCTATGTAGGCTAGTTGAACTGCACAAGACACTCATTCATACAACACATCCGACAGACTCATCAAATTAAAATGATATTTTATTTCGTAAATCAAAAGTTCTTACAAAATAAGAATAATAATTGTTTATATATAACTTGGAAAGTTAACTCCTGGTGATTGCGTAAATAAGCTTGCAAAGATTTTACTGGCCAATGCAGTAATAGACGTACAATCATGCGTTTATGTTTTTATAACATTTCTCCGTCCAACTCAACATGATATTTTCACCCAGCCCAGCAAGTCCGCAGATTTCGAGAAAAATGCAAATGGGCTTTAAATTCTAACATAATATATAAACGGTCTGCATAGACGCTACATCATTGTTTCACCCAATCCACCAAATGGACTGGCTGACATGTGGGCCAGTAGGTCGAAGCCTAAGCAATTTTGCAAAAATAAAAATACAAAGGTCGAAGCCTGTCGGATTCAGGCCTCCACGAAACCCTTGTTAAGTTTGAACAATGGGATGCGTGCAAAGAACTCAACTTCCCCTATCTGCCTACTCGCCGTCTCTACGAACTAGCTCGATGAACAAGAAGGAAAATGACACATGGCTGTTTACTCAGGTTCAGGCCATCTAGCGGTGAGTGGCCCTACTCCTGCAATGTGGTGGATTGCCTCGAGGTGGGCTGAGGATGAACTAGTACAGTGGTTGAACAACCTCAGGAAGTGTGTTCTTGGGAGTGTGGGTGCTGGTCGATCCGATTGATCCGTCCCCTATGGTGGTGGTTAAGTTATATTCATAGAGTCCCTGGTCCTCTTCCCCCAAAATGTAGGTGGGAAGGGAACCCACAATGGCAAAATTTGACGGGGACAACTAGTACATCCTATCCTGACGAAAGGTGTTCTTCGCCTGCGAAGCTTATGATGCTGACGCCATGGTGGGCTTGGTGATGACCTCCGTCCTACAGTCCTGGCGATCCTGGTCTTGTTGCATGGAAATGGAAACCCTTGGCTGATTCCTCGGGACTTCGCGCCTGCGCTTGCCTCCTTAGAACCAAAGAGGAAACCTGTTGTCCTACGCCTGCTGGCGCCGCCTGGCCTTGGTCGTCAGGTCTTGTGTTATCCGAACCTGACGAGGTGGGGGCTTGCACAGAGATCTCCGCTCCTCAGGAGCCAGCCTAGCGGGACCGCTCCTTCCGGAGGTCTTGGTGTCATCCCCCTTTTGAGGCTTGGCCCATCGCGAAGGTCTTGAGTGTCGATGCTGAAGATGGGTCGTACCAGTTCGACGAAGGAGCCATGTCACGGGCCACAGGTAGGCAAGTCTAGGCACCCTGGTTCCCAGAACGCCGATAGTAGCCCCCGAGCCCAAGGCGCGCTCGGACTTGGCTTCGTGGCGAAGCCAAAGGGCAAGGGCGAAGCGCCACAGGTCCCAACCTCGTGTGGCCCAGTTGACACGTAGAGCCGGGCGAGTGGTGGCCGCCTCCACTTCCCTACGCAGCCTTGGCAACCGCTTGACTTGGCGGCCGCCTGTTGCTAGCACGGCCTTGGCAGACTTGACCGCCGCACTCAGACTTGATCCCCCCCCCCCCAGCCTTGCGAACTTGTGGCTTTCCTTCCAGACTCGGTGCCGCACCAATATCCCCTTGTCTCCATTGACCCTAGGTCTAAGAAGAAGAAGGGGAAAGCCATCGCTCTTGCTGAATCTTGGTCGGGCTTGGAGCACACACTCGATTGATCGACGGTGGTCAACTCGGAGGGGTTGGCCAAGGACTGGCTGACCCTTGCCGCCGATTACAATGAGTGGAAGGAGACGACAGTCTGGCCTGCCTCTCGGTCAATGGTCGATGTGAAACCACTGAGATCCCCATTCATCTTCACGCTCTTCTGGCCGACTTGGTCCCTTCTTTCTCCAATTTCTTCAATGCCATACTCTCGCATTACCAGATCTAGGCGCTGCATCTGGACCCTGCGTCCATCATCCTCCTATCCACTTTCACCTTCCTGTGCGAGGCCATGGTGGGAATTACCCCATCTGTCGCCTTGTCCCGCCATTTCTTCTCGCTCCATCTGGTCGACGATCGACAATGCTCGGGGTGCGTGGCCTTCAAAGCCGAGGCGGCGACGGCTGGCTCGGGTATCGACTTCGCGCTCCGCCTGGACATGAAGGGGTTCTGGAAGCAATGGGTGTTCGTGGACGCCACTACATTGAGCCCTCTGCTCCAGCTCCAGCGAGGACCAGCGGACCCCAGCTCCGGCTAGGGCCATGAGAAGCTTATCGATCGCGAGATCGCCTTTGTTTGGACCAGGTTGGCCAGATTGAAAAAGGCCAGGGTGACCGCCCCAATGGTGGCGAGGGAGTTCGTCAGGCGGCGCATTGCCCCGCTTCAGCGCCATTCCCAACCGATGTGGACCTTTACCGGCCCTGCGGACCCCATAAGGCTCCAGGTGCCTTCGCTTCCTTCCAAGACATTGCGCGCGGTGCTTGAGCTCCTTACTGGCGACCCAGCGCCTGCCGCGCTCCCGGAGGATGACTGCCTCCTGTACAACTGCTCGAACAAGGAGAGATTCGCGAGGAAAATGCCCCTTATTGACGAATGGGGGCTGTGCCCGGAGGGCCTTGGAGGGCCCCGCGAGAATCCTATCTTGGTGACTCCAGTGCTCGTTGATCATGCGACGCGCACCCCAGATGTGGGCGTAGGGGGGCGAACGGCGCCGGAGGCTCCCATGGCGATTGATGGGGAGGAGATGTCGCCTGACGCTCCCGAGGTAGTCGCTCCAGGAGACCTCGTGCGCGCTCCTGATGTAACCATCCGTGAGCGGGCGCGGCCCGTTGCTCCTGAGGAGGCCGCACCCGAGGGCCAGACGTGTGCCGCCGAGGTGGCGACGCGCCTCTCTGCCGTTGAGGAGCATGCCCCAGCCTTCGGCCTGCTTCGCCCGAACCTCGAGACACTCCGCAAGAGGAAATCACCGTGGGGCTGCATTAGCAATGGTCTCCGGCCCCTGAAATAGAGGAAGTATATAGCAGTGAATGGGTAAGTTCCTTATCCTGAGCGACGCACTTTCCTGACCCTGCCTCTTTAGGGTCTCTCCGATTGTGATGGTGAACTCTCCTCAGGTTTGCCTCTTGGGGGCTCTTGGCTTGCTGCCAACTTCGAGCTCCCTGCACCAGGCACCCGTGCGAGGAACGGGGACGGCTCGTGACGCGAGCACGCCACTGGGGGACCGATGGCCTGGGCCTTCTGCATCCCCACTTCGGGGTCGCTTCTGGGGTGTCGAAGGTGTGCCGAGGGCTGCCTTGCTAGTCCTCGCTAGCGGCTTGGCTCCCTCGGTGCTGGCCCTGTCTTCGAGTGTCAGAGCCACAACACTTGACCCCTCTACTGGTGCTGATGAACCGGCCGGGGAAGCGCTTACTGCCAGTCCCTTGCTTGGGACAGGTGGGGCACCTCGCGTCCCCCAGGCAGCCCCCTGTGCCGAGGAGGGGCTCGGTCACGCGCTGGAGCTTGCGCGTGGGTGCAGTGTCGTTTGCCATGACCTTTTCAAGGAGGCCATTAGTGCACTGGGGTGGCTTGGGGAAGAGCTTGTCGATGTCGACGTATGCCTTGAGTCGGAGAACTTCGCCTAGCGTGGGAGTGGCACAAGCTTAAGGTTGCCATCAAACTTGGGCGTCAGCAACACGAGCGAGCCTGCTCGGATGCTGCGGAGTCCCTTGCGGCTTGTCGCGAGGCTTGTGCTTGCGCCTTGGAAGAGGCCAGGGCCTCTAACCACAGACGTGAGGCGACGGAGGAGCGGGAGAAAGAACTTCAGGCGTCGAATGGTGCCCTTGAGCAGTGAGTCCAGGCACGGCGAGCCGCGCTGGCGAAACCATCGAGGGAAGACCCCTCTAATGAGAAGGAGATCCAGGAGCGCGAGGAAGTGCTAATGCTTGAGGCCTTGGAGCACAGCCTAGAGCTTGAGCGGCTGGAGGTGAAGGAGCGCCAAGTTGTTGTAGCCGCGGATGCCATCGCTGCCCGAGAGACTAGGATCCAGCAGGAAGTCAATTGATAGGTGGTGAAGATTTGCAAGGCCCTTGCAGAAGAATACCGCCAGAAGCTGAGGCATTAGGAGATCAAATCCCAGAAGGAACAGGTCGAGATGGAGGGCAGAACCATCGCCCTCAGGGAGAACCTGTCTGCCACGGCACAATGAGAGGTATCCGCCAAGGAGGCTCAAGCCTCCACCTAGGCCGAATTGTCTTCACTTCAGAGGCAGGTCGCAGACGCCGAGTCCCTTGTGGCCAGGCCTTGGATGGGACGAGCCAACGCCGGACGATGCAGCGCGAGCGCTCTTCAATTCTCGAAGGTCTGAGGGCCAGGGCCAATCGGGCCTTGGACACGATCTGCAAAGAGAGCGTCCCACGGCCTCATGAGGACGATGATGCCGGCTAGGCTACCTCCACTTCTTCACCCAAGTCGTTACCCATATGGAGGATCAGGCCACAAGAGATCGCCAGCTTGTTGAGGAAAGAAGTCGAGGTCTCCTTGGGCGTGCATTCTCGCGCGTCTTCTGCCACCTTCTAAGCCTTGATCCTGACTTTGATTTCGATACTGCGATATACCCCATGCCCAGGGCCACTCTGGGCGTCTTGGCGAAGTGGGTGGACAACCTGATTACGGAGCTCGTTCTCGAGGGAGATGTGAACATGCCTGCGGCCGGAGAGGGTGATGCAGACGGTGATGATGATGACGACGCTGACGACGACGCGTCTCACTAGGCTCTTATTTCCTGTTTTGTCCTGTATGCAACAAAAATCTTCGAATACTACCCCCGAGGGGGCGTGAGGTAGGTTGTGAAAGGTGCCATCTCAAGCCAAGAGGCCCTTGACGAAAGTGAATACCGCAACTTATCTGGGGTGCTGATGGTCTTGGATGAGTTCTCATGGCGCGAGGGCACCTTTCTCTCGAGATGGCATCCCAAGGCTAAAAAGGGCCTACGACTCCTGGGGAGCCAGCGGACCTTCCTGAGAGCGCCTCGTGAGGAATTAAATGCCGAACCTCGGCAAGGCGTGTGCATTGTGGCCCTGTGACAGCCGTTTGTGTGCCGCTTGAGGCAGCTCAAGCACACACAGTGCGCATAGCGCGCCCAGCCCCCGCTCGTGAGGCGCTTACGGGGGAGGGTAGCAGGCCTGAGCCCTGCTTCTAGACAAAAACCAAAGGCAGGAAAACACTGCGAATCGAGAAAAATCCGCCCATTTTTCTATTGACAAGAACACGAAACTCCAAGTCTTATTCCAAAAGAAGGCAAATTAGCTACAGAAAGAGGGCAAAAACTAACAGCCACATCCGGCACCTAGGCTAGTCTTCGTCTTCCCACCAGCGTGGAGCTAGGTGCTTCCACTGGGCGTGGGTATAGTCATTGGAGGACAGTGCGGATGGCCAGCCCGGAGCATGGTGATTCCACTTGGACGTGGGTTGGAGCCGCCGTGAGGCCCGAGGGCGGCGCTCAGGAGACTCCGGGGCGTGTAGAGCCCCAACTCATTATTACGTGAGAGTGTCACGAGCGAAGATCTTCATGAACGTCTTTGGCGCCTAGACATGGCCCTGCCCTGCGCCTCCCCCGACCACCGTTTGGGCGTCCGGAAACCAGGACGAGACCAAGGGGCAAGGGGAACGCTGGCGGTGCCCGGGCGACCGCAGACCCTGTACTGGGGGGAAGGGCTTGTGTAATGCCCAGTATGAGATTATACCTCCCACGTGTTGAGGCACGACCTAAAGGCATAATATCATACTGGAATGATCTCAAGAATGGTATCTTTGCACATCTCATGTAAAAGAGGGATTAAATTGCAAAAGAGTAGTTGGCTTATACTCGCGACGTCACACAATACATTACATAAGCAATCATCATCCAAATAACATCACAGTCCGACTATGGACGAAGATCCAAATGAAAGATACCATAAATAAAGCCACAAGGTCTGAATCGCCCCTAGTAGAAGCCACTACTGATCCTCTGGGTAAGACACGTAGTATCGCCCACGTTCTTCGTCGAACTCCCAGTACAGCTATGTCCCATCTCTTTTGTAGTTCACCATGGTACCTGCATCTGGTGTTGTGTAGAATCTGTGAGCCACGGAGGACTCAGCAATCCCGTCCCCGGGTAGCAAAACTATCTAAGCCTTGGGTGTGGAACAAGGCTGAAGAACAAGGTTGTGGCTACACTAGCACTAGCTTACGTGTTTAGAGCGAGAACAGAAGTGCCACGAGCATCAAAGTGATCACGAAGTGATCCTATCTAAGCACGTCAAACATAACCCCACCGTGTTCACTTCCCGAACCCCTTCGGAAAATGACCGTCACGGTTACTCACGCTGGTAGTGTATTATGAACCCGGTGTCAAGTTTTCTACAACCGGATATTAACAAATTCCCACCCGCCACATAACCGCGGGCATGGCTTTCGAAAGCTCAAACCCTACAGGGGTGTCCCAACTTAGCCCATCACAAGCTCACGATCTGCGGAGTCGCAACTCCAAGGAGGGAAGACATGAGTATTCTAGGAATCTCGTGCTCAAGATATTCCGACTAAGGTAAAACTAATCCAGCAAGACCTCCCGGGGTTCCGACACCCTGATAGTAGCCGCGCGTATCTTGTCTCAGGTCACGACTGGATGGGCGATTCTACAAGTTTTTACCAACCCTTGAGTTTGGAACAACACTCATGAGGAGCACTGGCCCGGGTTGTTGATTAAGAAAAGGTTTTATAACTCCCTATGCAAGTTTTAATTATTAGGCAAATGTAAAACCAATGTCGGGCCTCGCTGGAAAAACTTTAGCGCTAAGCGGGTTATCGAGGGGCATAAACCCCAACCCTGTTAGGGACGCAAAATCAAGGAACATAACACCGGTTTAAACGATTCCTAGGGTGGCATGAGTGGAACAAAACACCAAGCAAGAGTCTTAGCCTTCCACCCATTACCAATATATAGATGATTTAGTTTAACAGTTTAAATATTGTGATATCCCAACAATAACTTCAACATGAAGCAAGAATCTTCAAATCTTCTCCTGCAACTAACGATGCTATAAGAGGGGCTGAGCAAGCTTACGTAGCCAATCAAAGGTTTGCTAGGTTAGGTGGTTAGAGACATTCATGGCTACAATAGGAGGCTAACAAACAAACATGGCCATCGAGGCAATAAGCTAAAGAGCGAGACATATAGCAATAGGCAAAGATAGTAATGATATCTGGGTCAGGTCATCTTGCATGTTGAGTCGTCGATGGGATCGTAACCTTGCTCCTCACACTCAACCTCGGTAGGAACCTCGTACTCGGTCTCGGCTCCCGGCTCTATTCAACACAAGAACACAACATGGCACAATATCAAACACGGTGCAATGCACAATCAACATGATGCAAGTATGATGTGCGTATGCATGTGGAAGCACTTGAGCCTAAGGAGAAGATGATGGAGAAGGCGTCATCTTGGAAAACCAAGCATGCCACTAGATAGAGGGGAAGATTTCGGTTGAAATGGAAATAAAGATCGCCGAAAATGGACACACGGTTTGCAAAAGGCAAGCAAAACAATATTCACACAAAGCTGAAGTTTACAGCCACATGGCATCTTTGGAGCAAGAAATAATTATGCTATAGCACTCAAACATGGATACAAAGGACATGGACATGAAGTAGACATGTTACTTAACAAGCATGAACTTAGAACACACCCAAGAACCTAGTGGAACACAATTAACCAAGCATGGCAAGTTGCAATATAATTACCCAGACTTGAGTCAAAATCTGGGAAGGCAAAAACATCATCATGATGCTGCCTTTGGAGGCACAAAACAACATGCATATCAACTCCACTAAGCATATAAAGATCATGCACATGTAGTAGACACATCATACAGCAAACAACTCAATTGGAGCAACTCCACAGGAGTCATGGATCAATAGCAACAAGCTTCACCAAATTGATCATGCTGATAAAAACCCGACAGGTATAATTTATAGCAACTTGAGAGCAACAAATAAATAAGCTACAATAGGCCATATGTGCAAGTAAGGGCATGGATGTATAGAGCATAACATGGACAACAAGATATGACCATTGGCCACTCCAAAACAAGCATGGAATTTGGTGGGGCATCAAGCAAACATAGCATCAGGTTAAAACAGATTCCAGACTTAGCAAATTTTTCACTAAGTATAAAACAACAACATTGGCATGGCATGTTTACAAGCTTGTTTAAGTCACCTCAAGGCATATCATGGAAACGGGTTTGCACCATAGCAAAGACCATATGATGGTGTTTCTAAAACATATTGACATGTGGCATGAAGACAAACACATCAATAGCAATGAGCAAGTCAAAACAGCATCTCACAACAAGTTTCAGCACTTAACAGCCACATGCACTTTTGCAACAGAGATTAACATGGCAATAAGATACCTAACATGAATGCTACCGCAACCATCATGTAGAGCACTTCACAATGAACATTTTGACATATCATATGCTCCATTTGGATAAACATGCACAAAGTTATCACATCTCAAACATGGCAACAAAATTTACACAGATAACTAGTTACAGCCACATGCATTGTTGCCACGAAGATTACGGCATCTGGATGAACTCAAACAAGCATGCCACAATGGAACAAAATGAAGAGCATATCACCACGATCATTTTGGTATATTACACGCCCAAAACGGATCTACGAGCACGAAGTTACAGCCATGCAAAGGAGGCAACAAAATATAGCAGATCTGGGGACCTAGCGGTTTTTATACCTCCCGAAAGTCAACACGGGATGGGGATATACCGGGACGGAACGGTGCGGATCGGGGAAGGCACGTTTGGTTGGATGCACTGGTGGATCTGGTCCCGAAACTCAGATCTAGACGGAGGGATCCCGTGCTCGCCGGAGTTGAAGGTGGTGGCGGCGGCGGCTTGCCGGAGCTGGGCCGGCTCGGCCGGCGGCGGGGCCTGGCGGAACGGCGCCGCCGGCCGGCGGAGAAGGCCGCGGGGCGCGGGCGTCGGAGGCGAGGTCGGGCGGCGGCGGCGGCGACTGGCCGGCACGGGAGGCGGACGTCAGCCGGGGCGGCGGCCGGCGGGAGCGAGGCGGCGGAGTGGGAGCTCGCCAGTGGGTCGGAGGCGCGCGGGGAGGCACGCGGAGCGACTGTGCCTCGGGGGCCGGCGCCGGACCTGCCGGGCCCGCGGCGGCGTTGTGGGCGGCGGGTGGCGGAGCGCCACGTGGCGAGCAGCGAGTGGCCGGGGGCGCGGCGGACGTGTCCGGCGCGGCGCAGAGGAGGAGTCTGGCTAGGGTTTGCTCGAAAATTTCGGGGGAGGGGCTAATTTAAAGATTTTGGGAGCTAGGAAGGTCCAAATGGGGTGCGCTTTTCGCCCACACGTTCTGATCCGACGACCAAGATGATGGGAGTGGTTGTGGTGGGTTAGTGGGCTGTTGTGGAGGGGGTCTTGGGCCAAAAGGAAGAGCTGCTTTTAGCCCACTAGGTTAACCGTTGGAGTACCAAACGAACTCCAAACACGATGAAACTTGATTGGCGGCCTACACGTACCAAAACAACAACGCACGACGAGTCTCACCTCATACCGGGAACGTTACACGGCCACACACGAAAGAAGGACTCGGGGGTACCACGGGCATGTGTGTGAGCGTCGGAACTCGAAACGGACAACGGGAAGAGGCAAGTGGGACCGGGTGCAAGTGACAACACGAATGCAATGCAATGCACATGATAACATGACATGGACGAAATGGACACACGCACGCGACAAAACGAAGAAACCCGAAATGAAAGAAGAGCCCAGAATGGAATTGTTGAAGTCAACGTTTCATATATTGCCATAAATGGAAGGTGTTACATCTGGGTTGTTACAAACTCTCCTCTACTACAAAAAGATCTCGTCCCGAGATCTAGGACTGGAAGAAGGAAGGATACTCAGAACGAAGGTGATCTTCTCGTTCCCACGTAGCTTCTCGGTCGGTATGGTGTGACCACTTAACTTTCAAGAACTTGATGGACTTGTTGCGGGTTTTGCGCTCAGTTTCCTCAAGAATAGCAACAGGGTGCTCACGATAAGACAAGTCTTGTTGAAGATCAATCTCCTCGAACGGAATGGTGCGTTCAGGTGTCTTGAAGCACTTGCGGAGTTGAGACACGTGAAACACATCATGAACATTTGCAAAGTTGGAGGGGAGCTCAAGTTGATTGGCTAGATCGCCTCTTTTGCCAAGAATCTTGAAAGGGCCCACGTATCTCGGAGCAAGCTTTCCTTTGATACCGAATCTCTGGGTGCCTTTCATAGGAGAAAGACGGAGATAGACATGATCCCCGATGTCGAAAGCCAAATCACGATGCTTGCCATCATAGTAACTCTTTTGACGCGATTGAGCGGCTTTGAGATTCTCACGTATGACTTTGCACATTTCTTCAGCTTCTGAGATCATGTCATTGCCAAGAAGTTGACGTTCACCAGTCTCGGTCGAGTTGAGAGGGGTATGACACTTTCTGCCATAGAGGATTTCAAAAGGAGCTTTGCCGGTACTTGCTTGGAAACTGTTGTTGTAAGAGAACTCGGCAAATGGAAGACAATCCTCCCACTTCATGCCAAAAGAGATGACACAAGGTCTGAGCATGTCTTCGAAAATCTGGTTCACTCTTTCGACTTGACCACTAGTCTGAGGGTGAAACGCAGTGCTAAAACGAATCTTGGTGCCCATGGCTGACTGAAAGGAGTCCCAGAACTTGGATGTGAACAAACTTCCACGGTCCGAGGAGATGACTTGCGGAATGCCATGCAAAGAAACAATTCTTGAAGTGTACAACTCTGCCAACTGAGTTGCATTGATGGATTGTTTGATGGGAAGGAAGTGAGCTACTTTGGTTAGCTTGTCAATGACTACAAAGATAGCATCATTCCCCTTCTTGGACTTGGGAAACCCAGTGATGAAATCCATTTCAATGTGGTCGAATTTCCACTCGGGAATAGGTAGAGGTTGGAGAAGACCAGCTGGACGTTGATGCTCTGCCTTCACTCTTCTGCAGACATCACATTCATTCACGAATTGGGTAATCTCCCTTTTAATGCGAGTCCACCAGTAAGATTGCTTGAGGTATTGGTACATCTTGGAACTTCCGGGATGGATCGAGAGGAGGGAGTCATGTGCTTCGTTCATTATGAGCTTCCTGAGATCACCCTTGGGAACCACAATTCTGTCCTCAAAGAACAAGGTGTCTTTCTCATCAACGCGATAGCACTTGTATTTGGGAGTACCCTTAGCAATACCATGTTTCACTTTCTGCACCATAGCATCACTGAGTTGGGCCTCACGGATGTGATCTTCCAAGGTAGGAGCAACTTGAAGGTTTGGAAGAAATCCTTGCGGAACAACTTGTAGGTTGAGCTTCCTGAATGATTCACAAAGCTCAGGCTGGAACGGCTTGAGAAGGAGACTGTTGCAATATGCCTTTCTGCTCAAGGCATCTGCAATGACATTGGCCTTGCCAGGAGTGTATTCAATGCTTGGATCATACTCTTGGATCATCTCAACCCAACGAGTCTGGCGAAGGTTCAGGTTAGGCTGTGTGAAGATGTACTTCAAGCTCTTGTGATCGGTGAAGATGTCCACTTTTCTGCCCAACAGAAGGTGTCTCCACGTGATCAAGCCATGTACCACTCCTGCTAGCTCGAGATCATGTGTGGGGTAATTCTTCTCATTTGGTTTCAATTGATGAGAAGTGTATGCCACAATCTTCTTGTCTTGCATGAGAACACCACCAAGTCCCTGTAAGGAAGCATCACAGAAGACTTCATAGGGCTTGGACTCATCCGGAGGAGTAAGAACCGGAGCAGAAATGAGCTTCTCTTTGAGTGTTTTGAATGCCACATCACAATCAGGAGTCTAGTTGTACTTGACATTCTTCTGCAGCAAGTTGGAGAGAGGCTTGGCAATCTTGGAGAAGTTCTCAACGAACCTTCTGAAATAGCTAGCGAGACCAAGGAAGCTTTAGAGTTGGTTGATGTTCTGTGGGGGTTCCCAGTTGACAATAGCTTCAACTTTCTTGGGGTTGACAGAAATACCCTCAGCAGAGATGATATGGCCAAGATACAAGACCTTATCCAGCCAGAATTCACATTTGGAGAACTACGCATAGAACTTGTGTTCATGAAGCCTATCCAGGACCAAACGGAGGTGCTTGGCATGGTCTTCTTCATTCTTGGAGAATACCAAGATGTCATCCAGATAGACGAGAACAAATTCATTGGTGTAGGGGTTGAATATGAAGTGCATCATCCTTGAGAAGGTGGGTGGAGCATTTGCGAGGCCAAAAGACATGACCGTGTATTCATAGGAACCATAGCTCATTCTGAATGCGGTCTTGTGAATATCCTCTTAACGGATACGAATTTGGTGGTAACCCATCCGGAGATCGATCTTTTAGAACACCTTTGCTCCTTTGAGCTGCTCGAACAATTCATTGATATTGGGGAGCGGGTACTTATTCTTTATTGTCTTCTTGTTCAATGGCCGGTAATCAACGCAAAGGCACTCCGTGCCATCCTTCTTCTTGACAAATACAACACCACAGCCCCAAGGAGAAGTGCTAGGCCTGATTAGACCCATACGCTCTTGTTCATCGAGTTGTTTCTTCAGCTCTTTCAACTCTTAAGGAGAAAGCTTGTACGGATGCTGACATGCTGGCTCGGTACCGGGCTCAAGTTCAATGACGAATTCAACTTGACGATGCGGAGACATGCCTGGAAGCTCTTCAGGGAAAACATCTTCATATTCATTGACCACCGGAATCTGAGAGATGGCATTAATCTCGCCCTTGTCATTGAGAGAGAATAGCCTGATTGTGTTATCTCGAGAGGCGAAGATAATCACGTCTTCGTCAGGATGAGTAAGCTTGATTTCCTTATTTGCACAATCAATGTGAGCATCATGCTTGGAAATCCAATCCATCCCAAGAATAAGATCAATGTCGGACTTGCAGAGAATAACCGGAAAAACCAGAAAGCAGTAATCACCCATATAAATAGATATATCCGAAGCATACACGCTAGAAGTCATTGGCTTCCCCGGAGAAGTAACTTGCAACTTTCTGGGTAGATTTTTGGTGGTAACATCATGCTTGGATGCAAATGGATATGACATGAAAGAACATGATGCACCCAAATCAAACAAAACTTTAGGAGGATTAAGATTGACTGGAAGGTTACCAAGTATCACATCTGAACAGGTACCAAACAAGAGTCTTACATATTTTTTCACCGATGGCGACTCCCACCTCTCACCCACCACCTCCGGCGATCTCTCCCCACCACCTCTAATCTGAGGTTTTTCTCCGATCAATCTCTTCGGCGTCTTCTCATCGTTCTGGTGATATAATTTTCTTAAGGCGATCTACTCTGGATCCACCCTTGGTTTGGATTTCTCCAAGGGTTTGGAGTTTGCGGATAAGGTTTTCAGATCTACTGGTCTCACCATTCATCCTATGGATGATTCTGGACATTTCATGATGGTTGTTTCTTTTGGGAGACATGATTTTCGTCTCACAGAAGATTCTGTTGCAGCGGCTTTGGAAGCGGCCATTGGAGGTTCTGCTATTGAATTTGGAGTTTCATACATACATGACAAGGTTTATTCTTTTAACGTCTCCTCTAAGCAAGTTGGTTTCCTGGTTCTTAATCTCCGTTCTTTTAGTTGCCTAAACTTCAAATGTTATTTCAATCTTTGGGGTCGTGGTGGCCCTAATTGGGAACGCGAGTTCCGTCGTTGGACTATAGAATGTGATGCTGAGTGGATACTCATTAGTCCGTCCAAACGACGAGCTGCTATTGGCATGCTAGCCATGCATAATCCACCGCGTAAGTCCTCTCTTCGATCAGGTGCAAAAGTTCAGAAGAGGATTTCATTTGCTACCATGCAAAACTATGATGCTTGCAAAGGTTATAGATACCCCGCAACACAGGCTGAGATTGACACCATTATCGAAGCGGCTTATGATGTTTCAGCCCATGAGAGGGTTATCATTCATCCCTCGCCGCCGGTGAATCTACGTTGGACGGTGGCGGCGCCGCCGATCATTTTTGGTACGGTTCAATCAAAAGATCTCATTCCTAACACTGCGCCGGCTTCTTCGCAACCACAGGATCTGCATGCCCGCGATACGTTGCTGGTTCCTTCCACGTCCACCCCGGACTCTCCGGCCACCCATGTTGGGCCTTCTGCATCTGGGCCTTCTGCACCTGGGCCGATTGCACCCGGCCCTCTGCCTGTTGAGTTGCCATCTTCGCAGGAGGCACGTGACCAGTTTAACAATATGGTGGATGACATGGTGGCCCGGGTGTTAACGTGCTCTAAATGCTTGCAACAGGGCCACATGTCTGCTTCTTGCCCGGTTTGTTTGGCTTGCAATCGTTCTGGTCACCGCAGCTCTCAATGCAAGCAATGGGCTTTGGATAACGGTCTAGTTTGGAAAGTCAAAAATAAGGTGCCACAAAATCTTGGTAAATTGAAGGAGGTGGAATCAGTTCCTGCCACGAGTCCTATTCCTATTCTACCTCCTCGCGTCTCCTCGGTTTTAGAGACGACCTCCCACGCGCACCAGCAGAGTCCTGTCCCATCGCTGCCGTCCTCCACCATTGTCCAATCTTCATCGCTTCCACCACCCACCATCTTGCTGCCTCCATCAACCATGGCCAACTTCGCCATTAACCCTGAGGAATTCCTACCGCCGGGCTTTGGAGTCATTGATGGTGGGCCAACGAGGTTGCCGCGGACGTTTCTTTCTCCGGCGGTCGCTCCAGATCAACATCACGAACAGTACGCAATCGGCATTGTGGAGCCCCCTCCGCCGCCTGGTCAGAATCTACAATTCCGACAGCTGGTTAGTGACTTTGTTATGAATCACCTTCATCGAGATGTTCTTAGCGATCAGCAGTGGATCGAGGGTGTTGGGCTATTTGAGTTTAGAAGTGCTGCTTCAAGACAGGCCATCATGGATCATCCTCCATATGACCTTGGCAATGGGCACTTTGTTCGTTTCATCCCGCATAATCACGGCATCAATTATAGAGCCACCCAAGGTTTTCGCCGAGGCTGGCTCATGATATTGGGGATACCATTGGACTATCGCAACGCTAAGTATATTTCTGATGCAGTGAGTACCTTTGGTCGCTATCATCAGTGGCATCAAGATGATCCTCGCATGGTTCGCACTCTGGTTTATGCTTCTTTTCCATGTCCTGAGCAAGTTCCGCGTGATATTGTCTATCGAGAGTATGGTGATTTCGGGGCCTTAAGAATCTCATGGACTGCTCCTGTTTATGTCCTCTCTGCGGAGTTTGCTGACATTCTCCCTGCGGATGAAGATCCCATGCCGGTGAATGGCAATCCGCATCCTTTGCCAGGGCATCTTCAGTTTGATAATTTCAACTTCGTTATGCCTGAATTTCCTCAGCTTGGATGGAATGAGCCCCAGCTCGCTTGGAACGAGCCCCCAGTTCAGCAGCAGAACAATGATGAGGTTGCAGTTGATGACTGGGTCCAAGATGACAATCCGCATGAAGTCTCGCAGGAATCTGTGGTGATGGACAATTCTGGGCCAAGTCAAAGCTCTGACAGTGACAGTCATGCCCATGCCCTCGCTGTGTACCAGCCACCTGCAGTTCAGCCGCCGATTTTTGTTGGTCGCATTCTTACTTTCTATGGACCTGAGATTCCACCGCAGATGCTTTGGGCCCGTTGTTTTTCTCAAATGATGCCATTTGTGGAATCTCTGCACGTTCCTAAAGGTATGCCTATGCTCAGTCCTCTTCAGCCGTTTGTGTTGCCAAAGGATTTTTGGGAGCTTTCTTTCTCCACTTCGCGGCTATGCAACGAGCTGGTGTTCCTGCCGCCTGCACTTTGTCCTTCAGAGCCTGCAGTCAAGAAGTCCAAAGTTGTTCGCTCTCTCTGTTTCGATGAGGTTGTGCCTTCCAATGATGCAATGACAGTGTCTGATCCTCTGACTGCGGTTGAAATGGATACGTTTAACTTTTCTGCAACATCCAAGAAGACTCGGAGGAGAAAGTTTTCTGCTGTTGTGGAATCCCAGGTCAGACGAAGCGCTCGACTCTCTGCTATCCGGGATGGTTTCAGGCACAGTTTGCCGAAGCCTGCTCCTTTGAAGAAGCCATCCACCAAGCCTTTTGAAAGTGCAACTAATCCCCGGGTGGTTTTGGTAATTAATAACAACATATATATCATTGAACTAATATTTACTTGAGAATCATTTCAGAGAAGTTCAATGATATTGGTATGGAAATGTCTGAAGAAGTGGACCCCTCAAAATGCTAAGACAAGCATTGGCAAAAGCTCAAGACTCTATTTTTGGTTTAGTGATCAAAGATCACATTGAGTCCATAGGAAAAGCCAATACTATTAAAAGGGGATGAGGTTGTGTTAATGATCTGGTTGCTCAAGTGCTTGGTGATCTAGCTCCCTCAACTATCAGCACCTTTCACTACTTAACACACTCATAAGTAATCTCGGACAAACCGATTCTGCAAACTCAGTCCCACCGAGATGAACCACCTCAGTTATTCTTCCAAACCCTAATTTCTCGGTCCATCCGATTTTGAGTTTCGGTCTCACCGAAACTGGACTGCCAACCTTCTGTAACCAATTGACATCACTTCGGAATATCCGAGTTGTTAATTTCGGTCCCACCGAGATGGCAAGCTCCTACCTTTGACTCACTTCGGACACACCGAGATGGTATTTTCGGTCCCACCGAAAATCCCAACGTTCACTATATTTGAACTTTCGGTCTGACCGAGTTTTCACTTCGGTCTAACCGAGATGGCTCAAATATGTGTGTAACGGTTGGATTTTGTGTGGAGGCTATATATACCCCTCCACCCCCTCTTCATTCGTGAGGAGAGCCATCAGAAAGTCTACCACTCCTACCATACATTTTCTGAGAAGAGAACCACCTACCCTTGTGTTGAGATCAAGCCATTCCATTCCTACCATATGAAACTTGATTTCTAGCCTTCCCAAGTTGCTTTCCACTCAATCCTTTCTTCCACCACAGCCATATCAGTGAGGAGAGTTGAGTGTTGGGGAGATTATCATTTGAAGCACAAGAGCAAGGAGTTCATCATCATCAACCACATCTATTACCTTTTGGAGGGTGGTGCCTCCTAGATTGGTTAGGTGTCGCTTGGGAGCCTCCGTCTTTGAGATGTGGAGTTGAACCAAGAAGTTTGTAAGGGCAAGGAGATCGCCTACTTCGTGAAGATCTACCCCGAGTAAGGCTAGTCCTCCGTGGGCGTAGGCCGTGATGGAATAGACAAGGTTGCTTCTTCGTGGACCCTTCGTGGGTGGAGCCCTCCGTGGACTCGCGCAGCCGTTACCCTCTGTGGGTTGAAGTCTCCATCAACGTGGATGTACGATAGCACCACCTATCGGAACCACGACAAAAATCTTCGTGTCACCAAACTGCGTTTGATCTTCTCCACCTCTCTTTTACATGTGCAATTTACTTTCCGCTGCTTATACTCTAGAATTGCATGTGTAGGGTGATACTTGAATTGATCTTAATTGTGAAACTGCCAAAAACATTGCATGATCTAAAGGCAGATTTTTTATATTGTCAAGTAGTCTAATCACCCCCCTCTAGACCTACTTTCGATCCTACAAGTGGTATCAGAGCTTTGGTCTCCATTGTTTTGGTTTCCATTGCATTGGACTCCATAAGCTTGGTTTCACAACCTAGGAGAGTATGGCGTCTAGTGAGGGTAATTATCGTAGAGGTCCTTACTTTGATGGTACAAATTTTGCTAGTTGGAAGCATAAAATGAAAATGCATATTCTTGGTCATAACCCAGCCGCATGGGGCATTATTTGTGTTGGTATGCAAGGTGATTTCTTTGAAGAAGGAAAAGTTTCGGATCGCGAAGCTACACCGGAAGAGTTGCGGATGTTGCAAAACAATGCTCAAGCTTGTGACATTCTCTTCAATGCTTTGTGTCCCGAGGAGTTCAACAAAATCAGCCGTCTTGAGAATGCTAAAGAGATTTGGGATACTTTGGTTGAAATGCATGAAGGTACTGAATCTGTGAAGGAATCAAAGCTGGATATTCTTCAAGGTCAACTTGACAAGTTCAAGATGAAGGATGGTGAAGGAGTCGCTGAAATGTACTCTAGGCTTGCTCTCATCACAAATGAGATTGCCGGCTTAGGAAGCGAATAAATGACCGACCGAT
The DNA here is from genome assembly GCA_902687465.1 of Secale cereale. Taxonomy (NCBI): domain Eukaryota; kingdom Viridiplantae; phylum Streptophyta; class Magnoliopsida; order Poales; family Poaceae; genus Secale; species Secale cereale. The sequence goes on along the minus strand of LR738715.1, from coordinate 228,226,245 downwards.
TCATCATTAAGAAGATTCTCAGAGCTTTGGATGGAAAGTATGACACCGTGTGCACTTTGATCCAAATGATGCCAAACTACAAGACACTCAAGCCAACTGAAGTCATTGGAAGAATTGTTGCTCATGAGATGACACTTAAGGATAAGGAAGAGCTTCACAATAAGTCAAGTGGTGCTTACAAAGCTACAAGTGATGCTCCTACTACCTCAAGTGACAAGCTAATTTCCAATGAAGAGATAAGCCTAATGGTCAAGAACTTCAACAAGTTCTACAAGAATAGAGGCAAAGAAAGAAGCTCAAAGACTAGATCATATGATGAAAAGAGATCTTCTAGTCGTGATCGAAACTGCTACAATTGTGGAAGACCCAGACACTTCTCAAATGAGTGTACGGCTCCCCACAAGAGAAGAGAAGAATCTCCAAGAAGAAGAGCAAGAGATGAGTCATCTCGGAGAGAGAGAAGGAGTAGAGATGATCGTTATGAACGAAGACCCTCTCGGAGAAGCAAGGATTCGGAGAGAAAAGACAAGTCATCAAGGAGCTACACAAGAAGAAGACATCAAGCTCATGTAGGTGAATGGGTCTCAGGCTCCGACTCCGACAATCAATCCGATGGAAGCTATCACTCCGACTCCGACTATAGTCAAGATGAAGGTGTTGCCGGACTTGCACTCGTATCCTCCAACTCCAACTCCTACGACTTATTTGATTCACCAAATGAGGGAATTGGAAGATGCTTTATGGCTAAAGGCCCCAAGGTAACACACCCTGAATTCATTGACTTTGATAGTGATGAGGATGACTTGCTTGGTGAAGATGAGCTCTTGCATGATAAATCTAGTGAGCTTAGTAATGATGAAAAAGCTAGTAGTCTTTATAGTCGAGAAGAGTCGAATGACAATGCTATGAAGGAGATTGAGCGTCTAACTAAAGAACTAAACACTCTTAAGTTAGCTCATGAAACAACTCAAGAAGATCATAGAGAGCTCCTAAGATCTCATGAGAAGCTACGCTTCGAGAAGCTCACTCTAGAGCAAGAACATGAGTTTCTAAAAGCGATCAATGACGATCTTCGAAAGAAGAGTTCTTCATATCTTGCCAAACGACTTCTCTTGTCTAATTTCTTGCCACCTATTAAGACTAAGCATGACAAGCATAAGAAAAATTCTTCCTCTAGTAGTAACAATAACAATGTTAAATCCAATATTGTTGCTTCTAGTAGTTCTCTTGATTCCACTAACAATGTTTCAAGCCAAGTTACACTTGAGCAAGAAAATAGCTTATTGAAGGAAATCATAGAGAAAGGTGTCTACAAGAGTCTTGCCGGAAGCAAGAACTTTGAGGAGATTGTTCGCAAACAAGGAAGACACCGGAAGAATCAAGGGATTGGTTTTGAGCGAAAGTTCAACGCCGAAGGTGTTGAGTGGGAAGAAGGTCAATACCCTACTCCACAGTTTGTTTCACAAAAGAAGAAGTATGATCCTACTTCTTCCAATGTGGAACAAGCTCAAGATGACCTTCCACCACAAGACCACAAGCTAAAGGCCAAGGATAAGCTTCAAGAGGAGATTGATGCATTCATTGAAGCACCTCAAGCCATGGTCAAGTGGGTTCCCAAGGACACATCAAGTTCTACTTCGTCAAGCTCAACTACAACACCAAGGATTCCCATCAAGATGATGTGGATCCCAAAGAAGAAGAACTAGAAGGTTCTTGAGGGTGACTCCGCCAACAAACTTCACTCATATTCATTTTGGCAAGAACTTGTGCAATCAACTTCCACATCATGCACTAGTTCATGGAGTCACAAACCCTCTTGTTGGTAAGTCAAGGGACAAGGTAATCATTGCTTTCATGGACATCATCTTTTGTGAACTTCACTCTATGTCTATGGATATTCTTGTTTGTTCCTTGTGGGACTAACCCATGTAGGTATTGAAAGTGCCCTTATCCAAAGGATAGCTCCCAACTCTTGATGATCTACATCAACATTGAGCATCCACATCTTCAACATCTACATGAAGTCTTCTACGACAACCCAAGGTTAGTTTGACCCTTTAAAAGGGGTTCTCACATCTAGGGGGAGCTTTACTCTAAAAAATTGAGCTAAAGCATCTCCAAATGATGTGAACACATCAATGCTTTATGTAAAAGTGGTAACCCCACTTGTGCTTAAACGATGAGTATGACCTATGATCAAAGGTTCTCATTTGGCTCCTAAGTCAATATACTCATATATAGATGACCTAGTCATCGACAAATTGTGTGCTAGTAGCTAGAGTGTTGGTTGTGCATGTTTGACACATATTTCAGTTGCTATCTTATTGTGTGAGCATGTTGAATGCATGATTTTATCCATTCAAGGACATCCATTTGTTGTTTTGATTGTTTTGATTTTTCTGGCCAAATGGATGGACAAGAATGCCTAAGCACCTTCCCTAGCTATCTATGCTTTCTTGTCTCAAATTCTATTCATGCTCATATCACAACTTTGAACAAGTCTTTTTCGGACTCTCCGAGTGAGGAGCACTCGGAGCCACCGATCCGTATAAGGCTGACTTCCAAAACCTTCTAAGTCCATTTCGGTCTGACCGGCTTTCCATCTCGGTCCAACCGAAACGCTTAGACTGATCTAGGTTTCATCTCGGTGAAACCGAGTTCAAAATCTTGGTCTGACCGATATGCGTAACTGCACAACAGTTATACATCTCGGTGACACCGAGTTTTTCAACTCGGTCCCACCGACAGCATGGGGTTATATATACCTGAGGGCCGCGCGCGATTTACCTCTTCAAACCGTTCGCCCCCAATTCCCCTACTGCCGTCGCCCTGGTCTACGGATCGTCGCCGTCGTCGCCTGTGCGCCCTCGCCGCAGGTCTCCGCCGCCGTCAACGGTAATCATCTCCACCGTTGCCGCCGTAGAGGGACTCCACCAAGTTAGGGTGAGTCCCGATCCCTTTCGTGCTCCCCATCCGATTCTTGCACGATAGGCTTGCCATCAATCAATCCACGTTTGACATATTCCCTATACATTAGATCAGATCCTCTAGTTTCGAGCGAAATTCTTAGGTTTAGGTTTCCACGGAACGCATCTCGGTGAAGCCGATTTTGAAACTCGGAATGACCGATTTGGCCTCTGGCCATTGCACTGCATCATTCGGTCTAACCGAGTTGTGCAAATCGGAATGACCGAAACTTAGTTTCAGTGAAACCCTAGGTTATCGGTAGGACCGAAACCCACTTCGGTCTGACCGAAAGTGGTGTGTAGGCCTCTGTATACACTTCGGATTCACCGAAACTTAAAATCGGTTTGACCAAAATACATTCTGTGAAAACTCAAAACTAAGTTTTAAACTCATTTTTTTTTTGCAAAAACCTCTGCAGTTGTGATAACTCTTCTACTCTGCCTATGCCTTATCTTTTCACAGGTTGTCAGCCATGTCAGATGTCAGTGACAGCCAGAACAGGTCTGAGTCACCTTTTGCTGAGATTCCTGAGGCAGATACAAGTCCTGCTAGCAGCTCCAGTGATGATGGTGAGAGGAGCACCCCTAGTGGTTTGCCTCCTGCAGCCACCAGAACCAGGAAGAAGAGAAATTCTGATGATGAGGACTCTGACTTCGTTGCTGAGGAAGTTACCTCCAAGCCCAAGAGGATTGTGGTTGCCAAAGAGCACCAAGGGCAGCAGTCAAGAAAAGGCACAAGCAAAGTAAAGCAGTCAGCTGTTGCAAAGAAGCTCAACTTGGAAGAGCCTGCTCCAAGTAAGGTGAAGAAAACTTCCAAGAGGAAGAGGGTAGTATATGTTGAACCTCAAGTTGATGCAGCTGCTGAAGAAGAAGAAGAAGATGCACCCCAGCCTCCTCCTCAGAAAGCTAAGTTCATGGGTGATGCTATTCGGGCTCAAGCCTCCTCTAAGCCCAAGAAGCCTGCTCAAGCCAAGGCAGCTCCAGCCAAGCCCAAGAGAACAACCAGGAGCATTCCAGCTTCTGAGAAGAACAAAGGTGAGATGCCACCGTCTGAATCAGATGAAGAGCATGTGTTGCTCAAGCTCCGTCCTAAGTTGCCACTCCACAATGATGCTCATCCTCAAGCTGAGGACATGAAGGCAAGGAAGGACAAAGGTCTCAGGCTATGGAGACAGTCGGATCCGTATGCTGTAAGGAGAAGGACTGCTGTGGACCCCAGATTCCACACCAGAGAGCAGCAGGATTTCTATGAGACCGTGCTGATGGATAAGAAGCCCATTGTTGCTGACACCAGGTATGTTGACTGGAAGTATATTGACAGTGAAGAGCACCGAGACTTCTTTCCCCATGTGCATGAGAGCTTTACTGCATGTGGAGTTGCTGATTTTGTGGGTCAAGAGCTGACAACTTGGAATGACGAGATGATCATGCAGTTCTACGCCACAGCCCACTTCTATCCTGATGGCAAGATCACCTGGATGACTGAAGGTCAAAGGTTTTCTTCATCTGTTGAAGAATGGGCAGAACTTCTGAACGCTCCAGTGCAGAGAGAGGACGACATTGATGTCTATGGGATTCCTAAGAAGAGTCATGATTCCATGAAGAACATGTACAAGGAGATCCCCGCTGCTGATTTGGAAGGGTGGAAGCTTGGCTCAGTGTACTATCTCCAGGCAGGTCTGACCACCACTAACACTATTCTGAGGCATACTTTGATGCCCAAGTCTGGAGACCACCGCATGATTCGAGGCTATTCTATCAATATGCTGCACATTCTCGATGAGAAGGCACCTTTCAAGGTGATGGACTTAATGGTAGAGACCATTAAGAGGACTGCAGCTGACCAGAAGAGGTCGTGTGGGTTTGCCCCGCAGATTCAGATGCTCATCAATGCCAGGTTTGGCACGGGCAAATTCATGTTGGATAGGAAGCACTTGCCACTGCAGCCAGAGCATGAGGACAACGTAGTTGTGATGGATGAAGAGGATCCAACCTCAGTTGAAGGACAGGCCAAAATCGAAGCTGCGAAGAAAGCTAAAGCTGACAAAGAGGCAGCAGCAGCAGCAGCAGCTAAGCCAAAGAGCTTTGGAGAACAAATTCTTGAAGCTACCCAGAGGATTGAACAACGCCTGGCCAGCATTGAGCAATCTCAGGAGAGCCTAGAGATGATTGTTGAGGACAAGATCCACGCTCTGGATGTGAAGCTGACTGAGATTCAGGTGTCTGTCAACAAGCTTGAGGCAGACATGGAGGAAACAAGGCAGGAGAGAGCAGAGCTCATGCAGGATGATCTAGTCCAGGACTCTCATCGCCAGACTGCTCAGGTTCCCAGAGGATGCAGATCTGCAGCTATCCCAGTGACTGACTCCAGGGCTACCACTTCAGCACCAGCTACAGCTCCAGCAGTTACTCCAGCTTCAGCATCCACTCCTCCAGCGCAGACATCAGCAGAAGTCTTCGCCGATGCAGCTATCTCTACACCGACATCTACCCAGACGGGAGCCGCCAGCAGAGCCCGCAGTGACGTTTAGCTCTATACCTTTTCGAACTTTTTGGTAACTTGTTGCCAAAGGGGGAGAAATTGTATAGATCATAGGGCTTCGAGAGAGAGAGTGCTCTTTCGTTCTTTTGCCGGTTTCTTTGAGATACATTGGTTTCTTTTGATCTTTCGAAACTTTCAGTGTGCTTGCTACTAAGTTTGATGCTACCTTAATGAGTGCTTAGTCATACTATGCTTTAATGTGTGCTTAATGCTTATCATATGCTATTCCTTATTGTATGGCTATTTACTCTTGTCTTGGTGATTGAGTGCATGTTATTCATTCTTATCATTTTGTGCGCTCCACCAAGATGTATGTGACATGGAAGAGTGACCCATAATCCTAATCGATTGTGCATTTGCATTCAAACGCAAATTTTAAATAATGCACAAATTTAGGGGGAGCTCTTGTTTATCACATACTTCTCAAAGCGACGATATTATTCTTTGATTATAACTTTTGTCGAAGCTTTGATCTATATATTGTCATCAATTACCAAAAAGGGGGAGATTGAAAGTGCAACTAATCCCCGGGTGGTTTTGGTAATTAATAACAACATATATATCATTGAACTAATATTTACTTGAGAATCATTTCAGAGAAGTTCGATGATATGGGTATGGAAATGTCTGAAGAAGTGGACCCCTCAAAATGCTAAGACAAGCATTGGCAAAAGCTCAAGACTCTATTTTTGGTTTAGTGATCAAAGATCACATTGAGTCCATAGGAAAAGCCAATACTATTAAAAGGGGATGAGGTTGTGTTAATGATCTGGTTGCTCAAGTGCTTGGTGATCTAGCTCCCTCAACTATCAGCACCTTTCACTACTTAACACACTCATAAGTAATCTCGGACAAACCGATTCTGCAAACTCAGTCCCACCGAGATGAACCACCACAGTTATTCTTCCAAACCCTAATTTCTCGGTCCATCCGATTTTGAGTTTCGGTCTCACCGAAACTGGACTGCCAACCTTCTGTAACCAATTGACATCACTTCGGAATATCCGAGTTGTTAATTTCGGTCCCACCGAGATGGCAAGCTCCTACCTTTGACTCACTTCGGACACACCGAGATGGTATTTTCGGTCCCACCGAAAATCCCAACGTTCACTATATTTGAACTTTCGGTCTGACCGAGTTTTCACTTCGGTCTCACCGAGATTGGTCAAATATGTGTGTAACGGTTGGATTTTGTGTGGAGGCTATATATACCCCTCCACCCCCTCTTCATTCGTGGAGAGAGCCATCAGAAAGTCTACCACTCCTACCACACACTTTCTGAGAAGAGAACCACCTACCCTTGTGTTGAGATCAAGCCATTCCATTCCTACCATATGAAACTTGATTTCTAGCCTTCCCAAGTTGCTTTCCACTCAATCTTTTCTTCCACCACAGCCATATTAGTGAGGAGAGTTGAGTGTTGGGGAGATTATCATTTGAAGCACAAGAGCAAGGAGTTCATCATCATCAACACCATCTATTACCTTTTGGAGGGTGGTGCCTCCTAGATTGGTTAGGTGTCGCTTGGGAGCCTCCGTCTTTGAGATGTGGAGTTGAACCAAGAAGTTTGTAAGGGCAAGGAGATCGCCTACTTCGTGAAGATCTACCCCGAGTAAGGCTAGTCCTCCGTGGGCGTAGGCCATGATGGAATAGACAAGGTTGCTTCTTCGTGGACCCTTCGTGGGTGGAGCCCTCCGTGGACTCGCGCAGCCGTTACCCTCCGTGGGTTGAAGTCTCCATCAACGTGGATGTACGATAGCACCACCTATCGGAACCACGACAAAAATCTTCGTGTCACCAAACTGCGTTTGATCTTCTCCACCTCTCTTTTACATGTGCAATTTACTTTCCGCTGCTATTACTCTAGAATTGCATGTGTAGGGTGTTACTTGAATTGATCTTAATTGTGAAACTGCCAAAAACTTTGCATGATCAAAAGGCAGATTTTTTATATTGTCAAGTAGTCTAATCACCCCCCCTCTAGACATACTTTCGATCCTACACCTTTGAAGAAGCGGAACGTGCAGGAGCATCAGTCTGATGATGCAGCTGATGCAGTTCCACCTCCCACGCCAATTCAAGTTCTTCAGAAGATTGGGCACCACCTTGGCATCGCTCCGGAGAAGATCTCGGCCGACATGCTTAATGTTGATCCGGCAACTTCGTCCGCTTCTTCATCCGCGCATAATGTTTAATCTTTTCTTCGTGCTGGGTTTATGGTTAACCCCTGTTAAAACCATTTATCTTGCTAGGTTTTCTCTTTCAGTACTTGAAGTTACTTGCAACTTGCGGCTTTGGAAGGTTCATCATTATGTGATGCCTGTTTTGCTACTTCTATTTTGGGGTTGTAATGACTAATACATCTTTTAGAGATTGGAAAGTGCTATGCTGGAATGTGCGTGGACTAAATTCTGAAAATCGCCAACATGCTGTTCGCCAGAAAATCGAGGAGAGTGGCTGCTCTGTTATTTGTCTGCAGGAAACTAAATGTGAGATTATGGATCAACGATTCATCCGAAAGTTTTGCCCTCGTCGTTTCGATCATTTTATATTTGTCCCCTCGGTTGGGGCTTCTGGTGGCATGATTGTTCTTTGGAACTCTGCTGTTTTTTCTGGCAAGCTAATTGAATCTCTCAGTTTTGGTATTACTGTGGAGTTTAAATCAAGATATAGTTCTGATGTCTGGACCTTGGTTACTGTTTATGGCCCCTGCCAAAACCCTGCTAGAGACGCATTTATCTCATGGTTGTATAACCTTGACATTCCCACAGATGCTAACTGGCTCTTGCTTGGCGATTTTAATTTTCTTAGGTCCATGGACAACAGAAACAAGCCGGGTGGTAATGTTAATGATATGCTTTTGTTTAATGAAGTAATCGGACACCTTGGTCTTATTGAGCTTCCTTTGAAAGGTAGACGGTTCACTTGGTCTAATATGCAGTCTATACCTTTGTTGGAACAAATTGATTGGTTCTTTACTACAGTCAATTGGACCTGTCTTTTCCCAAACACCTTGGTGCTACCTCTAGCTAGATCTACATCTGATCATACTCCTTGTGTGGTCTCCATTAAAACCATGATTCCAAAGGCAAAGATATTTTGTTTTGAGAATTACTGGGTTGACATGCCTGGTTTTATGGACTGTGTTAGCCAAACTTGGTCTAAACCTGTTCATAGGATTTCATCTGCTGCTACTTTATCTGCAAAATTTAAGAATCTCAGATATGCTCTCAAGGTTTGGCACACCAACTTTTCAAAAATCAAGAGGCTAATCCAAGACTGCAACAAGGTAATCTTACATTTGGATAATCTTGAAGAGCTTAGACCTTTATACACTCCTGAAGCTAACTTCAGAAGAATTGTGAAGTTACACGTGGAAGAGATTCTCAGATTGCAGTTCATTTACTGGAAACAAAGGTGCATAATTAGAAACATCAAAGTTGGGGAAGACAATACAAAGTTCTTTCATGCTATGGCTACTGAGAGATTCAGGTCCAACACAATTTCCAGTATCACTATGGATAATGATATTATCTCTGACCATGCTACCATGTCTGCCCTCTTCTTGCAAGAGTTCAAAGATAGAATGGGTTGTTCCAATGGTATTAATATGGGATTTGATCTGGATTCCATCATTACAAAAGTGGAGGGTTTGGATGATTTAACTAAACCCTTTTCGCAAGAGGAAATTGAGCTGGTCATTAAGCAGATGCCATCTGATAGAGCTCCTGGACCTGATGGTTTCACTGGTCTATTCTTAAAAAAATGCTGGAATATCATCAAAGAGGATTTCATGAAGCTAGTGCGAGAATTCTATGATGGGTCTTTAAACCTGGAATGTATCAACACTTCCCTGATAACTCTGATACCAAAGAAACCCAGTTCTGAAACTATGAATGACTATAGGCCTATTTCACTGACTAACACATGCCTAAAGTTTTTAACAAAACTTTTAGCTAATAGGCTGCAAGGAGTCATTCTATCTTGTTTGCATAAGAACCAGTATGGATTCTTGAAGTCTAGATCCATTCAGGACTGTTTGGCATGGTGTTTTGAATATATACATCAATGCCAAACATCAAAAAGGCCTATTGTGCTTCTAAAGTTGGACTTCACTAAAGCCTTTGACACCATTGAACATGAAGCTATCTTAAGGATCCTCAGATATAAGGGTTTCAATGGGAAGTGGATTTCATGGATCAAGACCATTTTATCTTCTGGATCCTCATCCATTTTGCTGAATGGGGTACTTGGTAGTCACTTCCATTGTAAGAGAGGGGTCAGGCAAGGGGACCCCATGTCCCCTTTGCTTTTTGTTCTTGCTGCTGATCTTCTACAATCTGTGGTGAATGACATGTGCAGTAGAGGAATCTTAACTCTGCCAATCCCTACAAACTGTCCACATTACCCAATTGTTCAATATGGAGATGATACCTTAATTGTTCTTCCTGCTATAGATCAGCAACTCATTGCCCTGAAGGACATGTTGGATGTTTTTGCAGCTTCAACTGGACTATCAGTAAACTTTGCTAAATCTATGATGATCCCCATTAATTTATCTGCTGAGGAGGCACACAGGTTATCCACATTATTAGGCTGTCAGCTTGGAACAATGCCATTTACTTATTTAGGTTTGCCTATGGGTACAACTAAGCCTACAGTCCAAGACTTGCTTCCTTTGGTGCATAGAATTGAAAGAAGGCTCTCTGCATCTTCCTGTTTCCTTAATCAAGGCTGCAGACTACAGCTTCTTCAGTCTGTCTTATCTTCTATGCCCATATATTTCTTTTGCTCTCTGGACATCCCAATTGGCATTCTTAAACAAATTGAAAGGATACAGAGACAGTGTTTGTGGAGAGGCAATTCTGACACACCAAAGCAGTCACTTGCAGCATGGAAATTGGTTTGCTTACCAAAGGATAAAGGGGGTCTTGGAGTGCTTAACCTCAAAGTGCACAATGAAGCTCTGTTGATGAAATTTCTTCATAAGTTTTACAACCATCATGATATCCCTTGGGTAAGCTTGGTCTGGGATTCTTACTATCATGATTCTGTACCTCATTTAACTATTCTTTGTGGATCTTTTTGGTGGAGAGATGTTTTCAAATTATCTGCCAAATATTTGTCTATTGCCAAACCTTGCCTTGGTAATGGAACCTCCATACTCTTCTGGCATGATCCTTGGCTGTCTGCCCTCAATGGTGAGCCATTGAGCAATTACTACCCCAGGTTATACTCTTATGTGATTGATGGTCATCTTTCTGTTGCTCAAGTTATGGCTCAGGATCTTTTGGGATCTTTTCATATGCCTCTATCCACACATGCTTTTGATGAACTGCAGCACCTGCAAAATGCTTTGAGCTCTCAGGGTACTTCACAAGACACTGATAGCTGGATTTGGCCTTTTAATAACGGATCCTTTAGGCCCAAATCATACTATACTCAGGTTCATCAACAAATAGTTTCTGACCCTATCTTTTCTTGGATATGGAAGAGTGCATGCACAATGAAGATTAAAATGTTTGGTTGGCTTCTCCTTAGAGACAGGCTCAACACCCGAGATATGCTCCAGCGCAAACATTGGCATGTGGATGACCTAACCTGTGTTCTCTGTCCTCATCTTATACATGAAGATGTCAGCCATCTTTTCTTCTCCTGCATATTCAGCCAAAGAGTTTGGAACTATTTGCAAATCTCATGGGATCCTGCACCTGGTATGACTACCTACCAAATGGCTTGCAAAGCAAGGACTGATTTTGGTCAGCCTTTCTTTACTGAAGTGGTTTTTACTACTGCCTGGAATATTTGGATTACCAGGAATGGAAAGGTCTTCAGAAATGTATCTCCTCTTTTCAGGCGATGGAGGCACAATTTTATTCATGACATGACTCTCTTATCTCATAGGATAAAATGTAAATATAAGGATAGCTTCATGTATTGGTTAGCTAATTTACCTTAGACCCTTCTGTTTCCTCAACCTTTGTAAGTATCTCTAACTTTGTTGTATTTTGATTCTTTTATAACTCAATAAAGTGGGCTGTGGGGCTTTTGCCCTGCAGTATATAGTCTCAAAAAAGTATCACATCTGAAGAGTTCTCTGCTTGAGCTGCATTCATCAGATTCACTCTTGCTGCCTTTGGATTGTGCTTGACAATAGCAGTGCTGACAGGTGGAGGAGGCGTAAGGCGCCTTGGGTTGGGACACTTGTTAGCATAGTGACCCTTCTGAGTGCACTTGTTGCAAACCACTTCTGAGAGTGGACGGTGATAAGGAGCACTTGACTTCAAAGCTTGAAAGTGATTCTTGGACTGATTGCTTTGGTTGGGTGGGTGGGAGATACCACGGACACCGGAGTGCTTGTTGTTGTTGTTGATGGGAGGGCGGAGCACTGGAGGAGGTGGAGGCCAAAACTTCTGCTGCTTTGCGACCACTTGGGAAGAAGAGGAGGAGTTGACAGCATCTCTGATTCTCTTTTTGGAAGCTTCAACCTTGAGCTGGGCTTCCTCTTGCTTAAGTGCAATGTTATAGAATTGATTAAATTCATCCGGCTCAAACAAGGTGAGAGCTAGTTGGAGTTCATCCTTCAGACCACCACGGAACTGATAAATCTTGCTCTTGGAATCTGGGATGTCTTGCTTGGCATAGCGAGCAAGGTTCTGGAACTTGACATTGTATTGATAATCGGACATGGAGCCCTGCTTCAGGTTGCGGAATTGCTCACGCATGCCTTCGATGACACTAGTTGGAATGTGGTGAGAGCGGAAATCCTTGCAGAAGTCAGTCCACGAGATTTCACGTCCTTCTCTGGAATCTTTGTACTGCTGCCACCAATCAGCGGCTTGGTCCTTGAGTTGGAAGGCAGCAAACTTGACATAATCCTCAGGTCTCACGTTACTGCATTCAATGTGCTTCTTGATGTCTGTTATCCTGTCTTCAGCATCTAGCGGATCCACACAGTAACTGAACGCCTTCGGTTGGTTTGCCAGGAATTGGTTAAGAGTTGCAAAGAGAGGTTGATTGAACTAATTGCCTTGGCCTTGGTTCCCATGACCACCTTGATTTTCTTGGTTTGCTTGAATGTTCTGCATCATTTGCATAAGCATCTGGGTTAACTGGTTTGTCGCTTGCATAATTGCTCTCCAGGCCTCAGACGGAGGAGGAGGGGAAGGAGGGCGATCAGGAACTTCTTCACCCTCTGGGTTAGCATTGGGAACCCTTTTAGGAGCTATCCTGAATGAGATGACAACTATTAGCCATTGATTGAAAATATACAAGCTAAATCAACGGCTAGAAATTACAACCTAAGTCTTCACAAAAACATTCGAACAAGATGAACGAATGTAATCCACAGTTTAATGGTACAACAATCTTCTCGAGAAGCCACTTGGTGGAACAAAAGGTAAATGGAAACAACAAGGAGCAGGTAGAACAAATACAAGATAGAAGCTTCGTCCCACATGTTCGTGCTGAAAGCTTATGGAACGTGTTACAAACGGGTTTTGCAATCCCCGGATCAGCATAGCCAAGGACCCTTTAAGATGCAACTCCCGATCGGAACAAACGCCCATAAAACCACTTCACTCAATGTAGAACCCCGAACTCCATATCATGCATTCGTTGGAAGAATGCCTACGAGCTACTAGATGAACCCACCTATTAAATTCCGAAAGTTTCCAGTTATGCAATCAGGTGTTGGGGATACAGGGGAAGCATCGCGCACTCAACTCTAATCCTACATCCAGCTGTATCCATCCTTCAACACATAACCAGTTATTTCCGGAAATCGTTTACCTCGGACCTTCGAAACGCATCTGCTATACAAGCTATAGAAATACTCCCAAACTTCCTCCCCAGTACTGGGTGATGTCGGGGTTATCTTGCCACTAACTGCATAGAAGCGTTTTCGATGTCGGCCGTCTTAAGTATTCCAGAACTGCTGCGATAGATTTGTGACGACAACACCTCAGAGCTCAACTCCCCGGGACACTGCCACAACACCTAAATGACAGGAGGCATCGAGAACAATGTTCTCCTCACAAAGACATCGGAACAATTCAAATAATACTCGCGTGATCCAAAAAGAAAATTAGTGAATTTTTTAGAGTAGAAGAGATAAGTAATCGTCAGGAGTCCTCACCAGAGTGATAAAGGGATGAGGAGTAAAAAGAAATCCTACTCTCCGATATATATATATATATATATATATATATATATAGGACTCAAAACATTTTCAAGTGTGTGCCTAGACTCAACCGTCAATGGTTCGATCAATCAGTGGGGGCTCCTAGGTCGAAGAAGGCTCTGATTATCAACTTGTAATGCCCAGTATGACATTATACCTCCCACATGTCGAGGCATGACTTAAAGGCATAATATCATAATGGAATGATCTCAAGAATGGTATCTTTGCACATCTCATGTAAAAGAGGGATTAAATTGCAAAAGAGTAGTTGGCTTACACTTGCCACGTCACACAATACATTACATAAGCAATCATCATCCAAATAACACCACAGTCCGACTACGGATGAAGATCCAAATGAAATATACCATAAATAAAGCCACAAAGTCTGAATCGCCCCTAGTAGAAGCCACTACTCATCCTCTGGGTAAGACACGTAGTATCGCCCACGTTCTTCGTCGAACTCCCAATACAGCTCTATTCCATCTCCTGTGTAGTTCACCATGGTACCTGCATCTGGTGTTGTGTAGAATCTGTGAGCCACGGAGGACTCAGCAATCCCGTTCACGGGTAGCAAAACTATCTAAGCCTTGGGTGTGGAACAAGGCTGAAGAACAAGGTTGCGGCTGCACTAGCACTAGCTTACGTGTTTAGAGCGAGAACAGAAGTGCCACAAGCGTCAAAGTGATCACGAAGTGATCCTATCTAAGCACGTCAAACATAACCCCACCGTGTTCACTTCCCGAACCCCTTCGGAAAATGACCGTCACGGTTACTCACGCTGGTAGTGTATTATGAACCTGGTGTCAAGTTTTCTACACCCTGATATTAAGAAATTCCCATCTGCCACATAACCGCGGGCACGGCTTTCGAAAGATCAAACCCTGCAGGGGTGTCCCAACTTAGCCCATCACAAGCTAACGATCTGCGGAGTCGCAACTCCAAGGTGGGAAGACCCGAGTATTCTCGGAATCCCGTGCTCAAGATATTCCGACTAAGGTAAAACTAATACAGCAAGACCTCCCGGCGTGCCGACACCCTGATAGTAGCCGCGCGTATCTCGTCTCAGGCCACGACCGGATGGGCGACTAGGTGGCCCCGCAGACTCCCCAGTTTGGACCAACACTCATGTGTAGCACTGGCCCGGGTTGTTGATTAAGAAAATGGTTTATAACTCCCTATGCAAGTTTTAGTTATTAGGATAATGTAAAACCAATGTCGGGCCTTGCTGGAAAAGCTTTAGCGCTAAGCGGGTTATCGAGGGGGGCCCATAAACCCCAACCGTGTTAGGGACGCAAAATCAAGGAACATAACACCGGTTTAAACGGTTCCTAGGGTGGCATGAGTGGAACAAAACACCAAGAAAGAGGCTTAGCCTTCCACCCATTACCAATATATAGATGATTTAGTATAACAGTTTAAATATTGTGATATCCCAACAATAACTTCAACTTGAAGCAAGCATCTTCAAATCTTCACCTGCAACTAATAATGCTATAAGAGGGGCTGAGCAAGCTTACGTGGCCAATCAAAGGTTTGCTAGGTTAGGTGGTTAGAGAGATTCATGGCTACAATAGGGGGCTGACAAACAAACATTGGCATCGAGGCAATAAGCTAAAGAGCGAGACATCCAGCAATAGGCAAACATAGTAATGATATCTGGGTCAGGTCATCTCGCCTGTTGAGTCGTCGATGGGATCGTAACCTTGCTCCTCACACTCAACCTCGGTAGGAACCTCATACTCGGTCTCGGCTCCCGGCTCTACTCAACACAAGAACACAACATGGCACAATATCAAACACGGTGCAATGCACAATCAACATGATGCAAGTATGATGTGCGTATGCATATGGAAGCACTTGAGCCTAAGGAGAATATAATGGAGAAGGCATCATCTTGCAAAACCAAGCATGACACTGGATAGAGGGGAAGATTTCGATTGAAATCTATATAAAGATAGCCGGAAATGGACACACGGTTTGCAAAAGGCAAGCAAAACAATATTCACACAAAGCTGCAGTTTACAGCCACATGGCATCTTTGGAGCAAGAAATAATTATGCTACAGCACTCAAACATGGAGACAAAGGGCATGGACATGAAGTAGACCTGTTACTTAACAAGCATGAACTTAGAACACACCCAAAAACCTACTGGAACACAATTAACCAAGCATGGCAAGTTGCAATATAATTACCCAGACTTGAGTCAAAATCTGGGAAGGCAAAAACATCATCATGATGCTGCCTTTGGAGGCACAAAACAACATGCATATCAACTCCACTAAGCATATAAAGATCATGGACATGTAGTAGACATAGCATACAGCAAACAACTCCATCGGAGCAACTCCATAGGAGTCATGGATCAATAGCAACAAGCTTCACCAAATTGATCATTCTGATAAAAACCCGACAAGTATAATTTATAGCAACTTGAGAGCAACAAATAAATAAGCTACAGCAGGCCATATGTGCAAGTAAGGGCATGGATGTATAGAGCATAACATGGACAACAAGATATGACCATTGGCCACTCCAAAACAAGCATGGAATTGAGTGGGGCATCAAGCAAACATAGCATCAGGTTAAAACAGATTCCAGACTTGGCAAATTTTTCACAAAATATAAAACAGCAACATTGGCATGGCATGTTTACAAGCTTGTTTAAGTCACCTAAGGACATATCATGGAAAGGGGTTTGCACCACAGCAAAGACCATATGATGGTGTTTCTAAAACATATTGACATGTGGCATGAAGACAAATACATCAATAGCAATGAGCAAGTCAAAACAGCATCTCACAACAAGTTTCAGCACTTAACAGCCACATGCACTTTTGCAACAGATATTAACGTGGCAATATGACACCTAACATGAATGCTACAGCAACCATCATGTAGAGCACTTCACAATGAACATTTTGGCATATCATATGCTCCATTTGGATAAACATGCACAAAGTTATCACATCTCAAACATGGCAACAAAATTTACACAGACAACTAGTTACAGCCACATGCACTCTTGCCACGAAGATTAGGGCATCTAGATAAACTCTAACAAGCATGCCAGAATGGAACAAAATGAAGAGCATATCACCACGATCATTTTGGTATATTACACGCCCAAAACGGATCTACGAGCACCAAGTTACAGCCATGCAAAGGAGGCAACAAAATATAGCAGATCTGGGGACTTAGTGGTTTTTATACCTCGCGAAAGTCAACGCGGGATGGGGATATCCCGGGACGGAACGGTGCGGATCGGGGGAGGCGCGTTTGGTTGGACGCACTGGTGGATCTGGTCCCGAAACTCTGATCGGGACGGAGGGATCCCGTGCTCGCCGGAGCTGAAGGTGGTGGCGGCGACGATGGGCGGCTCGGCCGGCGGCGGGGCCTGGCGGAACGGCGGCGCCGGCCGGCGGAGAAGGCCGCGGGGCGCGGGCGTCGGAGGCGAGGTCGGGCGGAGACCGTGGCGGTGACTGGCCGGCGCGGGAGGCGGCGGGCGGCGGACGTCAGTCGGGGCGGCGGCCGGCGGGAGCGAGGCGACGGAGCGGGAGCTCGCCGGCGCGTTGGAGGCGCGCGGGGAGGCACGCGGAGCGACTGGGCCTCGGGGGCCGGCGACGGGCCTGGCGAGCCCGCGGCGGCACGGTGGGCAGCGGGTGGCGGAGCGCCACGTGGCGGGCGACGAGTGGCTGGGGGCGCGACGGACGTGTCCGGCGCCGGGCGGACGTGTCCGGCGCGACACGGAGGAGGAGTCTGGCTAGGGTTTGCCCGAAAATTTCGAGGGATGGGCTAATTTATAGATTCTGGGAGCTAGGAATGTCCAAATGGGGTGCGGTTTTCGCCCACACGTTCGTGATCCGAAGACCGAGATGATGGGAGTGGTTGTGCTGGGTTAGTGGGTTGTTGTGGAGGGGGTCTTGGGCCAATAGGAAAATGTGCTTTTAGCCAACTAGGTTAACCGTTGGTGTACCAAACGAACCCCAAACACGACGAAACTTGACAGGCGGCCTACACGTACCAAAACAACAACGCATGACGAGTCTCACCTCATACCGGGAACATTACACGGCCACACATGAAAGATGGACTCGGGGGTGCCACGGGCACGTGTGTGAGCGTCGGAACTCGAAACGGACAACGTGAAGAGGCGAGTGGGACCGGGTGCAAGTGACAACACAAATGCAATGCAATGCACATGATAACTTGACATGGATGAAATGCACACACGCACGCGACATAACGAAGAAACCCGAAATGAAAGATTAGCCCAGAATGGAATTGTTGAAGTCAACGTTTCATATATTGCCATAAATGGAAGGTGTGACATCTGGGGTGTTACAACTCGCCGGCGCCTACCCTGGCAGGGGGGCTAACTTCGAGTGGCGTGCACCGCCACCGCGGCGGAGCCTTGCCCCATGCTGTGTGGGGGAGAGCCTGGCGCCGGGCCTCCCCCATGCAGCCCCCAGTGTGTTGCCTCTGCCTGCAACGGGGCCGCCGTCCTGAGGTCCATGGCCGTTGTCACAGCTTGGTTCACCTGTTGTCCATGGTTAGCGTAATCATGTCCCTGAGATATGGGCTATACCAGGTGGCTGCAGTTGTTGAAGGCATCAATGACGCCCCAAGGTGGCCCGCGGAGGACCTCGGGCTCACTCGACCTCAACACCTAGGCTGGCGGGGGAAACAACTGAGGGATTCTTGGTGAATATGGCGGGTCTGCCGCTGGGGGCGCGGTGGCATATGTGGCTCCCGTCCTTGAGTTGTTGCCTGGTCAGCCAACATCACCATCTGCTCGGCCTGGAGCCATGTCGTGGTGGCCTCGTGGGAATGCCTCGGCGCGGCTCCAAGAAGGGCCTCCTTAGCTTGCCACGCTCGTGGGCATCGCATCCCTTGCCAGGCGAGCGGTGTCGTGGCTCAGGCCGACACCGCGTGGTCCTCCGGGATCCTGAGATATGCGTGGGCGCTACAAAGTCCGGCCCACACCCCGCTTGGTAGCGCTCGTGATGTGCGTAGGGCGAAGAAAGGTGCAGCGCCTCTGCATGCTGCATCGAGAAACTCCACAACATGCTCCAGCAGGGTGTCATGGCCGCCTTCCGCCAGCCTGCACCGTAGGAGCTCTCGCGCCACAATGAGCGCGACCCGCATATTCACCTGCTCTCGGCGGGTGTGCGGCGCCGTCGCTGCAGCGTAGCTCAAAGATCGCATGGTGGAGCATTTGCGACGTAGGGTAGAAGCAAGCGGCGGCGGCCCACGCCACCCACGGCTGGCGGCATTGGGTGGTGCGCGAGCCGCGTGGAGTGCGGAGTTGAGGTCCTCCTTGGTGGAAGGCTCCGTCTGAGCAGGCCAAGCGGCCCATTGCTGGGGAATGTCAGTCATGTGGGCAACGAAGCATTGTCGAGCTGACCGGGGGAAGAGAGACTCCGACGCAGCCCCTACCTGGCACGCCAAATGTTGGATTCTAGGCTCCGCGGAACCCTTGTTAAGTTCAAACACTGGGGTGCGTGTGAAGAACTCAAGTTCCCCTATCTACCAACTCGTCATCTCTACGAACTAGCTCGATGAACAAGAAGGAAAATGACATAGTGCAGTTTACCCAAGTTCAGGCCATCTAGCGGTGAGTGGCCCTACTCCTGCAATGTGGTGGATTGCCTCGAGGTGGGTTGAGGAAGAACTAGTACAGTGGTTGAACAACGTCAGGAGGTGTGTTCTTGGGAGTGTGGGTGCTGGTCAATCCTATGGTGGTGGCTAAGCTATATTTATAGAGGCCCTAGTCCTCTTCCCCCAAAATGTAGGCGGGAAGGGATCCCACAACGGCAAAATTTGAAGGGAGACAACTAGTACATCTTATCCTAATGAAAGGTGGTCTTCGCCTGCAAAGTTTCTGATCCTGACGCCATGGTGGGCTCGGTGATGACCTCCATCCCACCGTCCTCACGATCCTGGTCCTGTTACATGGAAATGGAAACCTTTGGCTGATTCCTCGGGACTCCGCACCTGCGCTTGCCTCTTTAGTACCAAAGAGGAAACCTACTGTCCTGCGCCTGCTGGCGCCCGCCTGCCCTTGGTCGTCAAGGCTTGCGTCATCCGAACCTCATGAGGTGAGGGCTTGCATAGAGATCTCCGCTCCCTGGGAGCCAGCCTAGCGAGACTGGTCCTTCCGGAGGTCTTGGTGTCATCCGCCTCGCGAGGCTTGGCCCCTCGTGAAGGTCTTGAGTGTCGATGCTGAAGATGGGCCGTACCAGGCCGGTGAAGGAGCCATGTCATGGGCCGCAGGCAAGTCTGGGTACCATGGTTCCCAGAACGTCGACAAAGCCAAAGCAAGGCATTGTATTTACATCCAATGGTTGGCATTCTTCTTCAATCTCTCGTCTTCTTCCCCCAGCACTGCCGGGACTGCCTGCTCCAGTCTCCAGCGTCCAGCGGTGCTGTTTTGTGCGCCTCGCAGTGAAATGCTACCCCACTGACGGCCAGGACATCCTGCACTCCTCCGCACCTCCTGTTATTCTCTGCCGAGTGTAGGCCCACCCCGCTCCCGAACCAGTCAAGTTTCCCACTCCTCTCCGTCTGCAACTCCATTGACGCGTCTTCCCCATCTCTGGGACGTACCAGTCTAGGGCCTCGCCGTCGTCCACCGGACTTGGTGCGCTCTGCATGGTGTGGTCAACGTGGTCAACAAACGAGAGTCATCGTAAGATGACTGTACATGGAGAGGCTGACAATGGGGACGCACCACGCCCATGGACGCACGCATGCAACTACATCCTTTTTACCTTGAAAAATAATGTTTTCCCCTGATAGCTGGGACCCACTAGCTACATATTTGCACGCAAGGAAGTGCGTCCTTATTACGAGTAAAAAAATGTTCCTCCACCCCGACAGCTGGGACCCACCAGAAGGGCCTCTGTATTTTGCAAAAAAAAAACATTCTCCATGCTGACAGCTCGGACTCACCAGCTATAGCTTTGCACACACGAAAGTGCCTCCTTATTATGCACAAAAAATACCGCCTGCTAGCTAGGACCCACCATATTTGGAGGCTGACATGTGGGCCTACTAAGTTGACGGGGATGCCGGATTTGTCAACTTAGTCAATATAAACGATTCTAGTTGCAGCGACCGCACGATGTCCATCCAACGCCCGTCGTGCTTCTTCAACTTGTGGTCTTCCTGCTCGAGCCGCAAAACCATCGCCAGTCGTGCCGCCTGCTCCTACGTCCCATGGCCGGCTGTGCTGCCGCGTAGGCCTCACCGCCCCACCCTACTACAATCGATGGCCTGGCCATCCCTGTACTCACCTAAACCTCATGTTATTCGTCGGCGATGGCAACCTCACACTATAGCCGAAGCAGTAAACCCTCGTACTCCCTCCGCGTGGGAAACAACTACCGACTCTTCCCTAGGTCTTGGTCATTGTCGGTGCAACAAAACCTAGGTCTGTTGCCCCAAACCATGCACAGGCTCAAGGACAAGTTTACAACACCAGCATCAGATCAAGCCGCGAAGGGATCAGCTCTTTGGGGAACGAGAGAGATGGTCGAGGAGACCAAGACAACCAAGACCAGCCAAAGAGGCAAGATATCATCAAAAGAAGACCCTTCCTTGCCGGGCACGCGAGCCTGGCGGGGTTGGATCCCCCCGAAAGCAAGCCTCCAACATCGCCCCAGCAGGCCTGCCGGGGCTCGCGGAGGCAAACCACCACCTCACAACGACGCCTGTCGTCAATCAGTGTGTTGTCAAGCTCCTAAGTGGCTCAGTGGCAGCCTCCTACCACATGGCAGCCACTTCTTACAAAAAGAACCTCCAAATGGCACCCGTCCTGAGAGGCTTCAAGCAAGCAGGCGCGAAGCTCCCGGCAGGGCCTGCCGGGCGAGACATGATGTGACACTAAGCGGCACATTTAGTGTGCTCTATCAGCCTGCAGAGTTAGGTATGATAGCACTGTTCGCTATCTAATCAGTATGGAAAGATTGATTTGCCACTTTGGTGACCCCATAATCTATAAAAGGAGGTCCATGGCAACCGTAGAAAGGATTCGGCCATTCGAACCCACACACTCATACGCGCGTAGCGACTCTCGTCCGAGTCAACGTTGTCGGGCAAGAGCGCCATCCTCTTTTCCATATTCCACCATCAATTCACCAAAGCAGGAGTAGGGTTTTACGCCTCGCGGCGGCCCGAACCTGGGTAAAAATTGCCCGTGTGATCTCTGTCGTACTGCGCTACTCTTCTACACTCTTTGAGCAACGTGCCCATCCCCCCACCGAACCAAAAGGGACTCATGTTCCATATGTGGCTGTGGTTCTCCCGTGACATCTTTGGCGCGCCAGGTAGCGGGATCACTTGCATGAACCTGAGAGCCTGAGCAGCGCGTCATCTTCATCACTAGCTTCATCATATTCGGCTCCATCGACCATGACGCCCAAGAAGAAGTCCGGTGTTGTGGCTCACCCATCCACTTCGAGGGCCTCGCTGCCCGCGGCTGCCGACGCCGTGGGGAATGCGGTGACGCATGAGAATGCGGACGCTGTGGGGGACGTGGTCGGTGCGGGCGGCGTTGTTGCCACACCCCCACGGCCGAAGCAATAGCGGAGGGCACCAGAAAAGGAAAGTAACAACAGCATCCCAACGACAGTGTCCCACGAGGTACGAGCAGAGCGATTATTCCTTCCGTACCTCCTCGCCCAACCGAGCACAGCCTTGGCGTTGTTGCTTGTTCTGGGGCGTATCACTACTCTTCGGCCGATCCCGTCGCGGGTGCGACCGCAGGGCCTACACCACCTCCGGGACGAGCTAACCTAACCACTGTGCCCAATGGAGTTGCTGGCCCTCAAGCACCCCCACCTTGTCACCATTCCATCCAAGCGGCTAGCTCTCCCAGTGACGAGAGCATGACGCGATCGTCGTCGACACCATTAGGAGTCGGGCGACGCTGCGGTCCACATTATCATCACCTACGCCAACCACAACCTCGGAGGCTATGGCGCGGGCCCAACTGTTGCTAAGATTTCTACCGGCGGCAGATCAGATGGATGAATGGCGAGCCACCATCCAAAGTCTGATTGGTTTTGCCAAGGAGGGAGGATCACTGCAAGCTGGCCCGTCGCGGCCTCCCCAGGCGACGGTGATGGCCCACGCTGCTGGCCGTACTGAAGGGGCCACCCCCACAGTGCCGTCCCACCATGATAGCCAGCACGTGAGCCACACAACTAGGAGTCGGAGAACATCTCGATGGCCTCGTTAGACCCTCGAGTGCTTCAAGGCCAACAGCGAGCACCTGAGGGCAGGTAGAGGGAGCACGCACGTCACCATCAAGCAACGCCGCGGCGGCCTCTGCCAGCCCGACGGGCGTGATGGCCCCAACATCGACGAGCATGCGCTCGATGGGGGCGGGTACCTACCTTTCTAGGCAGGGTGCCCTGCCTTCACCCGTGAGCTGCGGCAAGTCCGTTGGCCGTTCGCTCGCATGTTCAAGCCAGAGATTCTAGAGAAGTTTGATGGAAGACCGAACCCGACAGAGTTCTTGAGCATCTACACCATTGCCGTTCAAGCTGTCGGGGGAAGAGATGAGAAGGTATTCGCCAACTACTTCCCTTTGGCACTCAAGCCAAATGTGAGGTGTTGGCTGATGCATCTGCCGGAGAACTCCATTTCGACCTAGGCTGACATGTGCCATGAGTTCGTTGGCGCCTTCACGGGTGGCCACCAAGAACTAAGGAGGCCCAACGATTTGCAGTTGGTCCCGCAGAAGGAAGGAGAGACTCTGCGGAAGTACATGCAATAGGTTTAGCCGAGTCCACAAATAATATTCTAGACATGCACCCAGCTGCAGTGATAGCAGTGTTCCAGTCCAACGTGCGCAGTCGTCGGATACGTTCCAAGATGAATGATTGATTGCCCAAGACTGTGAAGGAGCTTTACACCTTGGTGGACAAGTGTGCTTGGGTGGAGGAGGGGAGGAAACTCCGTAGAGAAGAGAATGGCGTCGACATCGACTTAGAGGATGATGACGATGCCACCAGTCAGAAGAAGAAGAACAAGAAGCGCAATAAGAAGCACACGGATAAAGCAGTAATGATAGTTGAGGGATCGAGCACGCCTAGTACCGGCAAGAAGGCTAAGGCTGAGGCCTTCGGCAGGGAGGTTGCCGCGTGCAATGATTGCCGAGAAGCTGCAGCTGCCGAGAAGGCCGGGAAGAGTGATGTCCCGTACTGCAAGATCCATCGGACCTAGGGCCACGATCTCTAGGAGTGCCATCAGGTTGAGCAGCTTGTCAAGAAGCAGAGGGCTGAATACAAGAAATGAGATAAGGAAAAAGGTCAGAATGGCACTGGCGGAAAGGGTCGGGGCGGTGAAGTAAATCGCTCCGGCAAGGCTACTAGGAACCAAGGGAAACCCGCCTTGGGCCATGAGAAGGAGGATTGCAATGAAGAGAGTGATTTAGGTGATGAAGAGGAAATAAGTGAGTAGGAGTTCCAAAAGGCCACTGACGCCCTGTGCATTGACGGGGGTGCATCTTTGCATTCCTCTCACCGCCAACTTAAACAGTTGGTGCGTGAGGTCAATGCCGTGGAGCCAGTGGTAGAATTTTGGAAGCTGCTCAAGTGGTCTCGCACACCCATCATCTTTGAAGAAGAGGACCACCCTGGCCACACTACCACGGTAGGGTGCTTGCCGTTGTTGGTCTCACCAATCATCCGCAACCTCAAGGTCACAAAGATGTTGGTTGACGGCGGGGCCGGGCTGAATCTGATTTCCCCAATGGTCATCAGCAGACTCCAGATAGCAGAGGAAGAGCTTGAGCTTACCGACACATTGATGACCCACAAGTATAGGGGATCTATCATAGTCCTTTCGGTAAGTAAGAGTGTCAAACCCATCAAAGAGCAGAAGGAAATGACAAGCAGTTTTCAACAAGGTAATCTCCGCAAGCACTGAAATTATCGGTAACAGATAGTTATGTGATAAGATAATTCGTAACGGGTAACAAGTAACAAAAGTAACTAAGGTTCAGCAAGGTGGCCCAATCCTGTTTGTAGAAAAGGACAAGCCTGAATGAACTCTTATATAAAGCAAAGTGCTCCCTAGGACACATGGGAATTGTTGTCAAGTTAGTTTTCATCATGCTCATGTGATTCGCGTTTGTTACTTTGATAATATGATATGTGGGTGGACCGGTGCTTGGGTGCTGCCCTTCCTTGGACAAGCCTCCCACTAATGATTAACCACTCTCGCAAGCATCCGCAACTACGAAGGAAGAATTAAGATAAATCTTACGATAGCATGAAACATATGGATCGAAATCAGCCCCTTACGAAGCAACACATAAACTAGGATTTAAGCTTCTGTCACTCTAGCAACCCATCATCTACTTATTACTTCCCAATGCCTTCCCCTAGGCCCAAATAATGGTGAAGTGTCATGTAGTCGGCGTTCACATAACATCACTAGAGGAAAGACAACATACATCTCATCAAAATATCGAACGAATACCAAATTCACATGATTACTTGTAACAAGACTTCTCCCATGTCCTCAGGAACAAACATAAGTACTCACAAAGCATATTCATGTTCATGATCAGAGGGGTATTGAATAGCATTAAGGATCTGAACATATGATCTTCCGCCGAATAAACCAACCAGCATCAACTACAAGGAGTAATCAACATTACTACCAGCCCATATGTACCAATATGAGGTTTTGAGACAAAGATCGGATACAAGATATGAACTAGAGTTTGAGAGTAGATGGTGCTGGTGAAGGTGATGATGGAGATTGACCCCCTCTCGATGAGAGGATTGTTGGTGATGACGATGGCTTTGATTTCCCCCTCCCAGAGGGAACTGTCCCTGGCAGAACAGCCCTGCCGGAGCCCTAGATTGGTTTCGCCCAGGTTCCGCCTCGAGACGGCGACGCTTCATCCCGAAAGCTTCCTTATGATTTTTTCCAAGTCAGAACACACCATATAGCAAAAGATGGGCGTCGAAGGCCTGCCAGGGGGCCCACAAGGACGGGGGGTGCCCTCCACCCTTGTGGTTGTCCGGTGGCCCCCCTCCGGTGCTTTCTTCGCCCAATATTTTATATATGTTCCAAAACTTGCTCCCGTGAAGTTTCAGGACTTTTGCAGTTGTGCAGAATAGGTCTCTAATATTTGCTCCTTTTCCAGTCCAGAATTCCAGCTGCTGGCATTCTCCTTTTTCATGTAAACCTTGTAAAATAAGAGACAAAAGGCATAAGTATTGTGATATAATGTGTAATAACATCCCATAATGCAATAAATATCAATATAAAAGCATGATGCAAAATTGACGTATCAACTCCCCCAAGCTTAGACCTCGCTTGTCCTCAAGCGAAAAGCAGATATCGAAAAATATGTCCACATGTTTAGAGATAGAGGTGTCGATAAAATAAAATACGGACATGAGGGCATCATGATCATCTTTAGGACATCAAAATAACTTGTCATATAGGTTCTTATGTTAAAGTAACAATTCATTCACAAGGTAAGTATGAATCAGAAACTTCATTGATAGCCAACAAACTATGATCTCAGTCACCGAAGCAATTGCAATTTATCATACATCGGAAAGAGTCAAATATAAGAGCTTTTCAGCAAGTCCGTATACTCAACTATCATTTCGTCTTTCACAATTGCTAACACTCACATGATACTAATGAGTTCAAATGTTCAATCGAACACAGAGGAAGATAGGGGCTTGTAATTTTGCCACCCAACGATTTACCTCAAGGGTAATGTCAACAATAATGGTTCATGGCCCCCTACATCCGCGTGGACATGAATATCAAGATCTCGCTCCAACATATTGTGCTTGAGAAAGGATAAAAGTAAAAAGGAAAGGTGATTATTACCATGACTCTTGCATAAGGGTAGGAGATAAAAAGTAAAAGATAGGCCCTTCGTAGAGGGAAGCGGAGATTGTCATGCGCTTTTATGGTTGGATGCAAAAAATCTTAATGCAAAAGTTTGCCACTTGTGATAAGGACCTTTATTATGCAGTCCGTCGCTTTTATTTCTTCCATATCACAAGTTCGTATAAATCTTATTTTCTTCACACTAATAGATTATACATATTTAGAATGCAATTTTTATTGTTTGCACCGATGACAACTTACTTGAAGGATCTTACTCAATCCATAGGTAGGTAGGATGGACTCTCATGGCAAAATGGGTTTAAGGGATGTTTGGAAGCACAAGTAGTATCTCTACTTGGTGCAAAGAATTTGGCTAGCATGAGAGGGAAAGGCAAGCTCAACATGTTGGGGGATCTATGACAATATAACTTCTGTTAAGATGTAAGAACACATAACCCATTATGTTGTCTTCCTTGTCCAACTTCAATATTTTAGCATGTCATATTTTAATGAGTGCTCACAATCATAAAAGATGTCCATGATAGTATATTTATATGTGAAACCTCTCTTTCTTTATTATTTCCTATTAATTGCAACAATGACTAAAACTATGTTTGTCAATGCTCAACAACTTTTATTCTCCATACTCTTTATATGTGAACTCATTACTTCACATAAGATCAACATATGATCCTTTTATTTCTGTTTATTCTTTTCTTTCCATATTTTATTATTCCCTCAAGATCATAGCAACATATCAAAGCCCTCAACTCAAAGCCACTCTTTATTATATATAACTCAAGGACTCGATTACATAGATAGAGATCGAAACAAAACTCAAAGATAGATCATACTAAAAACTTTATTCTACTAGATCAATATATAAACAAAAGGATCAAACTAAAAAATGATAAAGATAAACAATGTGATGGTGATACGATACCGGGGCACCTCCCCCAAGCTTGGCAGTTGCCAAGGGGAGTGCCCATACCCATGTATTTATGATTGTTTCTTCGGAGGTGATGATGATGGAGTTGTTGATGTAGCAGGCGTTTCATCCACCTTCCAAGGCATAGGCTCAGCATTATAGAAGGATGAACGAGTCTCCAGGATCCTCAAATCTTTAGCCAAACTCATCCTCTTAAATCTGTATTCATACTCACAGTTTTGGTTTTGCGGGTCAAAGATCTGGGCTTGGAGATGCTCGATTTTCTCTTGAAGGTTGAAGATGATCTCCCAATGTTCTTGGCGTCCATCTTATGGTTACTGGTGAACTCCGCGAACATCATGTGGTTGGTGTCAAGTCCGTGCTCCACCATCCCTTGACACTTGAAAACTTGTTGTCCCATTGCTTCGAGTCTTGCCTCCACGCTTATGGTCTTTGTTGGCCCCTCAACGTCGTGGATGTGCAGCACCCCTCACGCATCTCAATGGTTTGAGGGTGTTGCAGCACCTGCACAAGGTAGGGGTTGATGAACTTCTTGAAAAACATGATGTTGGGGGCACTTAGAGACGTCATGGTGACCTAGATCTATCATAAACAATAGCTCGATACAAGAACAAAGGATTTTAGGGTGGTACGGTGGTCAAAACCTTCGGGATATTATATACTGATTTTTTACCGACCAAATGAAGTATTGTGCAAGCAAACAGAGTCCGGAGGGCACACGAGGTGGCCACAAGGATGGGGGCACACCTAGGGGGGAAGGGCACGCCCTCCACCCTTGTGATGGCCTCGTGTCTCTTCCGGACTACTTTTAATTTTCCTAATTTTTTGAATATTCCAAGACGGAGAAAAATTATCATTTGAAACATTTTGGAGTCGATTTACTTATCGTACCACATACCTATTCCTTTTCGAAGTATGAAATGTTTTGGAAAGTGTCTCTTATGTCCTCATCCGGTGTCACTGTGTCAATTATATTGGTCTCAACATTTAAGGGAATACATGGGATATAGTGTTTGATTCTTTGACCGTTTACCACCTTCGGATTTGTGACTTCGGCGTTGTTGATTCTGATGGCACCGGAGCGATATACCTCCTCGATAATGTAAGGGCCTTCCCATTTAGAGAGAAGCTTTCCTGCAAAAAATTCTTAAACGAGAGTTCTATAGAAAAACATGATCACCCATGTTAAACTCCCGCTTTTGTATTCTCTTTCATGCCATCTTGTAACTTTTTCTTTAAACAGCTTCGCATTCTCATAGGCTTGGGTTCTCCATTCATCAAGTGAGCTAATGTCAAATATCCTCTTCTCACCGACAAGTTTGAAATCATAGCCGGTCTCTTTAATAGCCCAATATGCCTTATGTTCTAATTCATGAGATAGGTGACATGCTTTTCCATAAACCATTTTATACGAAGACATACACATAGGGTTTTTATAAGCAGTTCTATAAGACCACAATGCATCATCAAGTTTATTAGACCAATTCTTTCTAGATCTATTAACAGTATTTTGCAAAATCAATTTAATCTCTTTATTACTAAATTCTACTTGACCACTAGACTGAGGGTGATATGGAGATGCAATTCTATGGTTAACATCATATTTAGCAAGCATCTTACGGAAAGTTCCATGAAAAAAATGTGAACCACCATTAGTCATTAAATATCTAGGGACTCCAAACCTCGAAAAAATAACTTCTTTAAGCATCTTAATAGAAGTGTTATCATCAGCACTACTAGGTGTAATAGCTTCTACCCAGTTAGTAACGTAATCAACATCAACTAAAATATGTGTATAACCGTTAGAGGAAGGAAAAGGTCCCGTATAATCGAAGCCCCAAAATCAAATAGTTCAATAACAAGTGAATACTTCATAGACATTTCCTGATGTCTACTAATATTACCTATTCTCAGGCATTCATAACAAGACAAGACAAACTTATGGGCATCATTGAAGAGAGTATGCCAATAAAAACTGGATTGCAATATCTTGTGTGCAGTTCTATCTCCAGCATAGTTTTCTCCATTGGCCTCGGAGTGACACTTGGGTAGGATCTGGTCCTGTTCATGCTCAGGTACGCCACGTCTAATAACACCATCTACTCCTTCTTTATAGAGGTGTGGGTCATCCCAAAAGTAATGTTTTAAGTCATAGAAGAACTTTTTCTTTTGTTGGTATGTGAAACTAGGTGGTATAAATTTAGCAACAATGTAATTAGCATAATCAACATACTAGGAAGCATTTATGACAGCTAATTGTTCATCAAGAAAGCTATCATCAATAGGCAATGGGTCATCAAGAACATTCTCTAACCTAGACAAGTTATCTGCCACGGGGTTCTCAGCTCCCTTTGTATCAATAATATGCAAATCAAATTCTTGTAGCAAGAGAACCCATCCAATATGTCTAGGTTTAGCATCTTTCTTTTCCATAAGACATTTAATAGTAGCATGATTAGTGTGAGGAATTACTTTCGAATCAACAATATAAGATCTGAACTTATCACAAGAAAAAACAACAACTAAGAATTCTTTTTCAATAGTAGCATAATTTCTCTGGGCACTGTCTAGAGTTTTACTAGCATAATGAATACAATTCAGTTTCTTATCAACTCTTTGTCCTAGAACATCCATAACATCATAATCACTCGCATCACACACAATTTCAAAGGGTAAATTCTAGTCAGGTGGTTGAACAATAGGTGCAGAAATCAAGGCTTTCTTTAGTATTTCAAATGCTTCTACACAATCATCATCAAAAACAAAAGGAGCATCTTTTTGCAAGAGATTAGTGAGCAGCCTAGAAATTTTAGAGAAGTCTTTAATAAACCTCCTATAGAAGCCAGCATGACCAAGAAAACTTCTAATACCTTTGATATCTTTAGGACACATCATCTTTTCAATAGTGTCTACTTTAGTTTCATCAACTTCAATACCTCTTTCAGAAATCTTATGCCCCAAGACAATACCTTCATTAACCATAAAGTGGCACTTATCCCAATTCAAGACAAGATTAGTTTCTTCGCATCTCTGCAAAACTCGATCAAAGGTTCTTAAGCAGTCATTGAAAGAAGTTCCGTAAATGGAGAAATCATCCATGAAAACCTCAACAATCTTTTCTCTAAAGTCAGAGAATATAGCAGTCATACATCTTTGAAAGGTAGCAGCTGCATTGCATAAACCAAAAGGCATACTTCTATAAGCAAAAGTACTGAAAGGGCAAGTAAAAATGGTCTTTTCTTGATCCTCTTTTGACACAGGTATTTCAGAGAAACCAGAATAACCATCTAGAAAGCAAAAGTGTGTATGTTTGGATAGTCTTTCTAGCATTTGATCAATAAAAGGTCGAGGGTAATGATCTTTCCTAGTAGCTTTATTTAATTTGCGAAAATCAATTACCATTCTATAACCTATAACAATTCTTTGCGGGATCAATTCATTCTTATCATTAGGAACAACAGTAATCCCTCCTTTCTTAGGGACACAATGGACATGATTTACCCATTGACTATCAGCAATAGGATAAATTATACCTGCCTCTAGAAGCTTTCATATTTCATTTCTTACCACTTCCTTCATCATATGATTTAATCATCGTTCGTGTTCAACAACTAGTTAGTATCACGCTCCAGCTTAATTTTGTGTTGGCATAAAGTGGGATTAATTCCCTTAAGATCATCAAGAGTAGATTCAATTGCCGACGGTGCTTTTTCAAAGTTTTCAATAATTTCTTTTCTTCATGCTCTCAAAGGTTAGCACTAATAATAACAGAATATATCTTCTTTTCATCAAGATAAGCATATTTCAAAGTATCAGGTAATTGTTTAAGCTCAAACACAGGATCACCCTTGGGTGGAGGAGGATCCCCAAGGATTTCAACAGGCAGATTGTGTTTCAGAATAGGCCCTTGTGTAAAGAATATTTCATCTAGTTCCCTTCTTTCATTCAAAAACATATCATTCTCATGGTCTAGCAAATATTGTTCTAAAGGATCAATAGGAGGCACGACAATAGAAGCAAGACCAATAATTTCATCCTTACTAGGTAATTCTTTATCACGGGGTTGTCTACGAAATTTAGAGAAATTAAAATCATGAGACATATCCCCTAGACCAACAGTAATAATATCTTTCTCGCAGTCTATCATAGCATTAATAGTGTTCAAGAAAGGTCTACCAAATATAATGGGACAAAAGTGATCTTGTGGGGAACCAAGAACAAGAAAGTCAGTAGGATATTTTATTTTCCCACACAAGACTTCAACATCTCTAACAATCCCAATTGGTGATATAGTATCACTATTAGCAAGCTTGATAGTAACATCAATTTTTTCTATCTCAGCAGGTGCAATTTCATTCATAATTTCTTCATATAAAGTAAAGGGAATTGCACTCACACTAGCACCCACATCACATAAGCCATGATAACAATGATATCCTATTTTAACAGAAACAACAAGCATGCCAACAACATGTCTTTGTTTATATTTAATATCGGGTTTGGCAATTCTAGCAGCTTCATCATAGAAATAAATAACATGCCCATCAATATTATCAGCCAAGAGATCTTTAACCATAGCAATACTAGGTTCAACTTTAATTTGGTTAGGTGGTCTAGGTGTTCTAATATTACTTTTGTTAACCACAGTTGAAGCTTTAGCATGATCCTTTATTCTAACAATAAAAAGTAGTTTCTCAATATAAGCAATAGGAATAATAGGATCAACATTATAAGTAATAGTTTCTTCTTCAACTTTAATTGGTTCAACTACTTTAACTTCAATGGGAGGATGATATTTAAACCACTTCTCCTCAGGGAGATCAACATGAGTAGCAAATGATTCACAGAAAGAAGCTACTATCTCCGAGTCAAGTCCATATTTAGTGCAAAATTCATGAAAAGCATCGGTATCCATAAAAGATTTAACACAATCAAACTTAAGGTTTATACCTGACTCATTACCTTCATCGAGATCCCAATCTTCAGAGTTGCGTTTAATTTCTTTCCAATAAATCCCATTTGAATTCAATAGTCTTATTCATATAAGAACCATCACAAGAAGTATCGAGCATGGATCGATCATTATGGTAAAGTCGTGCATAAAAATTCTGAATAATAATTTCTGTTGAGAGCTCATGATTGAGGCATGAATATAACATTGACTTAAGCCTCCCCCAAGCTTGAGCGATACTTTCTCCTTCCCAAGGTCAAAAATTATATATATAATTCCGATCACGATGAACTAGATGCATAGGATAAAACTTCTGATGAAATTCCAATTTCAATCGGTTGTAGTTCCACGATCCAATATCATCACATAGCCTATACCATGTCAATGCCTTTACCTTCAAATATAAAGGGAAGACCTTCTTCTTGACAACATCCTCGGGCACACCTGCAAGCTTAAATAATCGACAAACTTCAGCTACATAGATTAGGTGTAAATCGGGATGCAATGTTCCATCTCCTGCATAAGGATTAGCTACCAGTTTCTCTATCATACCCAAAGGAATTTCAAAGTAAATATTTTCAGTAGGTGCAGTAGGTTGAGGGGCAACTCTTTGCTCGTCTGGTCGGGGTGAAGATACCGCGAACAAACCCCTCAAATGATTTTTTTCCTATAGTAACAAGTGATAGTAAATTTCAGCATACTATATAAATGTTTCCTTAACAAATTCTACTTACCAAAGGAGCTTCACTCACCGGCAACGGCGCCAGAAAAGAGTACTGATGACCCACAAGTATAGGGGATCTATTGTATTCCTTTCGATAAGTAAGAGTGTCGAACCCAACGAGGAGCAGAAGGAAATGACAAGCTGTTTTCTGCAAGGTATTCTCTGCAAGCACTGAAATTATTGGTAACAGACAGTTGTGTGATAAGATAATTCGTAACGGGTAACAAGTAACAAAAGTAACTAAGGTGGAGAAAGGTGGCCCAATACTTTTTGTAGCAAAGGACAAGCCTGAACGAACTCTTATATAAAGCAAAGTGCTCCCGAGGACACATGGGAATTGTTGTCAAGTTAGTTTTCATCATGCTCATGTGATTCACGTTCATTACTTTGATAATTTGATATGTGGGTGGACCGGTGCTTGGGTGCTGCCCTTCCTTGGACAAGCCTCCCACTTATGATTAACCACTCTTGCAAGCATCCGCAACTACCAGAGAAGAATTAAGATAAATCTAACCATAACATGAAACATATGGATCCAAATTAGCCCCTTACGAAGCAACACTGTCGGTGTACTAAAGTAGGGGTACCTTAGTATCCCGAACTTGTGCACGGGCAGTTGCAGCGTCCTGCGGCAAGACATGCCAGGTGACCGCCAAGATCCTCGTCCAGTTCCTTTTGGAGCCATTCAAGAACAAAGTATCCAAGTCTAGAAGACAAGGCCCCGGCAAGAGGAGCTTGCCGGGAAGGCCACTCAAGGCACAGAATCACTCAAGACACGAGACCCCGGCAAGAGGAGCTTGCCGGGAAGGCCAACCCAGGCACCTCAAGAGAACTTGCCGCGACGCGCCACGTGTCCCGGCAAGACCCGGTGAGCGACAAGCTCCCGGGCGCGACAAGATAGCGACCGCGGCAAGGCACTTGCCATGGCAAGCTTCCACTCAGTACCCACGCTCCAACGCATCCACCCACGTGTCGCCCTGGGACCCTTCCAGGCGCACATGGCGGAAGGCTGTGCAGCAAGGGGAACACGGTGGCAAGCGGCGATGACATGGCCACCGTCATGGCGGACGGTGGCGCCCTGACGGTCACTTTTTGCACTGTTTGGGGCGACGGCGACGGGCATTCAATGCCCTTGTCCCCTGCCTTCAGAGTTAGGTATGGAGCACTATGCAAACACTGTTCCAACTACCACCCATTTTACACTTTTAACCTCGACTGCGTTGCCACCTGTCGGTGACCCCTTTGACCTATAAAAGGAGGCCCATGCGCAACGTTGAAGGGGTTCGGAACATCGATCACTCTCCATGCTCGGTCTTGCTAGCGGTTAGAGTGTACTGTTGCTCTCTTCGCTCCCGAGCCAAGAACTCAATAACAAACCAAAGCAGGAGTAGGGTTTTACGCATCCGTGCGGCCCGAACCTAGGTAAACTGCTCGTGTGTTCGCCTTGATCCGCTCTTTGTGCATCCTCCGCCCCCTTGCCGTACCGAGAAGGGGCTCCGGTCCCATAGGTGTTCGTGGGCGATCAGTTTCCCCGACATCTTTGGCGCGCCAGGTGCGACAAGTATTGGAGTGGAGGACAGGTACCTCTTCAAGTCTTGCAGCGCTGCCTCCACTTCCGAAGTCCATTTCATTGGAGCTGCCCTTTTCAAAATTTTGAAAAACGGCAGGGCGCGTTCTGCAGACTTAGAGATAAACCTGCTGAGAGCAGCCACGCAGCCGGCAAGTCTTCGTACGTCCTTGACGCGCTTTGGTGCTTCGATCTGCTCAATGGCCTTGATCTTGTCGGGATTGGCTTCAATCCCCCTTTGAGACACGAAGAACCCGAGAAGCTTGCCGGAAGGGACTCCAAACACGCACTTCTTGGGGTTAAGCTTGAGTTGGATCTTGCGCAGATTTGCAAAGGTTTTATCTAGATCTTGTATCAGAGTAGCCCTGTCCTTGCTCTTGACCACTATGTCATCCATGTAAGCTTCCACATTTCTGTGTATCTGTGGCTCAAAAGCAGTGTGGACTACTCTCCGAGGTAGGGGTGCCTCGAGGTTGTGTGAACCCGATCCGGTGTCACGCGAGCTAGATCTTCACCAACTTCATCGACTCCATCAGCATGCCGCCAAAGAAGAAGGCTTCGGAGGCAGCAGGCCCGTCCGCATCGATCCCGCCACCGCCGGAGCCAACGGCTGGTGGGGGAGACGCCGGCGGAAGGACGGACGTCAGCGAGGAAACTCACGGCGCCGCCAAGTCCAAGGACAAGACGGACGACCGGGCACACTCCAAGGCCTCGGCGTCCGTACATGCACCGCGCCCATCTCAGGAAGCACGGGACCGGCAGCGATGTGGTACTCAAGGTACCATACGCTTGCTGGGCCAAGGTCAAGCTGGCGGATCTCGGGACGCTCAAGGCCAGCATGCACATCAACATGCTGGCACGAGCAAGGCACAGTCATCGGGACGGGAAACTGCTCCTTCTAGCGTAAGTTAGAAGTTCGAGCATATCCCGCTCCTCGCACCGCTCGCCACCGCTACCTGCCACTCCAGCAGAAGCTCTAGCTCGAGCTCAACTGCTCCTCGACTTCCCTCCAGCGGCATACAAGGCCGACGACTGGAGGGCCACCATCCAGAGCCTCATCGCCTTCGCCAACGGCGACACTCCGCAGCAGCCGACCACGTCGCGGCCGCGGCAAGTTAGCCAGGCGTGGGCTGATGGCGACAAGACTGCCGGGGGTGCAACTACCGTGCACTCCCCGCCACGGAGGCCGAAATCGCCGACTCGCCGGATCAATCTCGACGACGACTCCACCGCGTCATCAGATCCGCGAGTTTGCCGCGATCAGCGCCAAGTTCTCAACGATCGACAACAAGAGGACGCTCGAACCCGCATCGAGCGCCGAAGAGAAGCACGGCGTCAATCCCACCAGCGCGCTGGGCCCGCTGTTGACATGCACGCGCCCGGAGGACCTGGCGACTTGCCGTACGCGGTAGGTTGCCCTGCGTTCACCCGTGAGCTGCGACAAGTCCAGTGGCCCAACATGAAGAACTTCAAGCCCGACGTACCGGAAAAGTACGACGGCAAGACACATCCGTCGGAGTTCCTCAGCATCTACACCATCGTGGTGCAGGATGCCGGGGGACGAGATGAGAAGATACTTGCCAATTACTTCCCGCTGGTGCTCAAGCCAAACGTCAGATCTTGGCTCATGCACTTGTTGGAGAACTCCATTTCTTCTTGGGCCGACCTGGGCCATCAGTTTGTCGGCGCCTTCACAGGTGGCCACAAGCCCCATGGCCAGGAGAGTGACCTTCACATACTCGCCCAGAAGGAAGGAGAGCCCCTGCGTAAGTATATCCAGAGATTCAGCCGCGTCCAGCACAACATCCCAGACGTCCACCCTACCGCGGTTATCAGCGCGTTCCACCAGAACGTGCGTAACCGCAGGATGAGGGAGGAGATGGCGATGTGCAAGATCCGAGACGTCAGTGAGCTTTATGCCCTGGCCGAAAAGTGCGCACGCGCTGAGGAGGGGAGGAAGCTTCCCGGAGAGGATATAGGAGCAGGGGGGTCAGACAGTGAGGATGCCGCGCCGGCAAAGAAAAGCCGGCGGCGGAACAACAGGAAGAAGAAGAACAAGGAAGTGCTAGTCGTTGAGCAGTCCGGCAAGGACGCTGGCGCCAAGAAAGCCCAAGCTGGTAGCTTCGGCAAGGAGACTGCCGCGTGCACCAACTGCCAGGCTGTGGCGGCCGCCGACAAGCAGGACGGCACCAACAAGCAGTACTGCAAGATCCACCGCACCAAGGGCCACGATCTTCAGAACTGCAAGAAAGTCGAGTACCTCGTCGAGCAGCAAAAGGCTGAGTACGAGCGACGCGACAAGGAGAAGGCCCAGGGAGGTCATGGTGGGTCCGGCAAGAAGCGGCCATTCAACGGCCGGGGAGGACGCCACGGCAAGGCCAAGCAGCGGCAAGGAGACAGACCTCCCCGCGGCCGCGACAAGGATGAAGACGACGACGACGACGAAGACATGGATGACGGAGAAACCAGCGAGCAGGAGTTCCAAAAAGCTACAGAAGTTTTGTGCGTTGACGGTGGTGCTTCTCTGCATGCTTCTCACCGCCAACTCAAGCAGTGGGTGCGGGAAGTTAATGCGGCAGAACCACCCGTCGAGTCGCGCAAACTTCTGAAGTGGTCCAGCACGCCTATCATCTTCGACATTGAGGACCACCCTGATCGCACAACTGCGGTCGGGTGCTTGCCGATGTTGGTTTCACCAACTATCCGCAATCTCAAGGTCACGAAGATGTTAGTTGACGGCGGGACCGGCTTGAACCTGATCTCCTCCGTTGTGGTCCGGAAACTCCAGATCCCCGACAGCGAGCTCGAGGAAACCGGCACGTTCCAAGGGATCAGCCCGGGAAGGAGCAAGCCGAAAGGGAAGACCACGCTGCCAGTGACGTTTGGCGGAGAGCAGAACTTCAGGACTGAGAGAATCACCTTTGATGTTGCCGATTTTCCATTACCCTACAATGGAATACTTGGCCGTCCAGCACTCGCCAAGTTCATGGCGGCCTCTCACTTCGCCTACAACGTACTCAAGATGCCCGGCCCGATAAGCGTCATCTCTGTCCCCGGCGACAAGAAGGATGCCCTTATCTGCGCCGACAAGATTTACCGGGAAGCAGCAGCCGCAGCAGGAAACAAGACACTTGCCGCTGAAGCTCCCGGGGGGAAGAAGACCAAGTCCGGCAAGAGCTCTGGGTCCCGCTCCGGCAAACGCACCTCTTCGGAGTGCTGCGCTGCCGTCGAGGACGCACCATCGAGCTCCACCGGCAAGTGTAAGAAGACGATGGCAGCTCCGCCAGCAACCAAGAAGGTGTCCGCCAAGGAGGACGGCACTGGTGGTACATTCACCAACAGTGCCACGCTCGACCCCAAATA
Organism: Secale cereale; assembly: GCA_902687465.1. NCBI lineage: Eukaryota > Viridiplantae > Streptophyta > Magnoliopsida > Poales > Poaceae > Secale > Secale cereale. The sequence goes on along the minus strand of LR738715.1, from coordinate 228,188,123 downwards.
GGAAAGCGCGCTCATGGCTTTCCTGCGGGCGAACGTCGATGTGTTTGCATGGCAACCATCTGACATCCCCAGTGTTCCCAGGAAAGTGATTGAGCACAAGCTTGCCGTTTGTCCTCACGCGCGGCCCGTCAAGCAGAAAGTTAGGAAACAAGCGGTGGAGCGCCAAGAGTTTATCGCAGAAGAAATCAAGAAGCTGGAAGCGGCAGGCCTTGTCAGAGGTGTGCTCCATCCCACGTGGTTGGCCAATCCTGTTGTCGTGCGTAAAGCAAACGGGAAGTGGAGGCTTTGTATCGACTTCACCGATGTGAATAAAGCTTGTCCCAAAGATCCATTTCCCTTGCCGCGCATTGACCAGATTGTTGACTCCACGGCTGGATGTGAGTTGCTTTCGTTTCTTGATGCATATTCAGGATATCACCAAATCTTCATTGCTGAAAAAGATGAGGGGAAGACAGCATTCATTACTCCATGTGGCACTTATTGCTTCATACGCATGCCTTTCGGATTGAAGAATGCTGGTTCAACGTTTGCGAGAGTAGTCCACACTGCTTTTGAGCCATAGATACACAGAAATGTGGAAGCTTACATGGATGACATAGTGGTCAAGAGCAAGGACAGGGCTACTCTGATACAAGATCTAGATGAAACCTTTGCAAATCTGCACAAGATCCAACTCAAGCTTAACCCCGAGAAGTGCGTGTTTGGAGTCCCTTCCGGCAAGCTTCTCGGGTTCTTCGTGTCTCAAAGGGGGATTGAAGCCAATCCCGAGAAGATCAAGACCATTGAGCAGATCGAAGCACCAAAGCGTGTCAAGGACGTACGAAGACTTGCCGGCTGCGTGGCTGCTCTCAGTACGTTTATCTCTAAGTCTGCAGAACACGCCCAGCCGTTTTTCAAAATTTTGAAAAGGGCAGGTCCAATGAAATGGACTCCGGAAGCGGAGGCAGCGCTGCAAGACTTAAAGAGGTACCTATCCTCCACTCCAATACTTGTCGCACCTAAGCCACAAGAAAAGTTGCTGCTGTACCTAGCGGCAACCAATCAAGTGGTTAGTGCTGCGTTAGTAGCGGAGAGGGAGGCAGATGATGAGCCAGCAGCCGCGACAAGCACATCCAGCGACAAGCAGGGGGCTTCCCCGACAAGCTCTGGTCCCGACAAGGACGGATCTGCGCAGATGCAAGAGAAGATACAGAAGAAGATGGTGCAGCGCCCAGTCTATTTTGTCAATTCCCTCTTGCAGGGGGCTAGGTCAAGGTACTCTGGGGTGCAGAAGTTACTTTTCGGCCTTCTCATGGCCTCGAGAAAGCTGCGCCATTACTTCCAAGCACATGAGATAATAGTGGTCACTCGCTTTCCGCTAAAGAGGATATTGCAAAATCCAGAAGCAATAGGCAGGATTGTTGAGTGGGCGCTGGAATTGTCAAGCTTTGGCCTTAAGTTTGAAAGCACTTCAACTATCCAAAGCAGAGCATTAGCAGAATTCATAGCAGAGTGGACGCCAACGCCAGACGAAGAGATTCCAGAGACGAGCATCCCCGTCAAAGAAGCAAGCAAAGAATGGATAATGTACTTTGATGGTGCCTTCTCGCTGCAAGGCGCCGGTGCTGGCGTGCTGCTTGTCGCGCCAACCGGAGAGCACCTCAAGTACGTGGTCCAGATGCACTTTCCCAAGGAGCAAGCGACAAACAATACTGCAGAGTATGAGGGTTTGCTTGCCGGTCTCAGGATCGCGGCTGACCTTGGGATCAAGAAGCTTATTGTAAGGGGTGACTCGCAGTTGGTCGTCCGCCAAGTGAACAAGAACTACCAGAGTCCGTTGATGGAAGCGTACGTTGACGAAGTGAGAAAGCTTGAAGAGCACTTTGACGGCTAACAGATGGAGCACGTTCCAAGAGCTCAGAACGACATCGCAGATGGCCTGTCAAAGTGTGCCGCACTAAAGCTGCCTGTGGAACCAGGAAACTTTGTGCTCAAGCTAACTCAACCATCCGTAACACCATCAACTGGACAAAGCAAGAACAGGAAGTTGATCTCCGGCGACTACTTTCCGGCAGAGCTTCCAGAAGCCACCGCCAACAAAGTCCCCAAGATCAACGCCAAGAATGCTGAGGAGCAATCCGCTCCGGCAAGTCCCAGGACTTGTTCCGTTGAAGCAGAAGCTCCCGACAAGTTTTGCTCCGGCAAGCTTGCCGGGGATCGTCACGCTCCAGCTGGGACACAGGTTCTCGTCGTAGAAGCAGCCGTTCCCGCAGCAGCAGATGTGCCTTTAGTCCTTGTTGTCGAGCCACAAGCTCCAGCATGGGCACAGCAGATTGTCCGTTTTCTCTAGACAGGAGAACTTCCCGAAGAGCAAGAAGAAGCGGAAAAAGTAGCCCGACAGTCAAGTATGTACCAGTTTGTTGACAACACACTGTGCAGAAGGAGACTCAACGGTGTGAAATTGAAGTGTATTCCTCGGGAAGATGGACAAAAGTTGTTGGCAGAGATACATGGAGGCATATGTGGTCACCACATTGGCGCAAGAGCACTTGTCGGCAAAGCATTCCGGCAAGGTTTCTTTTGGCCGACAGCCCTCCAAGATGCAACTGCACAAGTAACCAAGTGTGAAGCGTGCCAGTTCCATTCCAAGCAGATACATCAGTCAGCTCAAGCTCTCCAGACGATCCCTTTATCCTGGCCATCTTCGGTCTGGGGGCTCGACATCCTCGGCCCCTTTCCCCGCGCAGCCGGGGCCTTTGAGTTCTTGTACGTCGCCGTCGACAAGTTCACAAAGTGGCCGGAAGTGGAACCAGTGAGAAAGGTGACCGCACAGTCAGCAGTCAAGTTCTTCAGGTCGATTGTTTGCCGTTTCGGGATCCCTAACAGGATCATCACCGACAACGGTACACAATTCACCAGTCGCACCTTCATGCAGTACGTCCAAGATCTTGCCGCCAAAGTCTGCTTCGCTTCTGTTGCTCACCCGAGAAGCAACGGTCAAGCGGAGAGGGCAAACGCTGAAGTGCTGCGCGGGCTCAAGACCAGAACTTTCGACAGGCTGCACAAGTGCGGAAGAAACTGGATCGAGGAGCAGCCAGTGGTTCTTTAGTCGATCAGGACGACGCCAAATTGAGCCACTGGACAGACACCCTTTGCTCTAGTCTCTAGAGCAGAGGCAGTTCTCCCCACGGAACTCGTATACGGGTCGCCGCGAGTGCTCGCTTATGATGAGCTCGAGCAAGAGCAGCTGCGACAAGATGACGCGCTGCTCCTTGAGGAGGACCGTCTTCAGGCCGCTGTGCGAGCTGCTCGCTATCAGCAAGCTTTGCGCCGCTACCATAGCCACAAAGTTAACGCCATAAGTCTCGAGGAAGGCGACCTTGTTCTTCGGCGCGTTCGGTCCGCCAAGAATTCCAACAAGTTGACGCCGAAGCGGGAAGGCCCTTATCGGGTGAAACGAGTCACTAGGCCCGGCGCTGTCCGCCTTGAGACCGAAGATGGCTTTCCGGTGAGCAATTCCTGGAACATCGAGCATCTTCGTAAGTTTTACCCATAAGGCGCGGTTGCGGTGATCCGTTCCGGCAACCAAATTTTGTACAAGTATTGCCGTTGTTGCATGTAATCCTTTGTACAAAGCCGGGCGCAGACCCCGTGCATCAGTAAAGTTTATGTGCCCCGCACAACTTGTCATTTTCATGCTTTTTTGCCTTTTTCATATATTATCTGACACATTGTGCAGCACCTACCACCGGTAAGCAATAACGAGCCCAAAGGCTCCGTATCTGCATTTTCTCTTCTTTCTTTTTTTTTCTTAAAGAAAAGCGAAGTTCCCTCGCGCACAAGTTTGCCGGGGGGGAGAGGAGAAGATGGTGGTATGGACCAAGTGCCGTTCAAGAAAGCCTTGCCTTGCCGGGAAGCAGACAACACAAAAGCTAAGTTGCCAAAGTTTGAGCAGTCAAATTTTTAATTTTTAAGTTATCCTCCTTGAACGGCCGTGCTTTGTATGGAAAACCTATGCGCGGAGGAACCAACTCGTGGCCAGTTGCGCCCTTATTTTGTTTCGAGTTTGCTCAACAGCTTAAGTGAGCTGCGACTAGTGTCGGGCCCTTACTTTGTTTCCGAGCCCGCTCAATAGCTTAAGTGTGCTGCAACTGGTTGTGACAAGGTTTCTTGCCAGCGACGGCACCGCCAGCAGGCTGCTGAAGTCCCGCACTCAGCGCTCGCGGCAAGGGTGCCTGCGCCGACAAGTTCCCTGAAAGCGTAGGGTAAAAACATACAAAGCAAGGGAGTCGAGTAAAGGGAATAACATTGCATCCAGTACCTAAGATAAAGTTATATTACAAAGTGGATTGTCGCAGTTCTAATAGACTATTGTTCATAACATGGTTGGCAGCGGCAAGGAAAGAAGAAAGTAAAAAGCCTAGTCCGCGCGGTCGCCTTCAACCCTCTTGATCCCGCCCACCTTGTCCACAATTGGTGCGACAAGGGCCTTGAGCGCCTCCTGGTCAGCGTCGGGCGGCAGGGTCTTGAGGACGTTGGTGAGGTTGAGGCCGGGGTTGCGGTACGCTATCTTCATCAGCACCTTCTGGAGGGCCCCCGCGCAGAGCCTGCGCGATTCGTCCGCCAGCTGCTTCGGGATCTTCTCCCGGAGTTGCTGGAGGGTCGTCGCCACGCCCTTGAAGAACAGAGTAAGCTTGGCGCTGGCGTGGAGGTTGTCATCGGTGGAATACCCGAGGTACTCCGCCCTCAGCTGCGCCAACTCCGTGTCGATGTCCGCGGCGGCGTTGACAAGACCTTCCGTCCATATCTCGACGTTCCGCCTAAAGTTATTCTAGGAAATGGCGGCACTGTCCAGCAACACCTTCTCGGCCCTGAGCTCCTCCTTCAGGGCCGTCTCCCGCTCCCTGGTGCTGTCCAGCGTCGTGGTAAGAGTGGATAACTTCAGCTCCAGATCGGCGATGGAGTCCTTGGCGACGGCGAGCTCCTTGCCCTTCTCGGAGAGACGGACCTGCAGCTCGGAGTGACTGTGTGCATCCTTCTCCCTCTCGAGCTTGAGTGTGGCGACCTCCTCGCCGCTCGTCTTCAAGTTGGCCTCCAGCTGCGCCACCCTCGTCTCCAACTCTCTCTTGGCGGTCTCGGCAGCTGTGGCGGCATCCTTTGCCTCCTGCAAAGCTCCGCCAAGCGATTGCTCGTGCGCGGCAAGCTCGTCCTCGTGGCTGTCAAGGTCGACCTTCCGCTGCGTCAGCTCACCTTCTCGCCTGGATAGATCCTCGGCGGCAAGCCGCTGCTGCTCCTCCGCTTCAGCTTTCTCCAAAATGAATGCCTGATGCGCCTCGGCAAGCTGCTCCCGCTCCTCCGCCAAGGATCGGAGAGCTGCTTGGTTGACGGCTCGGAGCTCTTCTGCGCGCTTCTCCAAGTCAGCACCCGCCTTGGCGGCCAGAGCCTCTCGGGACTGCAACTTGGCTTGCCGGGCGCGGTAAAGGGACAGAAGCTTCCGCAGAAGCCGCTCCTCCTCGGGCTCGCCGCTGCTGCTTGGCGTGTCGACGAACCTCAGTCCGGCGGAGGCAAGGACCTCCCCGTCGAAGACCTCTCCCTCGACTGGCGCCCTGGACGTGGACGCCCACGGGAGCTGGATGAAGACACCGTTGCCGGCCTCCAGATAGGCGCCTGGCTCGGCTGCAATAGCGGAGGGATCGGCAGCCCGCGTAGCGCCTGACGCTCTTGCGGCCTCAGGGCCGTCCGTGCAACTGCCGGACCCCTCCTCAGCTGCCGCGCCAGCGGCCTTGGCTGCCTCGTCGGCGGCGGGCTCGTCAGCACCGGCCGCCCCTTCGGTAGCGGCGGCATCGCCGGTGTTGCCACGCGCGTCCTCCTCGATGGCGACCTCCGTCTCCATTGGCTCTGCGGCGGACAGGTCTGGCAGAAGGAAAGAAAAGACGAACAAGTCAAGCAAATATCCAAAAAAGAATAATTGAAAGAAGAAAATTCCAAGGGTTTACCTGCGCGGGCCGGCTCCTCGGTGAGTTTCCTCGCCGGGGAGCTCTCCCTCGGCGGCGTGGAGGTAGCTCCCGCTGGCGGAGGGCCGCTAGCACCATCCCTTGGCGGGGTGCTCGCCCTTGGCAGGGTGCTCACCCTTGGCGGGGTGCTCGCCCTTGGCAGAGTGTTTTCCCTTGCGGGGGAGCTCCCCCTTGGCGGTGTGGCCGAGGCGTGTGGCACGTCGGGGGCGGTCTCCTGGCGCTCCTGATGCTGCTGCTCCGCTCCTGCACGAGTCAACAAACAAGACGTCAGAAAAGAAGAAGCACCCACGGGCGCCCAACAGCGGAAGATGCACTACACTTACGCTGGGGGCTGCGTTGGGGGCTGCTCTGGAGAACAGCTGCCGGGTCCGGCAAGCTTGTCTCAGGCGCGCCCCCTGCTGACGCGGCGGGCTCGTCCTCGATGACGATCACCGGGACCTTGGCCCTCTTCGCCGCCCTCTGGGCCAGAGTTCTGAAAAGGACAGGTTCAGAGTTAGGCGAAAGAGATACAAGACAAGAAACAATAGAAAATCAAAGAAGTACAAGAGTTGCGAAGACTTACTCTTCTTCCTCCTCGTCGGAGCTGAGCGCGGAGAAGTCAAAATCTGGCTCGCGCACCCCGGCGCGAGGAGGCGGAGGAGTGGGCCCCCTCGGCCGCTTGGCGGGAGCAGGGATGGTGGTCTGGGAAGACCCCGCTCCGGTTGCCGCCGAAGCATGAGGAACAGCGGGAGCAGGGGCGCCAGTCCGGGAAGATCCCCCTCCTGTCGCCGCTGAAGCACGAGGCGCTCCCTTGGCGGCCTTGCTTGTCGCGGTGGCGCGGGGCGCGCGGTGCTGCGGCTGTTGGCCCGCCTGACGCCCCGTCACGTCTGCGGCCTTGCGGAGACGCCTCCTTGTCGGAGCTAGAGGACTTGCTGGTGGTGGCGAGCTGCCCGAGGACGAGGAGGAGGAGCCGATCTCCAGCGAGCCGCTCGAGTCCTCGGCAGGCTCGCTTGACCCGGCACCCTGCTCGACGGGCCCGCTCGACTCGGTGCCCTGCTCGGCGGGCTCGCTTGTCTTAGCGACCTTCCCGACAAGCTTCCCTGCTTTGCGAAGCTCTTCCTCCTCGGCAAGGCTTGTCGCCTCCGCTGCCTCCGCCTCCTCCACTGTGTACCCGAACTCGCCCGCGGCCACGGCTACCGCTGCCTCTTCTAGCCTGGTGGCAATATATGCCATCTCCTGGTCGGTGGTGTCGCGGGTGAGGCCTCTCTTCTCGTCAAGATCGACAGGCTGTTCCACCAAGTTGACGAAGAATGTCTGCACAGCTTCGTCGGAAGGTTCTTGCCAAGTGGGATCGATCCCGTGGGAATCGCACCGCGGCATCACTGCACGGATGGCGCTGAGCGCAGAGCTATTGCACAGCGGGACGACACCTTGCGGCAACGTGAACCATTCGGGGTGGGCAGAGTCGTACTTGAACAACGCCTTGAGCATTGCGTTGAGCTCCAGGACAGTAAAATTCCAGTTGAGGCCCGGGCGCAGCCTCATGATATCTGCCGCGTTCTTGAACTCCCAGGAAGCCCTCCACCTCTCCTACAAGGGAGCGATGCGGCGGCGGAGAAAGTCTGCTCCAACTGCGCCTACAGTGAGCCCGGCGTGCCTGAGGCAAAGGATTCGGGTAGTGGCAATCTTCAATCTGCTATCCTCCGGGGCCAAATCGCTCCAGTCGTTGCCGCGTACTACTGGGGCTTGGCGCCGGGAAGTGAATGGCTGCGGGTCATCCTCTACAATCCAACACCACTTGGCTCTCCACTCATCCCACTTGCCGGGGAGCTCCCCCTCCAGATATGCTTCCTTCTTGTGCGTCCTTGAGATCCAGGAGACGCCGCCGGACAAAGGCGACACGGCCTCGACTCGAGGCGTGAAGTAATGGCGGAAAAGAGCTACATTGGGGTAGACTCCGACAAAGTTTTCGCACGATGTGCGAAAACGGCCATGGTCAAGACGGCATTGGGGGTAAAGTCGAGGAGTTGGAGCCCGTAGGTGTTCATGACGTCGCAGAAAAACTCAGAATAGGGCGGGCAGAGCCCGCAGTAGAAGAACAGGGCAAAGAAGGCATAGCTGGTCGGGAACATCTTGCAGGCTACGGCGGGGAGTACCTTGGTGCGCGGATGCGCCTTCATCTTCCTCGATCAGAAGAGATAGAAGGTATCCCTCAGCTCCTCCGCGTCAAGCTTTGGCGGGAAGACCGCCATCTTCTTCCGCATTGCTGCTAGCCGCAGCGCCTCGGCGGACTTCGCGGCCTTCGCCTTCTCGCCTTTTGGAGCCATGGCGGGGATGGTGGGGGAGGTCGACGGCGCTGGTGATGCTAGTGACGACGGAGGGGGCGGAGCGCTGCTCTCTTTCGACCTTCGGGGAGGAGGGGAGCGGCGGGGGTTTCTGAGGGATGAAGAAGAAACGGGCGAATGGAAGGAACTGCCCCTGTTTCCCCTGCTTTTTAAGGGGGGGGGAGGGGGACGTTCCGCATTTCCCATTAAAGAATCAGGCCACGATCTCTCCCACGACGCCGCGATTGACGCGTGCCGTTAGGGGAGGGCGCAGTGGATACGGAGTGGGATACGGCGCGTCGCAGGCCGTGCGTGCCTGTGCACTGTTTTGGGCCTGGCCCAACAACGCTCGGCACCGTGTATGGCCCAGGCCCGGGGGCTCCTGTCGGTGTACTAAAGTAGGGGTACCTTAGTATCCCGAACTTGTGCACGGGCAGTTGCAGCATCCTGCGGCAAGACTTGCCAGGTGACCGCCAAGATCCTCGTCCAGTTCCTTTTGGAGCCATTCAAGAACAAAGTATCCAAGTCCAGAAGACAAGGCCCCGGCAAGAGGAGCTTGCCGGGAAGGCCACTCAAGGCACAGAATCACTCAAGACACGAGACCCCGGCAAGAGGAGCTTGCCGGGAAGGCCAACCCAGGCACCTCAAGAGAACTTGCCGCGACGTGCCACGTGTCCCGGCAAGACCCGGTGAGCGACAAGCTCCCGGGCGCGACAAGATAGCGACCGCGGCAAGGCACTTGCCGCGGCAAGCTTCCACTCAATACCCACGCTCCAGCGCATCCACCCACGTGTCGCCCTGGGACCCTTCCAGGCGCACGTGGCGGAATGCTGTGCAGCAAGGGGAACACGGTGCCAAGCGGCGATGACATGGCCACCGTCGTTGCGGACGGTGGCGCCCTGACGGTCACTTTTTGCACTGTTTTGGGCGACGGCGACGGGCATTCAATGCCCTTGTCCCTTGCCGACAGAGTTAGGTATGGAGCACTATGCAAACACTGTTCCAACTACCACCCATTTTACACTTTTACCCTCGACTGCGTTGCCACCTGTCGGTGACCCCTTTGACCTATAAAAGGTGGCCCATGCGCAACGTAGAAGGGGTTCGGAACATCGATCACTCTCCACGCTCGGTCTTGTTAGCGGTTAGAGTGTATTGTTGCTCTCTTCGCTCCCGCGCTAAGAACTCAATAACAAACCAAAGCAGGAGTAGGGTTTTACGCACCCCCGCAGCCCGAACCTGGGTAAACTGCTCGTGTGTTCGCCTCGATCCGCTCTTTGTGCATCCTCCGCCCCCTTGCCGTACCGAGAAGGGGCTCCGGTCCCATAGGTGTTCATGGGCGATCAGTTTCCCCAACAAACACATAAACTAGGATTTAAGATTATGTCACTCTAGCAACCCATCATCTACTTATTCCTTACAAATGCCTTCCCCTAGGCCCAAATAATGGTGAAGTGTGTCAGGTAGTCGATGTTCGCATAACACCACTAGAGGAAAGCCATCTCATCAAAATATCGAACGAATAGCAAATTCACATGATTACTTATAACCAGACTTCTCCCATGTCCTCAGGAACAAACGTAACTACTCACAAAGCATATTCGTGTTCATGATCAGAGGAGTATTTAATAGCATTAAGGATCTGAACATATGATCTTCCACCAAATAAACCAACTAGCATCAACTACAAGGAGTAATCAACACTACTAGCTTTGACCCCCTCTCGATGAGAGGATCGTTTGTGACGATGATGGCTTTGATTTCCGCCGGAGATTGACCCCCTCTCGATGAGAGGATCGTTTGTGATGATGATGGCTTTGATTTCCGCCGGAGGGAAGTGTCCCCAGCAGAACAGCCCTGCTGGAGCCCTAAATTGGTTTCGCCCAGGTTCTGCCTCGAGACGGCGGTGCCTCGTCCCGAAAGGTTCCTTATAATTTTTTCCAGGTCAGAACACACCATATAGCAAAATTTGGGAGTCGGAGGCCTACCAGGGGCCCACAAGGACGGGGGGCGCACCCTCCACCCTTGTGGCTGGCTAGTGCCCGCCCCCTCTCTGTTGCTTTCTTCGCCCAATATTTTTTATATATTCCGAAACTAGCTCCCATCAAGTTTCAGGACTTCTGGAGTTGTGCAGAATAGGTCACTAATATTTGCTCCTTTTCCAGTCCAGAATTCCAGCTACCGGCATTCTCCCTCTTCATGTAAACCTTGTAGAATAAGAGATAAAAGGCATAAGTATTGTGATATAATATGTAATAACAGCCCGTAATGCAATAAATATCAATATAAAAGCATGATGCACAATGGATGTATCACACGTTTCAAGGAGTTAATCCCGGTAGGAGCCGTAAGTTCATATTGCTGGTAATGTTCGGGGGGAGAGTTGAACTACCGGACTAAGAAGGTTGTGTTTGGTGTGGTTGATATCCCCCTGCCGTACAATGGAATCCTTGGGTGCCCCGCTCTGGCCAAATTCAGAGCGGCATCCCACTATGCCTACAACACCTTGAAGATGCCAGGGCCAATGGGGGTCCTTTCCATTCCAATAGACGAGAAGGACGCAATCATTTACGTGGATAAGATGTACAGGGATGCAGTTGCGGCAGAGGCCGCGGAGATCACTAGTCCCGCCTAGGAGAGCAAGAAAAAGAAGAGAGTTGTTAAGAGCCCCAATGAGGATCCCGGGAAGCATGCCTCTCTAGAATGCTCTACGCTTGTTGATGACTTGCCGGCGAGCTCCAACAATAAGAGATCCAAAGTTGTTGCGCCCGCTGTGAAGAAGGTCCCGGCAGGGCTAGATGGCACTGATGGTACTTTTACTATCAGTGCCACCCTTGACGACAAATAGAAAAGTGTGATCGTTGCCTTCATGCTGGCGAATGTCGATGTGTTTTCCTCGCAACCATCTGACATCCCTCGTGTTCCCAGGGAGGTAATCGAGCTCCACCTTGTTGTCTACCCACATGCCCGGCCCGTCAAGCAGAAGGTCCGAAAGCAAGCTTTGGAGTGGCAACAGTTCATTGCCGAGGAGATCAAGAAACTTGAGGCATCTGGTTTGGTCAGAGGAGTGCTGCATCCAACATGGTTAGCAAACCCACTGGTCGTATGCAAGGCTAATGGAAAATGGAGGTTGGGCATAGATTTCACTGATCTGAACAAGGCCTGCCTGAAAGACCATTTCCCTTGTCGTGCATCGACCAAATCGTGGACTCCACTTCAGGTTGTGACTTGCTCTCTTTTTTGGATGCATATTCTGGGTACCATTAGATTTTTATGTCCAAGGAAGACAAAGAGAAGACCTCATTCATCACCCCATGTGGCACATACTGCTTCGTGCATATGCCTTTCAGGTTGAAGAGTGTCGGGTTTACTTTTGCAAGGGTAGTCCAGATTGGTTTTGAGTCACAGTTGCACAAGAACATTGAAGCCTATATGGATGATATTGTGGTCAAGACCAAGGACAGAACATCCCTCATCTAGGATTTAGAAGAGACATTTGCCAATCTGCGCAGGATCAACTTGAAGCTGAATCCGGAGAAGTGTGTGTTTGGCGTTCCCTCCGTCAAGCTACTTGGTTTCTTTGTGTCCCCACTAGATAGAGGCCAACCCCGATAAGATCAAGGCTATTGAGAAGATTCAGGCACCAAGGACAGTTAAGGATGTCAGGCGTTTGACAGGGTGCATCGCCCGCACTTAGCGGATTCATCTCTAAGTCTGTCGAGTGTGCCTTGGCGTTCTTTAAGATCTTGAAGAATGCAACACCCGTGAAGTGGACCCCTGAAGCAGATATGACACTACAGGATTTGAAGACCTACTTGTCCTCTGTGACTACCCTGGTTGCTCCCAAACCAAAAGAATCATTGCTGCTATACCTAGCGACAACTAATCAAGTGGTTAGTGCAGCATTGCTGGCGCATCAGGAAGTTGAGGAAGCAACAACCTCAGCTAGTGTCCCTTCCGGGGAGGAGAATGAGAATGGCTCGGCAAGGTTAGATATGGGTCAGGACAAGGAAGAGCGCGACAGCGGAAACAGCCCCAAGGACACGTCAATGAAGAAAGTGGTGCAATGCCCACTATACTTCGTCAGCTCCCTACTGTAGGGGGCTAGATCTAGGTACTCTGGTGTGCAAAAATTTGTTTTTGTCCAAGTCATGGCCTCAAGGAAACTCGCCACTACTTCCAAGCCCATGAGATCACGGTTGTCACACACTTTGCGTTGCAAACGATAATCGAAAACCCAGAGGCTACCGATAGGATAGTGGAGTGGGCATTGGAGTTATCCATCTTTGGCCTGAAGTTTGAAAGCACATCAACAATACAGAGCAGGGCATTGGCGGAGTTTATTGCAGAATGGACGCCAACCCGTGATGAGGAAGTGCTAGAGATAGTTGTTCTCGGCAAGGAATCCCCCCAAGAATGAATCATGTATTTTGATGGTGCCTTTTCCCTACAAGGTGCAGGGGCTGGCGTGCTTCTCGTTGCTCCCGCTGGGGAGCACTTGAAGTACATTTTCCAGATACATTTCCCCCGGGAGGAGGCGACCAACAATACAGCGGAGTATGAAGGGCTCCTTGCTAGGATCAGGATCGCCACATAATTGGGAATCAATAAGTTGATCATCAGAGGAGATTCACAACTTGTGGTGAGAAAAGTCAACAAGGATTACCAAAGCCCATTGATGGAGGCATACGTCGAGGAAGTGAGAAGATTGGAGGAACACTTTGATGGATTGCAAACAGAGCACGTACCACGTGAAAAAAACAGCATTGCTGATCATCTATCAAAGTGTGCTGCGTAGAAGCTTCCTATGGGACCAGGAACATTTGTTCTCCACCTTACTTAGCCCTCCGTATCCGCGGAAATATTGGCCGGAAAGAGGAGGAAACAGGGCTCCAGTAAGCCTCTCCCGGTAGAGCCCTCCGGGACACCTAGTAGGGACCCTGTGATGGGGAACGTAGCATGCAATTTCAAAAAAATTACCATGCTTACGCAAGATCTATCTAGGAGATGCATAGCAACAAGACGGGGAGAGTGTGTCCATGTACCCTTGTAGACTGAAAGCGCAAGCGTTATGTTAACGCGGTTGATGTAATCGAACGTCTTCACGATCCAACAGATCCATGTATCGAACGTACGACACCTCCGTGTTCAGCACAGGTTCAACGCGATGGGGTCCCATGAGCTCTTGATCCAGCAGATGCTCGAGGGAGAGTTCCGTCAGCACGACGGTGTGACGGTGGTGTTGGTAATGTGATCTGCGCAGGGCTTCGCCGAAGGACCACGCCAATATGATATGATGTGTAATCTGTGGAGGAGGGCACCACACACGGTTAAGAGAAACTTGTGTCTTCTAGGGTGCCCGTGCCCCCGTATATAAAAGAGGAGAGGGGGAGGCCGGCCGGCCCCTATAGGGCGCGCCAAGAAAGAGGAGTCGTACTAGGACTCCAAGTCCTAGTAGGATTCCACTTGGTGGAAGGGGGAAGAAGGAAGGGAGAGGGAGAGGGAGAGGGAGAGGAAAGGTGGGCCGCGCCCCCTCCCCTAGTTCTATTTGGATTCCCCATGGGGGGGTGCTACCTCCTCGTGGCCTGCCATCTCTCCCCCCTAAGGCCCATGTTGCCCCCTTACTTCCCCGGGGGGTTCCGGTAACCCCTCCGGCTCTCCGTTTTCACCCGATACTTCTCGGAACTCTTCCAGTGTCCGAATAGCATCGTCCAATATATCATTTTTTATGTCTCGACCATTTCGAGACTCCTCGTCATGTATATGATCTCATCTGGGACTCCAAACAAACTTCGGTCACCAAAAAACTCATAACTCATAATACAAATCATCATCGAACGTTAAGCGTGTGGACCCTACGGGTTCGAGAACTATGTAGACATGACCGAGACTATTCTCTAGTCAATAACCAATAGCGGAACCTAGATGCTCATATTGGCTCCTACATATTCTTCGAAGATCTTTATCGGTCAAACCGCATAACAACATACATTGTTCCCTTTGTCATCGGTATGCTACTTGCCCGAGATTCGATCGTCGGTATCTTCATACCTAGTTCAATCTCGTTATCGGCAAATCTCTTTACTCGTTCCGTAATACATCATCTCGTGACTAACTCATTAGTCATTTGCATGCAAGGCTTATAATGATGTGTATTACCGAGAGGGCCCAGAGATACCTCTCCAATAATCGGAGTGACAAATCATATTCTCGATCTATGCCAACACAACAAACACCTTCAAAGACACCTGTAAAGCATCTTTATAATCACCCAGTTACGTTGTGACGTTTGATAGCACACAAGGTGTTCCTCCGGTATTCGTTAGTTGCATAATCTCTTAGTCATAGGAACATGTATAAGTCATGAAGAAAGCAATAGCAATAAAACTAAACCATCATAGTGCTAGGCTAACGGATGGGTCATGTCCATCACATCATTCTCCTAATGATGTGATCCCGTTCATCAAATGACAACACATGTCTATGGTTAGGAAACTTAACCATCTTTGATTAACGAGCTAGTCTAGTAGAGACACACTAGGGACACTCTGTTTCATCTGTGCATTCACACATGTATCAAGTTTCTGGTCAATGCAATTCTAGCATGAATAAAAGAAATTTATAATGATATATAAGGAAATATAAATAACAACTTTATTATTGCCTCTAGGGCATATTTCCTTCAGTCTCCCGCTTGCACTAGAGTCAATAATCTAGATTAGATAGTAATGATTCTAACACCCGTGGAGTCTTGGTGCTAATCATGTTTTGCTCGTGGAAGAGGCTTACTCAACGGGTCTGCAACATTCAGATCCATATGTATTTTGCAAATCTCTATGTCTCCCTCCTTGACTTGATCGTGCATGGAGTTGAAGTGTCTCTTCATGTGCTTGGTGAAAGTGCAACTAATCCCCGGGTGGTTTTGGTAATTAACAACAACATATATATCATTGAACTAATATTCTCTTGAGAATCATTTCAGAAAAGTTCGATGATATGGGTATGGAAATGTCTGAAGAAGTGGACCCCTCAAAATGCTAAGACAAGCATTGGCAAAAGCTCAAGACTCCTTTTTGGTTTAGTGATCAAAGATCACATTGAGTCCATAGGAAAGCCAATACTATTAAAAGGGGATGAGGTTGTGTTAATGTTCTTGTTGCTCAAGTGCTTGGTGATCTAACTCCCTCAACTATCAGCACTATTCACTACTTAACACACACCCATAAGTAATCTCGGTCACACCGATTTCTCCAACTCAGTCCCACCGAGATGAACCACTTCAGTTGTTTCTCCAAACCCTAGCTTCTCGGTCAAACCGATTCTGAGTTTCGGTCTCACCGAAAAAGGGCTGCCAACCTTCTGTGATCAGTTGACATCAATTCGGAATATCCGAGTTTATACTTCGGTCTCACCGAAATGGCAAACCCTAACCTTTGACTCACTTCGGTCTCACCGAGATGGTATTTTCGGTCCCACCGAAAATCCCAACGTTCACTATATTTGAACTTTCGGTCTGACCGAGTTTTAACTTCGGTCTCACCGAGATTGGTCAAATGTGTGTGTAACGGTTGGATTTTGTGTGGAGGCTATATATACCCCTCCACCCCCTCCTCATTCGTGAGGAGAGCCATCAGAAAGTACCACCACTTCTATCATACACTTTCTGAGAAGTGAACCACCTACCCTTGTGTTGAGATCAAGCCATTCCATTCCTACCATATGAAACTTGATCTCTAGCCTTCCCAAGTTGCTTTCCACTCAAATCTTTCTTCCACCACAGCCATATCAGTGAGGAGAGTTGAGTGTTGGGGAGTTTATCACTTGAAGCACAAGAGCAAGGAGTTCATCATCATCAACACCGTCTATTACCTTTTGGAGGGTGGTGCCTCCTAGATTGGTTAGGTGTCGCTTGGGAGCCTCCGTCGTGATGTGGAGTTGAACCAAGAAGTTTGTAAGGGCAAGGAGATCGCCTACTTCGTGAAGATCTACCCCGAGTAAGGCTAGTCCTCCGTGGGCGTAGGCCGTGATGGAATAGACAAGGTTGCTTCTTCGTGGACCCTTTGTGGGTGGAGCCCTCCGTGGACTCGCGCAGCCGTTACCCTCCGTGGGTTGAAGTCTCCATCAACGTGGATGTACGATAGCACCACCTATCGGAACCACGACAAAAATCTTCGTGTCACCAAACTGCGTTTGATCTTCTCCACCTCTCTTTTACATGTGCAATTTACTTTCCGCTGCTTATACTCTAGAATTGCATGTGTAGGGTGATACTTGAATTGTTCTTAATTGTGAAACTGCCAAAAACATTGCATGATCTAAAGGCAGATTTTTTATATTGTCAAGTAGTCTAATCACCCCCCCTCTAGACCTACTTTCGATCCTACAAGTGGTATCAGAACCTAGGAGAGTATGGCGTCTAGTGAGGGTAATTATCGTAGAGGTCCTTACTTTGATGGTACAAATTTTGCTAGTTGGAAGCATAAAATGAAAATGCATATTCTTGGTCATAACCCAGCCGCATGGGGCATTATTTGTGTTGGCATGCAAGGTGATTTCTTTGAAGAAGGAAAAGTTCCGGATCGCGAAGCTACACCCGAAGAGTTGCGGATGTTGCAAAACAATGCTCAAGCTTGTGACATTCTCTTCAATGCTTTGTGTCCCGAAGAGTTCAACAAAATCAGCCGTCTTGAGAATGCTAAAGAGATTTGGGATACTTTGGTTGAAATGCACGAAGGTACTGAATCTGTGAAGGAATCAAAGCTAGATATTCTTCAAGGTCAACTTGACAAGTTCAAGATGAAGGATGGTGAAGGAGTCGCTGAAATGTACTCTAGGCTTGCTCTCATCACAAATGAGATTGCTGGCTTAGGAAGCGAAGAAATGACTGACCGATTCATCATTAAGAAGATTCTCAGAGCTTTGGATGGAAAGTATGACACCGTGTGCACTTTGATCCAAATGATGCCAAACTACAAGACTCTCAAGCCAACTGAAGTCATTGGAAGGATTGTTGCTCATGAGATGACACTTAAGGATAAGGAAGAGCTTCACAACAAGTCAAGTGGTGCTTACAAAGCTACAAGTGATGCTCCTACTACCTCAAGTGACAAGTTAGTTTCCAATGAAGACATAAGCCTAATGGTCAGGAACTTCAACAAGTTCTACAAGAATAGAGGCAAAGAAAGAAGCTCAAAGTCTAGATCATATGATGGAAAGAGATCTTCTAGTCGTGATCGAAACTGCTACAATTGTGGAAGACCCGGACACTTCTCAAATGAGTGTACGGCTCCCCACAAGAGAAGAGAAGAGTCTCCAAGAAGGAAAACAAGAGATGAGTCACCTCGGAGAGAGAGAAGGAGTAGAGATGATCGTTATGAACGAAGACCTTCTCGGAGAGGCAAGGACTCGGAGAGGAAAGACAAGTCATCAAGGAGCTATACAAGAAGAAGACATCAAGCTCATGTTGGTGAATGGGTCTCCGGCTCCGACTCTGACAGTCAATCCGATGGAAGCTATCACTCCGACTCCGACTATAGTCAAGATGAAGGTGTTGCCGGACTTGCACTCGTATCCTCCAACTCCAACTCCTACGACTTATTTGATTCACCAAATGAGGGAATTGGAAGATGCTTCATGGCTAAAGGCCCCAAGGTAACACACCCTGAATTCATTGACTTTGATAGTGATGAGGATGACTTACTTGGTGAAGATGAGCTCTTGCATGATAAATCTAGTGAGCTTAGTAATGATGAAAATGCTAGTAGTCTTTATAGTCGAGAAGAGTCGAATGACAATGCTATGAAGGAGATTGAGCGTCTAACTAAAGAACTAAACACTCTTAAGTTAGCTCATGAAACAACTCAAGAAGATCATAGAGAGCTCCTAAGATCTCATGAGAAGCTACGCTTCGAGAAGCTCACTCTAGAGCAAGAACATGAGTTTCTAAAAGCGATCAATGACGATCTTCGAAAGAAGAGTTCTTCATATCTTGCCAAACGACTTCTCTTGTCTAATTTCTTGCCACCTATTAAGACTAAGCATGCCAAGCATAAGAAAAATTCTTCCTCTAGTAGTAACAATAACAATGTTAAATCCAATATTGTTGCTTCTAGTAGTTCTCTTGATTCCACTAACAATGTTTCAAGCCAAGTTACACTTGAGCAAGAAAATAGCCTATTGAAGGAAATCATAGAGAAAGGTGTCTACAAGAGTCTTGCCGGAAGCAAGAACTTTGAGGAGATTGTTCGCAAACAAGGAAGACACCGGAAGAATCAAGGGATTGGTTTTGAGCGAAAGTTCAACGCCAAAGGTGTTGAGTGGGAAGAAGGTCAATATCCTACTCCACAGTTTGTTTCACAAAAGGAGAAGTATGATCCTACTTCTTCCAATGTGGAACAAGCTCAAGATGACCTTCCACCACAAGACCACAAGCTAAAGGCCAAGGACAAGCTTCAAGAGGAGATTGATGCATTCATTGAAGCACCTCAAGCCATGGTCAAGTGGGTTCCCAAGGACACATCAAGTTCTACTTCGTCAAGCTCAACTACAACACCAAGGATTCCCATCAAGATGATGTGGATCCCAAAGAAGAAGAACTAGTAGGTTCTTGAGGGTGACTCCGCCAACAAACTTCACTCATATTCATTTTGTCAAGAACTTGTGCAATCAACTTCCACATCATGCACTTGTTCATGGAGTCACAAACCCTCTTGTTGGTAAGTCAAGGGACAAGGTAATCATTGCTTTCATGGACATCATCTTTTGTGTACTTCACTCTATGTCCATGGATATTCTTGTTTGTTCCTTGTGGGACTAACCCATGTAGGTATTGAAAGTGCCCTAATCCAAAGGATTGCTCCTAACTCTTGATGGTCTACATCAACATTGAGCATCCACATCTTCAACATCTACATGAAGTCTTCTACGACAACCCAAGGTTAGTTTGACCCTTTAAAAGGGGTTCTCACATCTAGGGGGAGCTTTGCTCTAAAAATTGAGCTAAAAGCATCTCCAAATGATGTGAACACATAAATGCTTTATGTAAAAGTGGTAACCCCACTTGTGCTTAAACGATGAGTATGACCTATGATCAAATGTTCTCATTTGACTCCTAAGTCAATATACTCATATATAGATGACCTAGTCATCGACAAATTGTGTGCTAGTAGCTAGAGTTTTGGTTGTGCATGTTTGACACATATTTCAGTTGCTATCTTATTGTGTGAGCATGTTGGATGCATAATTTTATCCATTCAAGGACATCCATTTGTTGTTTTGATTGTTTTGGTTTCTTTTTCTGGCCAAATGGATGGACAAGAATGCCTAAGCACTTTCCCTAGCTATCTATGCTATCTTGTCTCAAAATTCTATTCATGCTTATATCACAACTTTGAACAAGTCTTTTTCGGACAGTCCGAGTGAGGAGCACTCGGAACCACCGATTCGTCTAAGGCTGACTTCCAAAACCTTCTAAGTCTATTTCGGTCTGACCGGCTTCTCAATCTCGGTCCAACCGAAACACTTAGATTGATCTAGGTTTCATCTCGGTGAAACCGAGTTCAAAATCTCGGTCTGACCGATATGTGTAACTGCACAGCAGAAATACATCTCGGTGACACCAAGTTTTTCAACTCGGTCCCACCGACAGTACGGGGTTATATATACTGAGGGCTGCGCGCGATCTATTCCTTTCAAACCGTTCGCCCTCCAAGACCCCTGCTGCCGCCGCCCTGATCTAAGGATCGTCGCCTTCGTCGCCTGTGTGCCCTTGCCGCAGGTCTCCGCCGCCGTCAACGGTAATCTTCTCCTCCGTTGCCGCCGTAGAGAGACACCACCAAGTTAGGGTGTGTCCCGATCCCTATTCATGCTCCACTTCTGATTCTTGCATGATAGGACTGCCCTGATTCAATCCACGTTTGATATGTTCCCAATACATTGTTCAGATCGTTTAGTTTCGAGGAAAATTCTTAGGTTTAGGTTTCCACGGAATGCATCTCGGTGAAGCCGATTCCTGAAACTCGGACTGACCGATTTGGTCTCTGACCATTGCACTACATAGCTCGGTCTGACCGAGTTGTGAAAATCGGAATGTCCGAATTGAAGTTTCTGTGAAACCCTAAGTTTTCGGTAGGACCGAAACCCATTTCGGTCTGACCGAAAGTGGTGTGTAGGTTTTGTTGAACACTTCGGTTACACCGAAACTTGAAATCGGTTTGACCGAAATACATTCTGTGAAAACTCAAAACTAAGTTTTTAACTCATATTTTTTGCAAAAACTTCTGCAGTTGTGATAACTCTTCTACTCTGCCTATACCTTATCTATTCACAGGTTTTTTCAGCCATGTCAGATGTCAGTGACAGCCAGAACAGGTCTGAGTCACCGTTTGCTGAGATTCCAGAGGCAGGTACAAGTCCTGAGGCTAGCAGCTCTAGTGATGATGGTGAGAGGAGCACCCCTAGTGGTCTACCTCCTGCTGCTACGAGAACCAGGAAGAAGAGAACTTCTGATTCTGAGGATTCCGACTTTGTTGCTGAGGAAGTTACCTCCAAGCCAAAGAGGCAAGTGGTTGCCAAAGAGCTCCAAGGGCAGCAGCCAAAGAAAGGCACGAGCAAAGTGAAGCAGTCTGCAGTTGCCAAGAAGCTCAACTTGGAAGAGCCTGCTCCAAGTAAGGTGAAGAAGACTTCCAAGAGGAAGAGAGTTGTTTATGCTGAACCTCAAGTTGATGCTGCTGAAGAAGAAGAAGAAGATGCACCCCAGCCTCCTCCTCAGAAAGCTAAGTTCATGGGTGATGCTATTCGGGCTCAAGCCTCCTCTAAGCCCAAGAAGCCTGCTCCAGCTAAGGCAGCTCCAGCCAAGCCCAAGAGGACAACCAGAAGCATTCCAGCTTCTGAGAAGAACAAAGGTGAGATGCCACCTTCTGAGTCAGATGAAGAGCATGTGTTGCTCAAGCTCCGTCCCAAGTTGCCACTCCACAATGATGCTCATCCTCAAGCTGAGGATATGAAGGCAAGAAAGGACAAAGGTCTCAGGCTATGGAGACAGTCTGATCCATATGCCGTAAGAAGAAGGACTGCTGTGGACCCCAGATTCCACACCAGAGAGCAGCAGGATTTCTATGAGACCGTGCTAATGGATAAGAAGCCCATTGTTGCTGACACCAGGTATGTTGACTGGAAGTACATTGACAGCAGAGAGCATCGGGACTTCTTTCCCCATGTGCATGAGAGCTTTACTGCATGTGGAGTTGCTGATTTTGTGGGTCAAGAACTAACAGCCTGGAATGACGAGATGATCATGCAGTTCTATGCCACAGCCCATTTCTACCCCGATGGCAAGATCACCTGGATGACTGAAGGTCAATGGTTTTCTTCAACTGTTGCAGAATGGGCAGAAATTCTGTATGCTCCAGTGCAGAGAGAGGACGACATTGATGTCTATGGGATTCCTAAGAAGAGTCATGATTCTATGAAGAATATGTACAAGGAGATCCCAGCTGCTGATTTGGAAGGATGGAAGCTCGGCTCAGTGTATTATCTCCAGGCAGGTCTGACCACCACCAACACTATTCTGAGGCATACTTTGATGCCTAAGTCAGGTGACCACCGGATGATACGATGCTATTCTATCAACATGCTGCACATTCTCGATGAGAAGGCACCTTTTAAGGTGATGGACTTGATGGTTGAGACCATTAAGAGGACTGCAGCTGACCAGAAGAGGTCATGTGGGTTTGCTCCGCAGATACAGATGCTCATCAACGCCAAGTTTGGCACGGGCAAATTCATGTTGGATAGGAAGCACTTGCCACTGCAGCCAGAGCATGAGGACAACGTAGTTGTGATGGATGAAGAGGATCCCACCTCAGTTGAAGGGCAAGCCAAGATCGAAGCTGCAAAGAAAGCCAAAGCTGACAGAGAGGCAGCAGCAGCAGCAGCTAAGCCAAAGAGCTTTGGAGAGCAAATCCTTGAAGCAACCCAGAGAATTGAACAACGCCTGGCCAGCATTGAGCAATCTCAGGAGAGCCTTGAGAGGATTGTCGAGGACAAGATCCACGCTCTAGACGTGAAGCTGACTGAGATTCAGGTGTCTGTCAACAAGCTTGAGGCAGACATGGAGGAGACTAGGCAGGAGAGAGCAGAGCTTATGCAGGATGATATAGTCCAGGACTCTCATCGCCAGAATGCTCCGGTTCCCAGAGGATCCAGGTCTGCAGCTATCCCAGTTACTTCAGCTCCAGCTCCAGCATCCACTCCTCCAGCGCAGACATCAGCAGAAGTCTTCGCCGACGCAGCTATCTCTACACCGACATCGACCCAGACGGGAGCAGCCAGCCGAGCCCGCAGTGACGCTTAGCTCTATACCTTTTCGAACTTTTTGGTAACTTGTTGCCAAAGGGGGAGAAATTGCTATAGATCATAGGGCTTCGAGAGAGAGAGTGCTCTTTCGTCTTTTCGTTCTTTTGCCGGTTTTCCCTGTGATACATTGGTTTCTTTTGGTTCCAGATACTTTATGAGTGCTTAGTCATACTATGCCTTAATGAGTGCTTATTGCTTATCATATGCTATTTCTTATTGTATGGCTATTTACTCTTGTCTTGGTGATTGAGTGCATGTTATTCATTCTTATCATTTTGTGCGCTCCACCAAGATGTATGTGACATGGAAGAGTAACCCATTATCCTAATCGATTGTGCATTTGCATTCAAACGCAAATTTTAAATAATGCACAAATTTAGGGGGAGCTCTTGTTTATCACATACTTCTCAAAGCGACGATATTATTCTTTGATTATATCTCTTGTCGAAGCTTTGATCTATATGTTGTCATCAATTACCAAAAAGGGGGAGATTGAAAGTGCAACTAATCCCCGGGTGGTTTTGGTAATTAACAACAACATATATATCATTGAACTAATATTCTCTTGAGAATCATTTCAGAAAAGTTCGATGATATGGGTATGGAAATGTCTGAAGAAGTGGACCCCTCAAAATGCTAAGACAAGCATTGGCAAAAGCTCAAGACTCCTTTTGGGTTTAGTGATCAAAGATCACATTGAGTCCATAGGAAAGCCAATACTATTAAAAGGGGATGAGGTTGTGTTAATGTTCTTGTTGCTCAAGTGCTTGGTGATCTAACTCCCTCAACTATCAGCACTATTCACTACTTAACACACACCCATAAGTAATCTCGGTCACACCGATTTCTCCAACTCAGTCCCACCGAGATGAACCACTTCAGTTGTTTCTCCAAACCCTAGCTTCTCGGTCAAACCGATTCTGAGTTTCGGTCTCACCGAAAAAGGGCTGCCAACCTTCTGTGATCAGTTGACATCAATTCGGAATATCCGAGTTTATACTTTCGGTCTCACCGAAATGGCAAACCCTAACCTTTGACTCACTTCGGTCTCACCGAGATGGTATTTTCGGTCCCACCGAAAATCCCAACGTTCACTATATTTGAACTTTCGGTCTGACCGAGTTTTAACTTCGGTCTCACCGAGATTGGTCAAATGTGTGTGTAACGGTTGGATTTTGTGTGGAGGCTATATATACCCCTCCACCCCCTCCTCATTTGTGAGGAGAGCCATCAGAAAGTACCACCACTTCTATCATACACTTTCTGAGAAGTGAACCACCTACCCTTGTGTTGAGATCAAGCCATTCCATTCCTACCATATGAAACTTGATCTCTAGCCTTCCCAAGTTGCTTTCCACTCAAATCTTTCTTCCACCACAGCCATATCAGTGAGGAGAGTTGAGTGTTGGGGAGTTTATCACTTGAAGCACAAGAGCAAGGAGTTCATCATCATCAACACCGTCTATTACCTTTTGGGGGGTGGTGCCTCCTAGATTGGTTAGGTGTCGCTTGGGAGCCTCCGTCTTGATGATGTGGAGTTGAACCAAGATGTTTGTAAGGGCAAGGAGATCGCCTACTTCGTGAAGATCTACCCCGAGTAAGGCTAGTCCTCTGTGGGCGTAGGCCGTGATGGAATAGACAAGGTTGCTTCTTCGTGGACCCTTCGTGGGTGGAGCCCTCCGTGGACTCGCGCAGCCGTTACCCTCCGTGGGTTGAAGTCTCCATCAACGTGGATGTACGATAGCACCACCTATCGGAACCACGACAAAAATCTCCGTGTCACCAAACTGCGTTTGATCTTCTCCACCTCTCTTTTACATGTGCAATTTACTTTCCGCTGCATAAACTCTAGAATTGCATGTGTAGGGTGTTACTTGAACTGATCTTGTTTGTGAAACTGCCAAAAACATTGCATGACCTAAAGGCAGATTTTTTATATTGTCAAGTAGTCTAATCACCCCCCCTCTAGACCTACTTCGATCCTACACTTGGTTCTCTTGTGAAACCTGGATTCCTTTCACAAGGCTATTGCTCCAGTGTTGTCACAAAAGATTTTCATTGGACCCGATGCACTAGGTATTACACCTAGATCTGATATGAACTCCTTCATCCAGACTCCTTTATTTAGTGCTTCTGAAGCAGCTATGTAGTCTGCTTCACACGTAGATCCCGCCATGACGCTTTGCTTGGAACTACACCAACTGACAGCTCCACCGTTCAACAAAAATACATATCCGGTTTGTGACTTTGAGTCATCCGGATCAGTGTCAAAGCTTGCTTCGACGTAAACATTTAGGATGAGCTCTTTGTCACCTCCATAAACGAGAAACATATCCTTCGTCCTTTTCAGGTATTTGAGGATGTTCTTGACCGTTGTCTAGTGATCCACTCCTGGATTACTTTGGTACCTCCCTGCTAGACTTATAGCAAGGCACACATTAGGTCTGGTACACAACATTGCATACATGATAGAACCTATGGCTGAAGCATAGGAATGACTTTCATTTTCTCTCTATCTTCTGCAGTGGTCGGGCACTGAGTCTGACTCAACTTCACACCTTGTAACACACACAAAAACCCTTTCTTTGACTGATCCATTTAGAACTTCTTCAAAACTTTATCAAGGTATGTGCTCTTTGAAAGTCCAATTAAGCGTCTTGATCTATCTCTATAGATCTTGATGCCCAATATATAAGCAGCTTCACCGAGGTCTTTCATTGAAAAATTCTTATTCAAGTATCCTTTTATGCTATCCAGAAATTCTACATCAGTTCCAATCGACAATATGTCATCCACATATAATATAAAAAATGCTACATAGCTCCCACTCACTTTCTTGTAAATACAGGCCTCTCCAAAAGTCTGTATAAAACCATATGCTTTGATCACCTCATCAAAGCGTATATTCCAACTCCGAGATGCTTGCACCAGTCCATAGATGGATCGCTAGAGTTTGCACACTTTGTTAGCACCTTTAGGATTGACAAAACCTTCTGGTTGCATCATATACAACTCTTCCTTGAGATATCCATTAAGGAATGCAGTTTTGACATCCATTTGCCAGGTTTCATAATCATAAAATGCGGCAATTGCTAACATGATTCAGACAGACTTAAGCACCGCTACGGGTGAGAAGGTCTCATCATAGTCAACTCCTTGAACTTGTCGAAAACCTTTGGCAACAACTTGAGCTGTGTAGACAGTAAAAATACCATCGCTGCCAGTCTTCTTCTTAAAGATCCATTTATTTTCAATGGCTTGCCGATCATCGGGCAAGTCAACCAAAGTCCACACTTTGTTCTCATACATGGATCCCATCTCAGATTTCATGGCCTCAACCATTTTGCGGAATCTGGGCTCATCATCGCTTCATCATAGTTCGTAGGTCCGTCATGGTCTAGTAACATGACTTCCGGAAAAGGGTTACCATACTACTCTGGTGCGGAACGCACTCGGGTGGACCTACGAGGTTCGGTAGTAACTTGATCTAAAGTTTCATGATCATCATCATTTGCTTCCTCACTAATTGGCGTAGGAATCACTGGAACTAATTTCTGTGATGAACTACTTTCCAATTCAGGAGAAGGTACAAATACCTCATCAAGTTGTACTTTCCTCCAACTCACTTCTTTCGAGAGAAACTCCTTCTCTAGAAAGGATACATTCTTAGCAACGAATATTTTTCCTCCGGATCTGTGATAGAAGGTGTACCCAACAGTTTCCTTTGGGTATCCTATGAAGACACATTTCTCCGATTTGGGTTTGATCTTATCAGGTTGAAGCATTTTCACATAAGCATCGCAGCCCCAAACTTTAAATAAATGACAACTTGGGTTTCTTGCCAAACCACAGTTCATAAGGTGTCGTCTCAACGGGTTTAGATGGTGCCCTATTTAACGTGAATGCAGTTGTCTCTAAAGCATAACCCCAAAACGATAGTGGTAAATTGGTAAGAGACATGATAGATCGCACCATATCTAATAAAGTACGGTTACGACGTTCGGACACACCATTACGATGTGGTGTTCCACGTGGCGTGAATTGTGAAACTATTCCACATTGTTTCAAATGAAGACCAAACTCATAACTCAAATATTCGCCTCTGCGATCAGATTGTAGAAACTTTATTTTCTTGTTATGATGATTCTCTACTTCACTATGATATTCTTTGAACTTTTCAAATGTTTCAGACTTATGTTTCATTAAGTAGATATACCCATATCTGCTCTAATCATCTGGGAAGGTCAGAAAATAAAGATACCCACTGCGAGCCTCAAAATTCTTCGGACCGCATACATCAGTATGTATTATTTCCAATAAGTCAGTTGCTCACTCCATTGTTCCGGAGAACGAAGTTTTTGTCATCTTGCCCATGAGGCATGGTTCGCAAGCACTAAGTGATTCATAATCAAATGATTCCGAAAGCCCATCAGCATGGAGTTTCTTCATGCACTTTACACCAATATGACCCAAACGACAGTGCCACAAATAAGTTGCACTATCATTATCAACTTTGCATCTTTTGGCTTCAATATTATCAATACTAGATTTCGCCTGCGCATTGCTGCGGGAATTAGTAGCTCAAAGTTTTTTGAAATACGATTAAGAACATGAGACAATTAACCAAATCCATCATTGCTATGAATAATAATGACTCATTATTGTTTTTATTTCACAAAAAGGAAAAGGCATATTTATAAGAAAGTGGTCACATGGTTTTAGGATAGAATCCACACCATAAAAATGATTAAAAACTATTACCAGTATATATTTTGTCAGTTTTTTTGAGAATATCACGTCTTAAATATCTTGTGAAATAAAACATACGAAATATTTACAAAAATAATCATCAGCAAGAAAATAGTATTGGGCAGATCATCAAATCTAGCACTTCCCTTGCAGACACGTTCATTCAATCTACAATGTCATAGTAGGCTAGAACCAATCTTCAACAATGTGTTCTTGAGAAAAGAAGCTGCCATTTCATAAAGCAGTATGCTAGCATGCCACAAAGCAATTAAAATATCATAATCACACTACAGAGCTAGAACTTGTCGAACATTAACCAAAAGAATCATTTGCAAGAAAAGAGTATTGCGCATATAATCAAAGCTATCAATTCCCTTATGGACACCTTCTCTCAGTCTACAATGTTAAAACAAACTACACCCAGGATGCTTCGAGGAAAGATTACAATCTTTATCTATGTGATATATATGAGCCATTCTTGGGAAGAGAATCTAGCCTACCATTAAGGAAAGCAGCATGTCGGCATGCCATAGAGAAATTAAAATATCGTAATCACACTGGCAAAAAATGGTAGTTTTTCAATTGAATTGCAGTTTCTTCATGTACGGAATACCAATATCACAACCGTAAAAAAACATAACCCTACAGAGTACATACCTCCCAAGCAGCAATAATCAATGTGAAATAGTGTAACCTTCAGCGGCATGACGGTCGCAGGAGGCACGCCGAGTCGACAATCAGCTCGGCCGAAAACACGATAGCTCGACCAACATGCCTAGGAGCTCACTGCAGGCACCACACAACAGCCTTAACGCCATGCGCGGCAGGGGCATTGTCTTCCGCTGGGCAGCAGCCCGACATAGGGGAGTGTGACTTGGAAGACGAACGACCAGACTCTCAAGAAAACCAAACGCAAGCATCTTCATGACCAGGGCTAATTTGAACTTCCTGAAGCGCCTCCAATAGATTGATTAACTCAATAAAACCTGCAATGGTGAGCTAACCTTTGATGTCCTTAAGCCATCAGCCATCAATTAGGGCTTCCTCCAATGTGTGTTTGGCCTTGATGGAATCTGGAACGACGGCAGCTACAACAGGGGTAAGAACTGAAAGCAGAGGGGCTCACATGAGGATCATCATATATTGCCGAGGGAACCAAAGAGGATGGAAGAGGAAAAGAATGGACAGAGGAGAAGGCAAGTGTTAGTGTGTGACAATAAATGGCCACGTTGTTCGCTCGTACAACCCAGGTCAAAGAAAAGTAATCATGGAAATCCATGTAGTACACAATTCTGTCATCTTAATATAAACAAAAAAATGCTGATGTGGCATGGAGACGAGGTGGATAGGCTGCATTTCAAGAGAAATATGATAGTGGGGATGAACTATTTAGGTATTATAGATGTGTATCACTACGATCGAGATTCAGCAAAAATAGACCACTCATCAAGGGTGCATGACCATAAAATATATTACTCATATAAATAGAACAACAATTATTCTCCGGTTTAAATGAATAACCGTCTCACAACAAACAAGATCCATATATAATGCTCATGCTCAACACTGGCACCAAATAACAATTATTTAGGTTGAAAACTAATCCCGAAGGTAGATGTAGATGTAGCGTGCCGACGGCGATCACATTGACTTTGGAACCATTTCCCACGCGCATCGTCACCTCGTCCTTAGCCAATCTTCGTTTAATCCGTAGCCCTAGTTTCGAGTTACAAATATGAGCAACCGAACCAGTATAAAATACAAATGTGCTACTACGAGCATTAGTAAGGTACACATCAATAACGTGTATATCAAATATACCTTTGTTCACTTTGCCATCCTTCTTATTCGCCAAATACTTGGGGCAGTTCCGCTTCCAGTGAGCAGTCCCTTTGGAGTAGAAGCACTCAGTTTCAGGCTTGGCTCCAAACTTGGGTTTCTTCCCGGGAGTAGCAATGGCTTGCTATTCTTCTTGAAGTTCCCCTTCTTTCCCTTGCCCTTTTTCTTGAAACTAGTGGTCTTGTTAACCATCAACACTTGATGCTCCTTCTTGATTTCTACCTCCGCACTTTTGAGCATTGCGAAGAGCTCGGGAATTGTACTTTGCATCCGTTGCATATTATAGTTCATCACGTAACCTTTATAGCTTGGTGGCAGGGATTGAAGAACTCTATCAATAACACTATCATCATCTACTTTAACTCCAAGCTGAGTCATGTGGTTGTGGTACCCAGACAATCTGAGTATGTGTTCACTCATAGAATTGTTCTCCTCCGTGTTGCAGCTATAGAACTTGTTGGAGACTTCATATCTCTCAACTCGGGCATTTGCTTGAAATATTAACTTCAAATCTTGAAACATCTCATATGCTACATGTCGTTCAAAACGTCTTTGAAGTCCCGATTCTAAGTCGTAGAGCATGGCACACTGAACTATCAAGTAGTCATCAGACCACGTCTGCCAGACATTCAAAGCGTCCACATTAGCTGGAGGGGGCTTGTCACCTAGCGGTGCTTCAAGGACATAATTATTCTATCCAGCAATGAGGATAATCCTCAAGTTACGGACCCAGTCTGTGTAGTTGCTACCGTCATCTTTCAACTTAGCTTTCTCTAGGAACGCACTAAAATTCAAGGGAACGGTAGCATGGGCCATTGCTCTACAACAACATAGATATGCAAAAACTATCAGGACAAAGTTCATGATAAATTAAAGTTCAATTAATCATATTACTAAAGAACTCCCACATAGATTGACATCCCTCAAGTCATCTAAATGATCACGTGATCCAAATCAACTAAACCATGTCCGATCATCACGTGAGATGGAGTACTTTTCAATGGTGAACATCTTATGTTGATCGTATCTACTATATGATTCATGCTCGACATTTCGGTCTCCAGTGTTCTGAGGCCATGTCTGTACATGCTAGGCTCATCAATTTTAAACAGAGTATTCTGCATGTGCAAAACTGTCTTACACCCGTTGTATGTGAATGTAGAGCTTATCACACCCGATCATCACATGTTGTCTCGGCACAATGAACTGTCGCAACGGTGCATACTCAGGGAGAACACTTGTGACTTGAAATTTTGTAAGGGATCATCTTATAATGCTACCGCCGTACTATGCAAAATAAGATGCATAAAAAGATAAACATCACATGCAATCAAAATATGTGACATGATATGGCCGTCATCATCTTGTGCTTTTGATCTCCATCTCCAAAGCATCGTCATGATCTCCATTGTCACCAGCTTGACACCATGATCTTCATCGTAGCATCGTGGTCTTCTCGCCTAATATTGCTTCTACTACTATCGCTAACTCATAGTGATAAAGTAAAGCAATTACATGTCGTTCTCAATTCATATAATAAAGAGACAACCATAAGGCTCCTGCCGATTGCCGATAATTTACAAAACACGATCATCTCATACATTATCGTATAAATCATCACGTCTTGACCATATCACATCACAACATGCCCTGCAAAAACAAGTTAGATGTCCTCTACTTTGTTGTTGCAAGTTTTACGTGGCCGCTACGGGCTTCTAGCAAGAACCATTCTCACCTATGCATCAAAATCACAACGATTTTTCGTCAAGTGTGCTGTTTTAACCTTTAACAAGGACCGGCCGTAGTCACACTTGATTCAACTAAAGTTGGAGAAATAGACACCCATCAGCTACCTATGTGCAAAGCACGTCGGTAGAACCAGTCTCATGAACGCGGTCATGTAATGTCGGTCCGGGCGCTTCATCCAACAATACCGTCAAATAAAAGTAAGACGTTGGTGGTAAGCAGTATGACTATTATCGCCCACAACTCTTTGTGTTCTACACGTGCATATCATCTACGCGTAGACCTGGCTCATGATGCCACTGATGGGGAACGTAGCCTGCAATTTCAAAAAAATCCTATGCTCACCCAAGATCTATCTAGGAGATTCAAAGCAACGAGACGGGGAGAGTGTGTCCACGTACCCTCGTAGACCGAAAGAGGAAGTGTTATGTTAACACGGTTGATGTAGTCGAACGTCTTCACGATCCAATCGATCCAAGTACCGGACGTACGACACCTCCGTGTTCAGCACACGTTCAGCACGATGACGTCCCACGAGCTCTTGATCCAGCAGATGCTCAAGGGAGAGTTCCGTCAGCACGACGGCGTGACGATGGTGTTGGTGATGCGATCCGCGCAGGGCTTCACCTAAGCACCACGATAATATGATTTGAGGTGTAATCTGTGGAAGGGGGCACCGCACACGGTTAAGAGAAACTTGTGTGCTCTAGGGTGCCCCCTTGCCCCTGTATATAAAGGAGGAGAGGGGGAGGCCGGCCGACCCCTATAGGGCGCGCCAATAGAGAGGAGTCCTACTAGGACTCCAAGTCCTAGTAGGATTCCACTTGGTGGAACGGGGAAGAAGGAAGGGAGAGTGAGAGGGAGAGGAAAGTGGGGGCCGCGCCCCCTCCCCTAGTCCTATTCGGACTCCCCATGGGGGGGCACCAGCTCCTCGTGGCCTGCTCTCTCTCTCAACCCCCTAAGGCCCATGTTGGCCATTACTTCCCGTGGGGTTCCGATAACCCCTCCGGCACTCCGTTTTTACCCGGTACTTCTCGAAACTCTTCTGGTGTGTGAATAACATTGGACAATATATCATTCTTTATGTCTCGACCATTTCGAGACTCCTCGTCATGTCCATAATTTCATCGGGGACTCCGAACAATCTTCGGTCACCAAAAACTCATAACTCATAATACAAATCATCAACGAACGTTAAGCGTGCGGACCCTACGGGTTCGAGAACTATGTAGACATGACTAAGACACATCTCCGGTCAATAACCAATAGCAGAACCTGGATGCTCATATTGGCTCCTACATATTCCTTCAAGATCTCTATCGGTCAAACCGCATAACAACATACGTTGTTCCCTTTGTCAACAGTATGTTACTTGCTCGAGATTCGATCGTCGGTATCTTCATACCTAGTTCAATCTCGTTACTAGCAAGTCTCTTTACTCGTTCCGTAATACATCATCTCTTGACTAACTCATTAGTCATTTTCTTGCAAGCCTTATAATGATGTGTATTACTGAGAGGGCCCAGAGATACTTCTCCGACACTCGGAGTGACAAATCCTATTCTTGATCTATGCCAACTCAACAAACACGTTCGGAGACACCTTTAGAGCATCTTTATAATCACCCAGTTACGTTGTGACGTTTGATAGCACACAATGTGTTCCTTCGGTATTCGGGAGTTGCATAATCTCATAGTCAGAGGAACATGTATAAGTCATGAAGAAAGCAATAGTAATAAAACTATACGATCATAGTGCTAAGCTAACGGATGGGTCATGTCCATCACATCATTCTACTAATGATGTGACCCCGTTCATCAAATGGCAGCACATGTCTATGGTTAGGAAACTTAACCATCTTTGATTAACAAGCTAGTCTAGTAGAGGCATACTAGGGACACTCTGTTTCGTCTATGTATTCACACGTGTATCAAGTTCTCGGTCAATACAATTCTAGCATGAATTAAAGGTATTTATCATGATATATAAGAAAATATAAATAACAACTTTATTATTGCCTCTAGGGCATATTTCCTTCACTCTGCCGGAAACCACTCCCATTCGCTTGCCAGGTTGCACCCTCCTGCCGGGCCTCAGGTCCCCGCGATCGAGGAATGCTCCCCCACGAATGCGGAGGTGCTGCTAGTCCGCGTTGCCGAGCCCCATGCTCCAACTTGGGAAGGCACATAGTCCACTTCCTAAACAGGAGAACTTCCCAAAGAGCAAGAAGAAGCTGAAAGAGTATCCTGGAGGGCCATTATGTATCAGAAGAAGGCCCGACAGCGTGAAATTGAAGTGCATTTGTCGGGAAGGAGGAAAGGAACTACTGGCAGAAATACATAAAGGCATGTGAGGCTCCCACATTGGATCAATGGAATTAGTTGGGCAAGCATTCCGGCAAGGATTTATTAGCCCACTGCCCTCCAAGATGCGGTCTAGCTAGTCACCAAATGTGAAGCCTGCCAGTTCCATTCAAAGAACATCCATCTGCCTGCACAAGGTCTTCAAACAATCCCTTTGTCATGACCGTTCTCGGTCTGGGGTTCGATATCCTCGGCCCTTTCCCCCGAGCTGCCAGGGGCTTTGAATTCTTGTTTGTTGTCATTGGCAAGTTTACAAAGTGGCCGAAAGTAGATCCCGTGAGAAAGGTGACTGCTCATTCAGCTATCAAGCTCTTGAAAGGATTGGTGTGCCGCTTCGGGGTCCTTACCCGGATCATCACTAACAACGGCACCCAGTTCATGAGCCGCGCCTTCATGAGATATGTTCATGCCCTCGGAAGCAAGATCTCATTTGCCTCTGTTGCACATCCCAGAAGTAATGGACAAGCTGAGAGGGCGAGCGCTGAAGTGTTGCGGGACCTCAAGACAAGAACATTTGATAAGCTGCAGAAGGCATGCGATGGATTGATGGGCTCCCTGTGGTTCTCTGGTCCCTCAGAATGACACTAAATCGAGCTACCGGGCAGACTCCCTTCTTCCTTGTCTATGGGGCAGAAGCAGTTATCCCCATAGAATTCATTTACGGGTCTCCTCGAGTGCTTGCCTACGATGAAGTTGCATGGGATCAGCACGGGCTTGACGATGTTGTGCTTCTCGAGGAGAACCATCTCCGTGTCACAGCCTGATTTTGGCCCTTTTTTTTCTTTTGATCTTGTGAGATTTTTGCTTCTGTTTTCTTTTTCCGTGGCTATGTGGGCTGGAAACTGAAGTAGATGACCTCTTCTTTCTTTACAGAGTGGCTTGTCATCCTCATATCTATCCCTAGACCTTGCCATTTTCATCTTGGACCAATCACAATATTCTTTTTCTAGGGAATATTCATTTTTCTATTAGGAATAACCCTATCTGCCCTAGGTTGTGAAGCAACCTATATTTCTGTCACTCCTAAAATTCCCAAATAATTCTCAAAAATTGTTTGGGTCATATATTCATCAAATATGGCAAAACGTTTCATTGCCATGTTCAAAAATATTTCACCAATATTCCTTTTCCTATTCTGCCCTAAATGGCACTTTGTGAAGCAAGTGCTATTTATCTTTGCCCAATTGCCCCCAAAAATTTTGGACACCTTTTCATGTCCATATCATTGCCTCATGCAAATTTTCATACTCATTTCCCTAGTAAATATTTTTCAGCTAATTTCCAAAGTTTCTGTCTAAAAAGAAACTTTGTGAAGGAAGTACAAGCTAGGCATATCAAAATGAGTTTAAATTTTTGTATGACCTCTGTATCATGAAATCATGACTCTACACCAGATTTGAGCTCATTCCATGCATCCATGTGAGCACACCTTCAAATCTTTGTTTCTGTCCAAATTTTTAGTATGTGAAGCAAGTATATTGTATCTTGCTCCATTAGGGCTGAATATTTTCCAGGACCTTCTCCTACCCATGTAACCTATCTCCACAAATTTTTAACTCATTTCATTTAGCCATTTTTCCTCACGAATTATTGCAAGTTTCTGGACAGTAAGGATGTTTGTCAAGCAAGTAGCATTTTGGCTTGTCCAATTGGTATGAAAAATTTATAGCATCTCTACATGTCCAAATCATGCTGCCTTGACAAATTTTAGCTCAAGTGAGTGCTACTTCATCATCTTGGTTCTGGACCAATTTATGCAGTTGCAAAGCAACCATATTAAGAATTGGTCCAAATCATCTGAGAACTCCCAGGATTAGAGTCCTTCCTATCCTAAACCTCCCAGACAACTTCATTGGCCCTTGGAATTTATCTGTTGATCATTGCATCATGGTTTAGTTTGATGCATTAAACTTCAGAGCACACTTACCATTTACCCACTTCACTTTTCATCGAGCTACCACCGCAGTTAGAACCTACCTTGGATGAACTTACCACTAGACAACGTTTTCCATCCCTCGGCATATTCTCCATGCCAGTCTGCACAGTGACCACCGCTTTGGCGTTCAATGGCCGCGTCTAGAACGTCTCCTAGCTCCAGCCCCTCCCTCTCTCGTCGTCCTCGCGCTCGTGAGAGTGTCCAACAGGTTGCCCGTGCCGTCGCCTTCTCCCTGGACCTATCTCCCGCTCCAGTAGCTTCGCCGTCGGTGCTCATCGCCGCGCGCCACAGGCGCACTGTGGCCGACCGAGCATTAAGGGCGCCTCGACCATTTCTTCCTCCTGTGCCCGCGGCCCATCTTTCCCTGTGCACCACTATCGCTCGTCCGCTCCCCATCGTCGCCTTCCTGCGCCCTCCCATGACTGTTGCTCATTTCCAGAGCTTTGGCTGGACCCCGCGGCGGCACCGAAGCCGTCTCCCTCGCCCCGGCTATATATAGCCATCCCCGTGGCCTCCCGAGCTCACCAGCCTCTCCTACGCCCTCCTCTAGACCTCCCCAACCTCTCATCTAAGTCCCGGAGCCCCTCTCTGCCCTCCATGGCCGCCATGCCCGCCGCTCGGTTCCGGCTAAATTCCGGCACCGTGGAGCTCGTCCACCCCTTACTCCACCACCATTGTCTTCCCCGTGCTCCGTTGAGCCTCCCCAACCCCACGCCTTGCCGCCGGAGCAACCACATCGCCCTGCCCGACTCCACCCGTATCTGACGTCCGCCATGGCAGTGAACCAGCTTGCTCCGAGCCCTCCGAGCCCTCCCTCTCCTCTTGGCCGCCACAAAAGGCCTCCCTACACCACCTCAACCCTCTCTGTCCCCTCATTTCATCACCGGAGTGGTCCTTGCCGCGTGCCCAAGTTTCCCCGAGGACGCCGTCCGCCGTAGCCGCCACCCTGCCCCGTACAAAGCTCCTCGGTCGCTCTCTTCATCATCGTTGGATGCAGGCCTCTTTCCTGAGCTCGCCGGTACCTGGAGCGCCAGAAATGGTGGCCGATGCCGCTCGAAAACTTAGTCGGGGCCGCCGGCCTCGTCTCTCCAGTCGCTGCCGTCGGGAAGGAGGAGCGGGAGGAGAAAGAAGATGAGGTGGGACCCGTCTGTCAAAGACCCAAGCGCCCAGGCCCCACTGCCACGCGGGATAAGTGGAAGCGCATTCTATGCTTTACGCTTCCCCATGGGAAAGCGCATTTTGCTGGAGTACGTGACCCGTCGAGCTGCCAGGGGCCTGTCTGTGAATAGTTTAT
The DNA here is from genome assembly GCA_902687465.1 of Secale cereale. Classification (NCBI taxonomy): domain Eukaryota; kingdom Viridiplantae; phylum Streptophyta; class Magnoliopsida; order Poales; family Poaceae; genus Secale; species Secale cereale. The sequence goes on along the minus strand of LR738715.1, from coordinate 228,151,545 downwards.
TTACAGAATAGTCCCCCATCTTCAACCCCTTGTATCTTTTTGCTTGTAGCTCCAAATGAGCTGATTCCAAAGCCCATCTCTTCGTCTCCTCGAGCCCGTTCGGTTGGATTCACTTTCATTATGATTTGACATACTAGAAATGATCACTTTTCCCTTGCCCGTAAACAGCCCCCTCCGAGAGAGAACTGTTTCCGGTGAATCTTTCTGTGATCGTTCCACACTTCTCCCCGGTGTATTCTTCATTCCCAGGCAAGCCACGACAACCACTTGCATGATAGCCATGTAGTAGCATTGGTTTTCAACTTGAATCAATAATAATTGTCTGTTTGTTTTGCTACTGCTATCGTTGTATCTATTATGCTATGGATTTGTGTTCACTTTCTTGCTATGTATGTTTTTATGCACCTGGTTATCATGTACTAGTTGTTAGTATTTCTTTTGTATGCCATGCTTGGTAGTAGTACATGTTGATGTTGGTGACGGTCTTCGGTGCATGACTGTCGTCTGTTCCAAGTATCATTGTGTTAAATGTATCCATTGTAATATCATTATGTTATTGCATGTTATTTATTCTCGTTGCTACTGGTCATGATATGTTGCTGAGTAGTGTTATACTCGTGATATTCATGCCCGTCAGTATGCCATGCTCATCTAGGTAAATGATTAAATGTTGTTGTTATGCTCATTGGTTATAGTTGCACCAGCATGCTCATATTGGTATCATGCTCATGTATTTTAGTTGCATCATGTTATTTTATTATGGCTTAGCTTATTGCATTCAAGTTTAACCGGATAATAATGAACTTGAATAACTGTTGGCTGAGTCATGGTGCCACCATATCAAACTGACCAGTGCAGCCACACTTGCCTTATGGGAAGGTCCTAACTGGGTCTATTCTCATGCCTCTCACCGGTGCCTCCAACGAGGGAAGGTTATGCACGGGCGCTACCTTGGCTGGGTAGGACGGCATAAGCCTTGTGTGCCCGTTGTTGTTGTTTTGAGCTCATGTCCCTGTTTGCGACCGTTTATGTTTTACCACGACAGTGGCCGTTGGTGCCTTTGGTAGACACGTGGCCACCCAGGACTTAGCCCAAAGGGGAGTTGGTCGGAGTGGCCGGGAGAGTGTCATGGAAGTAGGATGGTCTTGTCGGAATGTCGTTGGTCCACCTGTAATGCCCTGTATGCGACCGTATCTCCCACGTGTCGAGGCACGACTTAGAGACATAAGCGCATTCTGGAATGATCGCAAGCATGGTATCTTTGCACAACTCATGTAAAAGTTCAGGGATGAAAGTGTAAAAGATAGTTGGCTTACACTCGCCACGTCACACAATGAATACAATAACATACATTCATCCAAATAACACAGGGTCCGACTACGGACGAAAACCGAACGAGAAAGATACCACAACACAAGCCCGGATCACTCCTAGTAGGAACCACTACTGATCGTCGGGATACGTTACATAGTAACGAACACGCTCCACATCAAACTCCCAGTGAAGTTCATATCCATCTCCTGCATTGTTCTCCGTGGTACCTACATCTGGTGTGTGTTGTAATTTATGATTCACAAGGACTCAGCAATCCCGTTCCCCGGTATCAAAACTACCAAAGGCTTAGGTGCGGAACAGGTATTAAAGTGTTTGCGGCAAGCACTAAGCAACTAGCTTACGAGTTTAGAGCGAGATGAGAACAAGTGCCAACGGTCGCCAAGTTGATCAAGAAGTGATCCAAGCTACTCACGTCAAACATTACCCCACCGTGTTCACTTCCCGAAGCCCTTCGGAAAGAGACCATCACGGTTACTCACACATGTAGTGTATTCTTATGAATATGGTGTCAAGTTAGCTACAACCGGATATTAACAAATTCCCATCTGCCACATAACCGCGGGCACGGCTTTCGAAAGATCAAAATCCTGCAGGGGTGTCCCAAATTAGCCCATCACAAGCTCAGGATCTGCGGAGTCGCAACTCCAAAGTGGGAAGACCCGAGTATTCTCGGAATCCCGTGCTCAAGATATTTCGACAAAGGTTAAACTAATCCAGCAAGACCTCCCGGCATGCCGACATCCTGATAGTAGCCGCGCGTATCTTGTCTAAGGCCACGACCGGATAGGTCAGCCTACACGTATATACCAGACCTCGGGTTTCCCCAAGGTGGCCCCACAGTCTACCCAGTTTGGACCAACACTCATAAGGAGCACTGGCCCGGGTTGTTAATTAAGAACTCAGGTTTGCAATGCCCTACGCAAGTTTTAGTTATTAGGCAAATGTAAAACCAATGTTGGGCCTTGCTGGAAAAGCTTTAAGCAGTGCGAATTATCAAGGGGGACCCATAAACCCCAACCGTGTTAGGACCGCAAAATCAAGGAACATAACACTGGTTTATCGGGTCCTAAGGTGGCATGAGTGGAACTAAACACCAAGCAGAACGCCAAGCCTTCCACCCATTACCAATATATATAGGCGCATTAATTTAACAAGATATATATTGTGTTATCCCAATAAAACAAGTCCGAACATGGAGCAATCTTCAAAATACACCTGCAACTAACAATGCTATAAGAGGGGCTGAGCAAAAGCGTACTTAGCCAATCAACGGTTTGCTAGGAATGCGGTTAGAGTGTTTCATGGCAACAATAGTGGGGCTGACAAACAGGAATAGGCATCGAGGCATATCTAAAGAGCGAGACAAATAGGCAAAGAAAGAGGTGATATCAGGGAATGGTCATCTTGCCTGTTAAGTCCACGGAGGAATCGTAACCTTGCTTCTCAAACTCAGTCTCGATAGGAACCTCGAACTCCGAATCGTCACCGGGCTCTAACCAACACAACAATACAACACCGGAACAACAATCAATCATCATGCCATGCTCAAACACATGATGCAAGATATGATGCATATGAATATGGACAGGATGTGATGCAACTCCAAGGCATGATGTGTGCATATGTGACAAGACAACATGCAAGAACACAAAACTTGCAGGGGACACATCATGCACAAGATAACAAGAACAAGCATAGTCACAAGTGGTTATGTAGTTGAATTATCCAAGCACCCAACAAGTTTTAAAAGTTGTTTAGCATGGCAAGGGGTGCAACTAGGAACAACCACATCATGCAAGCATTTTAAATGGGCCAGAAAGAACAAACAACAATATCCGGAAGCTCCCATGCACATAAAAACACATATAGGACAGATCTGTAGCAACCATGTTTTAGAGTTGTTAAACATGCAAATTAACAACACCATCTTAATCTACACATTTTTCCACCCCAAATATATATATAAAGTTTGTGAAATTTGGAGCTATGGTTATTTAGTTATGAATTTAACAAGTTTGAACATATTTTAAACTCAAAATAATTCAAACAGCAATTTAAATGTTTTAACAAGGCAACAAACTGCATAAGATTAATCTACACTAAAAACTAAGCAGTTTTCATATATAGAGTATTTTGAATAGATGCATATAACAAAAGATATGCAAATATGCAAAAGAAAAAGAAAAACTGAATTTAAAACGAAAACAGAAAAGGGAAGAAACCCTGCAGTCCCAGCCTGGACTAGCCCTAGCCACTGACTGGTGGGTCTACGGGGTTGATGTGGCGCTTGCGTGTGTGAAAGTGGGTGAGGGTGTGCTGAGAGGCTGCCATGTGGGTCCAGCTTGTCAATGGAACAGGAAAAGCAAAAAGGGCCGAATTCCACTGGCCGTGCGGGGACTCGAACCCAGGTCTCTGAATTAACTGAACGATAGACAGACCATTAGGCTAGCTGCATGTATCTGACAGAGAAGAGGAACGCCACAGCTTGACTTAACTGTCCAAGCAGAAATAGAGGGAGAAACAGGGGTGGTCGGAGGAGCTCGTCGGAGCTGCTCCCACGACCAAATGGAGCGACGGAAGCACTCGATGGATTCGCTGAGGAATCCCGCACCTCTGGGTGCCACTGGATGAACCAGACGACAACGAAGTTGACGCTGGCGAGCTATGACAGAAGCGGCACGGCGGAGATGAACGCGGCGAGGCCAGGGACTCTACTCGTAGCTATGGATGGGGAATCACCTAAGATGAGCACGGCGAAGCTAACGGACACCTAAACGGGGCGAGAGGAGGTCGGAGCACTCATCGGCGACGAGGTCCGACGGCGATGAGCTCGGGTGCTCGGCGAACTAGCATCTAGACGGTGCAAAGGAAGGGGAAAAAGGCACGGGGAGAAGCATAGGCTCACCACGAACATGTGATGGCTTCTCGCCCCTCGTTGGATACCCCAAGTGGAAGGTTGAGATGTAGCGTAGCGGCAAATTTCCCCTTGGCAAAGATACCAAGGATCGAATCCCGTGAGACTCCGAGGGTCGACAAGAAGGTGTCAATAGCGCCAGAAACTTTCGCTTGACAGGACCTGCACACAGATACAAATAACTTTGCTCCCAACGAGTACAGAGAGGTTGTCAATCCCTCCGGCCTTGTCGTTTACAAAGGATCAAACGCAAGAGATAATAGTGATAGGTATGACTGCAACTAGGAAATAAGAACAGTAAGTAAATAGAGGGTGTGATCAGTGATGGTAATATGGACCGGGGTCCCATGATGTTCACTAGTGATGTCTCTCTCCCAAAAGACGATAAAACAGCTAAGCGAGGTAAACAAATTACAGCTGGGCAATTGACAAGATTATGTGCGCAAACCAATGCTAACTATGCTGTAAGAAAGGTAGAGGCTCAAAAGCATGGGCGGTACGCCAAGGCAAGTAGACCGAAATCCATCTGCATCTACTACTAATCATCCACCTTGAGATATCTATCCAGAACATCTCGCTGGTATTAAGTTGCGAGTCCCACCCAAAGTGTAAACTCAAAGCAACAGACAAATGCATTAAAAGAACTTTGCGTAAAGTAAACAATCCTTGCACCCGCAAGTACAAGCACCGTTGTTTTACCCCTTCTGGCAACAGCACATCCCCTAGACTCATGTTTCTGTCACTCAAGCTAGTCATCGTGGGGCATGAACCCACAATCAAGCATAACGTTCCCTCTTGGAGTTACTACCTACTACTCGGCCAAAGCAATAAATAGCAAGGGAGAACATGCAAGAATTACTCAAGAACATAAATATAAAAGAGGTGAATCAAATATATTACTCACACACAATCTGAACATAATCTCATAATCCATCGGATCCCAGCAAACTCAGCATAGCAACAGCATAAGGATTACATATGTGCCTCGATCATGTAGGGCAGCTCACGAGGTCTAATCGATAAAGAACAAAGAGGGGAGGAGAACATCACATAGCTACTGGTCATGGACCCATGGTCCAAGGGAGACTACTCACAACTCATCCGGGAAGCGTCCATGGTGGTGGAGAAGCTCCCGGTGGTGGTTCTCCCCTCCGACAGGGTGCCGGGAAGAGTGCTCCTGGTGCTCCCGATCTTGGAAGCGCGGCGGCGGTGGAACAGAGATGAGATCGCGAAAAAGAGTTCCGTCCTTGAGGGTTTCGGGACGCGTGCTAAATATATGCCAAAGGGGGTCACCAGAGGAGGTTGTGGGGCCCCAGGCGCCCCCTGGCCCTGCCTTGGTTTTTTCGGAAGCTCCCGATGCGCTGATTTTTCCTGTATTTTTCCCGGAATTTTTAGGGCACTTTTAATATGGGGGAAACCTGAAATAGAAAAACAGCAGAAAACGGGAACTGGCACTGTGGTGCACTGAGTTAATAGGTTAGTCCAAATATGATCAAAAGTGTATGGAAGTGCATAAATATCATAGCAATATCACACAAAAGAGGCATGGAGCAAGCAGAAATTATAGATACGTTTTGGACGTATCAACATCCCCAAGCTTAATTCCTGCTCGTCCTCGAGTAGGTAAATGATAACAAGCATAATTTCTGTGGTGACATGCTATCAACCATATAATAACTTTTAAGTAAAGCAATCAAGGCATGTAATTCAATTCAAGTCATAACAAGCAAGAGTCTATATTAGTATTGTAACAAGTAACATAAGAACATAAAGGTGCAAGAGCTCTCGCTGTCCGTGACTCGAATGTCTCCAAATGGTGTTTGCGTGCAAGAAAGGGGATAGGGATATATGAGAGAGTAAAACATAGTTTTTGTATTGTTGAGAACTTAATCTACTAAAGTTTCACACTTGGTCTTCTTTGAAATCTTATCTTGACTCATCCCCAGACCTTCAGCCAGGTACAAGTCAAAATGATCCACTCCCTTTCGATATTTTGAGCACTCATGCAATGGATGGGCGTAAGCAAGAAAGTCGGCACTTAGGATGGCAAAGAGATAAGGATGATAGAGGGGGAAGACAAAAAAGGTGTGAAAGGCTCACATCAATGAGGACAATCATCGGCGAGAGAAAGCCAAATGATAGATATGATGCGAGGAGTAGGGATTGCCATGCAACGGATGCACATATGAGCTAAGGTAAGCTCTCCAATGGAACTAGTGGGGGTGCATCCAACTTGCTTGTTCAAGAAGACCTAGAGCTCTTTTGAGGAGGCTCATCATTGGAATATACAAGCCAAGTTCTATAGTGTAAAGGTCCCCACATAGCTATATGCATAAATGATAATCTCTATGGAGTACGAGTGTGGATCTCTCAAAAGAAATAGTAGTGTGCCCCCTTCTCTCTTTTTATTTCTTTTTCTCCTTTTTCTATTTTTTTATTTTTTTTTGGCCTCAATGGCTCTTTCTATTTATCTCATTTGTCCTCTTTGGGATCTTTTAATTTTGTCCTCTTTGGGATCTTTTGATTTGTCCTCTTTGGGATCTTTTCCTCACTTAAGGGGCAACACTCTATGTATTACAAGAAGTATAGAAGATCTTTCACACATTACAAAAGTACTCAACATAAAGAAAATGAAACTATCATGATGTATGCAAATGTATGCCTCTGCCGGTGTAGAAGGATATGCAATGATACTAGCGCGTCATGTAGCAATGATTAGGGCAAGGGCCCAACTAGCATGCGGCTCATCGATCAAGAAAAAAGCATGTATGACATGAAGATCAAGTCATGAGAGGATGGATGTTGCATGGCAATGTATCTCGGAAAGGCTATGGAAATGCCTTAATAGGTAGGTATGGTGGCGGTTTTGAGGAAGGATATAATGAGGCTTATGATGACAGAGCGTATCGTGCCAAGGATTTGGATGCACCGGCGAAGTATGCGCCAACTCTCGAGGTGAGAATGGGCAATGCACGGTACCGAAGAGGCTAGAAAAATATGGATAGGTGGAAGTGTCAACCTTCGAATACTCACATTAGTCCGAAGAACTCATGCACTTATTATCGGTAACTCTCAATCTAATTAGGAGGTTCACAAAGAGACAAGTACCCCGAGGAGGTGTGTATGGGGGTTTGGTTACCCTTGCTCATCCTCGACCCATGGTACGTGAGTGTACTCTAATATTCGATCCCTCCAAAGATTAGTGATCCATTTAGTAGCTAAAGTTCTCAACTATTTTGTAGGTTTTCGAAAATAAACACGGATTGCCCAAAATACGACATCTATCACTAATAGGCTAAAGCTCTTGACACCAAAAGTTCAAACATTACTCATGGCAATACCTCAAAACAATTGCAAGTTACTAATAAAATTAAATAGCAACCTCAATTACCTACTTTAAGTTAAGACACACAACTCAGTGCAACAGACAAACTCTCTTAACAAGATAAACATGAAAACTCAAGAGAGCTCAGCAACCAACTAAACAAAAGCTCTTTAAAAAGAAAAGCATGAAAACTAAGAGCTAAACATGATAGTAGCTATGGAAAGACAAAGGACACACACAGCAAAGATAAACATGAAAATCCTATGTTGTGTTCTAGGTTGAAGTGGAGCGTGTTTCTCTCCCACACAAAGAAAGTTGGGTTCTAACTCGTTATGAACAGCAAGCAAAGCTAAAGAAAACTAAAAAGGAAACTAAAAGCAAGACGCTCCAAGCATAGCACATAACGCATGAAGTGATTAAAATATAGTGGAACGAAAGACGAACTGATAATTGTTGATGGAGAAGGGGATGCACGGGGGCATTCCCAAGCTTAGACGCTTGAGTCTTCTTGAATATTTCTTGGGGGTGCACGGGGGCATCCCCAAGCTTGAGCGTTTGACCCTCCTGAATCTTTTTATCATCTTCCCTCGCACACTTGAAAACTCCCTTCATACATAACTCATCATAATCTGATTAGCGAGGTTAGTACCCATAATAAAACAATTTTTCCTTGCTGGAAATAAAGATAATCTTGAAGAGCTACTGTTTCTCAAGATTGCCAAAAGGTTTTTGCAAAGAAAAAGCAAGCTCAAGGTTTGCAAAACGAAGAAAAGGCAAAACAGGACAGAATCTGTGAAAAACAGACCAGCAGGTAGTAAATAATTTTTTTGGGGCACTTCTACGACTCAAATCAAAAAACTCAGAACAGACACCCGAAAGCCAATTGTATAGAGCACGCTGTCGAAAAAATTCAGACCAAAAAGATGATCTGGTGATTTTATACGAATTTTTCTGTCCAAGGACAGAATCTGTTTCCTGGACAGCACGTCACAACTTTTGAACTTTCTTGCAATCAGAGGCTAAACTTGGCACAAAGCTGAAAAGAAAAGATACAATGATGATGCTACTGTAGTAACAAACATCAAGACCACTAAAACTTGAAAGAACAAACTGAAAGCAAAGATAACAAGGGTTGTCTCCCTAGAGCTCTTTCTTTATAGCCATAAAGATAGGCTTAAGACTTTAATGATGCTCTCGTAGGAATAAGAGTTGAAGAACAAAAGAGAGCATCAAGAAGAAAATACCAAACACATTTAAGCCTAACATGCTTCCTATGCATAGGAATATTGCAATAGAATAATTCATTGAAGCAGAAAGCAACTAGCATAGGAAGGCAAAACAAGTGCACCTTCAAAATATTCACCATAAAGAGAGGAAACTTCTTATTATTGAGATATTTAGAACCATGTCTCCCTCTCTCATTATAAATTTCAGTGGCATCACGGATGAACTCAACAATATAACTGTCACATAAGGCATTATTTCCATGATCCAAAAGCATAAAAGTGTCATTACTCTTCATATAAGCAAAATCTTTCTTATTAGGAATAGTGAGAGTAAAGCAATCATAACCATCATGGTAATCATTGTATTTAGGAGGCATATCATAATCATAATAAATTTTATCCTCAATAGTAGGTGGACTGAAAACATCATATTCATCATTGTAATCATATATAGGAAGCAAAGTATCATCAAAGTAAATTTTCTCTTCAAAAGTTGGGGGACTAAAAATGTCATGTTCATCAAACGTGTCATCCCCAAGCTTAGAGCTTTCCATGTCATTAGCAATATTGATATTCAAAGAAAGCATACTAATAACATCACCACCGTCATGATTGTTATGCAAATAATAAAGTTCCATAGGTTTTTTAATTTTCTCTTCAAACACATCATGTCCCAAAGTAAGGTAGACCTTATAAAGCTCTCTCATATTTTTGTTGTTTTCCATTAAGCAAAACTAGTGAAAAGACATAAAGAAAATTGAAAGGTAAACTAACAAGACTAAAAAGCAAAGATAAAAGCTAGCGTGCAACTCCCCTATCTTGAAGAGTGGAGTCCCCGGCAACGGCGCCAGAAAACTTGCTTGATGGCTTCTCGCCCCTCGTTGGTTACCCCAAGTGGAAGGTTGAGATGTAGCCTAGCGGCAAATTTCCCCTTGGCAAAGATACCAATGATCGAATCCCGTGAGACTCCGAGGGTCGACAAGAAGGTGTCAATAGCGCCGGAAACTTTCGCTTGACAGGACCTGCACACAGATACAAATAACTTTGCTCCCAACGAGTACAGAGAGGTTGTCAATCCCTCCGGCCTTGTCATTTACAAAGGATCAAACGCAAGAGATAATAGTGATAGGTATGACTGCCACTAGGAAATAAGAACAGTATGTAAATAGCGGGTGTGATCAGTGATGGTAATATGGACCGGGGTCCCATGATGTTCACTAGTGATGTCTCTCTCCCAAAAGACGATAAAACAACTAAGCGAGGTAAACAAATTACAGCTGGGCAATTAACAGGATTATGTTCGCAAACCAATGCTAACTATGCTGTAAGAAAGGTAGAGGCTCAAAAGCATGGGCGGTACGCCAAGGCAAGTAGACCGAAATCCATCTGCATCTACTACTAATCATCCACCTTGAGATATCTATGCAGAACATCTCGCTGGTATTAAGTTGCGAGTCCCACCCAAAGTGTAAACTCAAAGCAACAGACAACTGCATTAAAAGAACTTTGCGTAAAGTAAACAATCCTTGCACCCGCAAGTACAAGCATCGTTGTTTTCCCCCTTGTGGCAACATCACATCCCCTAGACTCATGTTTCTGTCACTCAAGCTAGTCATCGAGGGGCATGAGCCCACAATCAAGCATAACGTTCCCTCTTGGAGTTACTACCTACTACTCGGCCAAAGCAATAAATAGCAACAGAGAACATGCAAGAATTACTCAAGAACATAAATATAAAAGAGGTGAATCAAATATATTACTAACACACAATCTGAACATGATCTCATAATCCATCGGATCCCAGCAAACTCAGCATAGCAACAGCATAAGGATTACATATGTGCCTCGATCATGTAGGGCAGCTCACGAGGTCTAATCGATGAAGAACAAAGAGGGGAGGAGAACATCACATAGCTACTGGTCATGGACCCATGGTCCAAGGGAGACAACTCATCCGGGAAGCGTCCATGGTGGTGGAGAAGCTCCCGGTGGTGGTTCTCCCCTCCGGCAGGGTGCCGGGAAGAGTTCTCCTGGTGCTCCCGATCTTGGAAGCGCGGCGGCGGCGGAACAGAGATGAGATCGCGAAAATGGTTCCGTCCTCGAGGGTTTCGGGACGCGTGCTAAATATATGCCAAAGGGGGTCACCAGAGGAGGTTGTGGGGCCCCAGGCGCCCCCCTGGCCCTGCCTTGGTTTTTCCGGAAGCTCCCGATGCGCTGATTTTTCCTCTATTTTTCCTGGAATTTTTAGGGCACTTTTAATATGGGGGAAACCTGAAATAGAAAAACAGCAGAAAACAGGAACTGGCACTGTGGTGCACTGAGTTAATAGGTTAGTCCAAATATGATTAAAAGTGTGTGGAAGTGCATAAATATCATAGCAATATCACACAAAAGAGGCATGGAGCAAGCAGAAATTATAGATACGTTTTGGACGTATCAACATGTGGTGTGTTCGACTGGCCGGGAGGAGGATGGAGTCGACGGCGACGTCAATCTAACACCCGCAGCGACCGGAGTTGAAGACGAGGAAGAAGAAGAAGAAGTCGTGTCCTTCAGCTCCATGTAGTGGACGTCGTGGACATAGTCGATGTCGAGGAAGAAGAGGGACACCGTTGGCGAGGCAAAGGAGGTTGAGGAGCACGCCGGCGACGAGCCCATGCACTCAGATGCGCTCGGGACAGTGGTGGAACGACGGATCTGGTGGCTCTCAGCTCACCTGGCGGCGGGAGGAGCAAGAGAGGAACCCTAGAGGGTTGGTGGACATGGTGGTTGGCTTAAGAGGGGGGCCGAGGCGACGGAACGGACGGCGACCCGCTCGTGCTCGCGGTCCCCATGGCACGAATGGGAGGAGGAAGAAAGGTGGGTGCGGGGCTGTGCATTGTCGCTGACCTGCGGGCCCGTCTCGTCCACGTGGAAACGCAGCAGAGGGGGTGAGTGTGTGTGTGGGTGCAAAAGGGCGCAAGGGACGTCGCGGGCTGGCTGGCGCGGGCTAGCTGGGCCAAGGGGGGAAGGCCATGGCCCAGGCGGCTGCTGCTGGCTGCTAGGCTGCACTTCTGCTAGTTTTTCTCTTTTCTATTTTCTTTAGGCAGAATTCAAAAAGGAAAAACCCAGGTCTAAAGGAAAGGAGTTAGGAGGAAAATAAAATATTCCCTAGCTCCTGGAATTATGCCCTATTTTATAAAAATGAGTTGGGCATTTTTAGAGGTAGAAAAATAAAACAAGTTTGAATATGGTTCAAACTTCTGTCATTTTTGAACCTGACCAAAACATTTCAAAATAAGGTGAGGTTTTGCACAGTGGCTTAGGACAAGGTACCAAAGAACCTGTGAGGAGATGGACATTTAAAAGAAGAGGTAAAAGCCACTTGCAAAATTTAAAGAAAGGGAAAGAAAGGAGGGGAAGTGGTGCAAGTTGAAAGGGGGTTTAAGATTGGGCATGAACTTGCATCCACCACCACAACAAGATCGAGAGGAACTCATCTGACATCACGAAAGAGCAATGCACAATTATGCAATGATGATGATGAAGTAATGAATGAATGCATAAAGAAAAGAAAAAAATATGACAATGCAAAGACAAGGCATAATTGAAAAGAACCCCCAAGTAAAGGACAAGGATCAATTGGTAATTGTTTATATTGCCATATAAGGAAGTATTACATATGGGGTGTTACACCACCCGAATGGGAGTGCGAGGCCATGGGTTCTGTGGTGTGGGTACAGTGTGCTAACCTCTGCCGAGTGTGTGTTTAATCTATCGATAGCCGCGCCCGCCGATAAGGGCCCAGTTCATGTCGATCACACTATGAGTCAATAGTAATAATAATAATGTGCTTAATAACAACCCCGGTTCGATGACGTGATAACTTGGTTATGTGATCCGTGAATGATGACCGTTTGGTTATGAGGTAACCTGTTGAGCCAAGAGTGGTTCCGTTTGTGATCGTGAGAGGATCACCGTGGTATCAAGGATATCGAGTTGATGGATATTTGTGATGTTATGCGAGAATCACGAGTAAAGGTCAAGCTCCTTGTGGTCATGTAATGATTACTACGGTATTGTAATACCAAGCTTGATTTGATCCTGATATGATCATGTGATGTCCGTGATGGTAAGCTGATGTATGTGATGGTTACGAGGTAACCCGAGTAGAGTAAGTTGGTGCATGAAAATGTTAACCTGTTGCATGTAGTATCATTAGGTTCATATGCTCATGTCATGCTAAGTTGTTCTGGTTGTATCATGTTTAGTTGGTGCAGGTCATGTTGTTTTGTTAGTATCGTTCTCATGAGTGATTTATCCTGCTAATGACATGCTGTTGTTTGTCTTGACTGCTTTTGGTTATTGTGAGCTTACAAGTACATTCAATGTACTGACCTGGCGTGTCAAGCCAGTTTGCAGGTCATGCCAAATTTGATTGCTTGTTTTTCGTGGCTCACTTGTGTGTGAGCTAGGATAAGAATTCCAGCCAGAGTCCCTGCGGAGTGGAGTTCACCACCGTCGTCGATATTCCGTTGCTAGAAGTCCTTCTGCTGCTTCACATTGTTCTACTGCTTGGATGGAGCAACTGTGGCAGGCGTAGTGTTGTTGTGCCGATGTAATCCCTTGTACCCATATATATTGTAATAAAGAGCTGATTTGTTCTATGCTAAGTAGTGCCGTATTCCAGAAGACTTCTCCTCAATCTCTGGGCTGGAATAGGGCCGTTCTGGTTTCTCTGAGCCGGGGTGCCACACTCCGGTCTGCTATGCGTGCCGGACGCTACTAGCAAGCCCTGCATCGCTATCATGGCCGCAGGATTCATGCCCGGAGTTTTGAGGAAGGCGACCTTGTCCTAAGGCGCATTCAGTCCACCAAGGGTGCAAAAAAGTTATCGCCGAAGTGAGAAGGCCCTTACCGGGTGGTAGGAGTCACCAGACCTGGCGCAGTTAGTCTGGACACCAGAGATGGAATTCAATTGCAAAACTCATGGAACATTGAGCATCTCTGCAAGTACTACCCGTAAGGCGCGGCTGTGGGGCCCTCCCTGACAGCCACCCTTTTGTACAGGCCTTGCCTCAGTTGCATGTAAACCCTTGTACAAAGCCAGGCACAGACCCTGAGCAACGGAGAAATAAACGAAGCGCTCAGAGGGGGCCCACCCGACAAGTTGCATGCATGCACAAGCATATCATGAGCATCCCATATTCAAGATTGCATTTGGCATCATTTTCATCTGCATATACCACAGGTTCCTGCCATGGAATTGGTTCCCCAAAGAGAGATGAAAAGAGAAGCCAACATTGTAGTCTCCGGCAAGCCAAACACATAAGTCCTTTCCTTTTATCTGTATGTGTTCTGTAAGTACTTGTGCATAGGAAAACTCCAATGCCTTTCGAAACTTAGGTGCTCCCATCCTTCGACCCAAACGCTGCTTTGGTCAGGATGGTTGCAGTGGCCTTTGACGAAAAAGGATTGGCGGGGGGCTAGTCCGTCTTCTTGACTTGTGCCTGGTAAGCCTAGCTCCGCGGCAACAAGGCTGAGGGTACCGGCAAGGTAGCCTACCAGGGGAAACTTGTTTACTTGGAAGTATAGAGGCATTCCACCTCTTGTAACATCCCAAATTTTCAATTTGGAATGTTATACATAGGTCATCTTGCATATCATATTTTATTTGCATTTCTGTGTTGTGATCCTTGAAATTCTAAGCAACTCAAGGACCCACGGAGAGAGTTGGGGATTTCACCGTTTTCATATTTGAAATTTTCTCAAATATCCGAACGAGGATCATTTTGGTTTTAATTGTTTTTCTCTCCAAAAATTTTACATATTAAAATATATGAGTGGAGATAATATGACTTCTCCAAAACAAATGAAATATTGGAGGAAAAATATTGAAATCAAATATTTTATTTTATTTGGATTTATTTGCAATTTTATTCGATCATGAAAAATACGCGCTTTTCAATATTGCATTTAGGTCCGGGAAAAATGTTCACTTTGTCCTAAATATTATTAGAGGACGGTGAAAATTTATTTCATAATATTTCGACTCCGTTTAGTATTTTTTGTTCGTTTTTCTACGTCAGGACTATATAATAAAAGTCAAACCGACCTTCGGGTCGTAACCGACCCGGACTCTGCCAGGCCGGCTTTATAGGCCGAGGCCGGCCAGCCCCGAGGCCCAACCGCCGGCCCGCGAAACCCTAGCCGCCCGAAGCCTAGCACTGCGCCGCCGCTAGCCTCACTCCGCCGCCGCCGTGCGCCCCGCCACCGTGCGCCCCGCCGCCCCGCGAAACGCTAACAGATTTTTCAATGATATATTTTTTTGTGACATGCATAAATATTTTGTTAGTTAAATTTATGATCAAAATTTGGCACAAAATACAATGATGAGCAATAAACCAGGACGAATGTAGTATATCATTGACCTTACGCGGATATTCGTGAGAGTATATTCTTTTTTTATTTTCCTTTTGCTTTTTTATGCTTGATTGAGTCACGTAGATATGCAATAACTAGGGCACATCTACATATGCCCTAGACAGACCCTATTTTAATTATTACTCCTAGTAGATGACTCATTTTCTCATTGACGTAAAGACTACTAGTAGATTGTTTGTGCGTTGCCACCGGATCAGAAATGTATTTACTGAAAAATACTTTCGCCCTGCTTTATATATAATAAAGCAACGATCAACAAACACACAATCCTATACCGCATGTTACAACCACACACAACACACACACCTAAGTCAAGATATAAGGGGGTTGAGGAAAGACAAC
>LR738715.1:228119803-228135877 GCA_902687465.1 Secale cereale | reverse complement strand
CACACTACAAGTGGACCTAAAAGAACTGCTACAAATGGACCAAAAAGAAACGCTTCTAGTCAACGAGGATTAAGTTTTCACCCAAATTAACACGAAGGACATGGAGCAACCGCTATGAAGCCTTCAAGAAGGTAACGACGCCCGCGAACAACATTGTCGTCAATTCAGAATAAAAAGGGCAAGTTATGCACCCGACGCTCACATACCTTCACCGAACCAAGGTACCTGCAAATGCCAAAGCAGCTACAACACCAACACCATGTTATGTAAAACATCAATGGCCAAGCCACCCACACGTCTATGACAACCAGCCTGCACCCGAGACGCATGGTCACCGACGAACATCGCGTCCCTCGTTGTCGATCATACAACAGCTCATCTTTGGAATGACTAAGAGCATCTCCAGCCGTTGGCCCCCCAGGACCCGTAAAAATCGCCCCCTGGGAGTGAGCCGGCGATACAATCGGCGCTGGGGGCGGTTTTGCGCCCAGTCGTCGGCCCCAGGTCGCCCCCAGGCGTCGAAATTGGCCCACTTTGCAGCCCAATTTCGGCGAATAAAGGGCCCATATGGGCAAGAATAGGCCCATATTTGGCATGGTTTCGCCGTGTCTCGGCATTCAATTATCAACACAATTATTTCTTAACACATATTTCATCATAGAAAAATCAAATACTTGAACAAAATAGTACAACAACAAATAGTTCAATACAAATTATATAGTTCAACAAATAAAAACTCGTATTTCATCACACGGCATCCCCCTTGAGCCTCCATAGGTGCTCAATCAGATCTTTTTGCAGTTGATGATGCACCTGTGGGTCTCGGATCTCCTGACGCATACTGAGATAGGCAGTCCAAGTTGCCGGTAGCTGGTGATCAACTTCGGCTAGAGGACCCTGCCTGTAATATGGTTTAGTGTCAAACACTGGGTCTTCTTGCTCGCTCTCGATGATCATGCTGTGCAAGATGACACAGCAAGTCATAATCTCCAACATTTGATCTTTGGACCAGGTCTGAGCGGGGTACCGAACAATAGCGAATCGAGATTGGAGCACACCAAATGCCCGCTCGAAATCCTTCCTGCAAGCCTCCTGAACTTTCGCAAACCAGGCGTTCTTGCCTCTTGTCGCAGGGTTTGAGATCGTCTTCACAAATGTCGACCATCTCGGATAGATGCCATCTGCTAGGTAGTACCCCTTGTTGTATTGGTGCCCATTGATCTCGAAGTTCACCGGAGGAGAATGGCCCTCAACGAGCTTGGCAAAAACAGGAGAGCACTGCAGCACGTTCATGTCATTGTGAGTTCCTGGCATACCAAAGAAGGAGTGCTAAATCCAGAGGTCCTGTGTGGCTACCGCCTCAAGCACCACACTGCAACCGCCTTTGGCGCCTTTGTACATCCCCTGCCAACCAAATGGGCAATTATTCCATTTCCAATGCATGCAGTCGATGCTTCCAAGCGTCCCAGGAAATCCTCTTGCTGCATTCTAGGCTAGGATCCGAGCAGTGTCTTCCGCATTGGGTGTTCTCAAGTATTGTGGCCCAAACACTGCCACCACTGCCCGACAGAACTTGTAGAAACACTCTATGCTGGTGGACTCGGCCATGCGCCCATAGTCGTCGAGTGAATCACCGGGAGCTCCATATGCAAGCATCCTTATCGCTGTCGTGCACTTCTGGATAGAGGTGAATCCAAGAACGCCAGTGCAATCCATCTTGCACTTGAACTAGTTGTCGAACTCCTGGATGGAATTCACAATCCTGAGGAAGAGCTTTCGGCTCATTCGATAACGGCGCCGAAATGTTTTCTCGCCGTGAAGTGGACCATCGGCAAAGTAGTCGGAGTAGAGCATGCAGTAGCCTTCAAGACGAAGCCGGTTCTTTGCTTTCAACCGCCCCGGCGCCGAGCCACCTCGCCGCGGCTTTTCATGGCTCCCGATCATCTGGGCGAGGGTGGCGACCACCATGAGATGCTCTTCTTCCAGGACGTCGGCCGCGGCTTCCTCCTCCAGCAGCGCGGCGAGCTCTTCCTCGTCATCTGAGTCCATCGCCGAGCCAGGCAAAACGCCGAACACCTAGCGCTCGGTGGGCGTGCACCCGCCGCTAAACCGCGCCTTCGCGGCCGGAAACGGCGGCCGAAAACGCCCAGCTGCTGTGGGAGGGGCTGTCGCGGCGAAGCGCTGCTATTTTCCGGCGGGGAATGGCTATCTAGCGGAGTAGGGCGGTGGCCGTCGCCGGGATATAGCTAGTGGTGGCCGAGGGCGCGGGGGGTGCGAGGCGAGTCGGGAGATGAAAACCTTGACTTTTCCCCTGTCGATGTGGGCCAGGCGCGCTTTTCCCTACCGCCGGAGCCCCCAACTGCTCCCCAGCGCGCCGGCTTCGGCATGTGACCGCCGGGCGGAAAAAAGGTCCGAGCCGGCGATTTTCGGCGTCCTGGGGGCGCACTGGGCCGTTTTTTCGGCGTTGGTGCCCAAAAAATGGCCGGGGGGGCCTGTTGGGGGCGCGTCTGGAGATGCTCTAACAACCCCAACTCACGGAGCTGCCAATGACCATCCTACCATGAACATCATCAAATCTGAGCCAGCAAGCACATAAAACGAGGAAAGGGGGAGGAAGAGGAGGAGATCAAATCCACGACCGACGACCCGGCGCCAGCGACCGAAGGCTCGACCACGACCGGAGCCTGCAATCCCTCTAGGTAACCTCCCCACCGGATACCCTATGTCGCCACACCATGGCAGCCAACTCAAATCCACACGAGGCCACTAGCGGGTGCTACACACCGACGAGGGAGCCATGAAAACCACCACCTGAGTCAAAGGAAACTCACATGAGACCCCATCCCGCACCTCCCAGCGTAGTGTCGGCGTCAGAGTCGAAAGGGTCCTACCAAATTCTAGCCAACATGCCCCACCAGATCTTGATTCACGTAGCTACCGGATTCCAGCCAACATGCCCCACCAGATCCTGATTCACGTAGCTACCGCATCGCCAACAGGCTCCTGAGGCATCCATTGCACCATCAAAGAATGTCAACGTTGCTGGCCCGAAGGCCCAGCTCCCTACCGTTGCTCCCACAAGAAGAGCGTTTCTGCTCCTGTGCTAAGCCCGGGCTGAACGCGAGGAAGAAAAACACAAGGACGGCCAGGATGATTCAAAAACGGTTCAGAACGAGTGGCACGATCGTCTTGTTTGGCCCAAGTATAGCCGTCGAGGAGCCCTGCGGGGCCCGTACACGGCCTGATTAGTGGTATGCGTATTCGTTCACTCGTATTGATATACGTCGGTGATTTGTTTTCGCGTGCAACCGCCCGCGCGTGGCGCCGCACGTGTCATGAGCAGTTGCCAAAACAGTCCCATCTTATAAATGATGAGGGCAATCACCTCCGGCCGCATGGCCCACCATATCCCCCGCTGCATCGTTTCCCTCTCCTCTCCCACCGCGTCGTCTCCCTCTCCCCCTCCCCAACCGCATCTACCCCCCTCCCCCCAACCGCATCTATCCCCCTCCCCAACCGCATCCTCTCCATCACCTCCATCGCCATGGAGGGCGCATGCAACGATCGCTGCGATTGGGGCGCAGATCTGGTGGCGTTGGGGCAGTAGGTCACGGTGGGCACATATGTGAGGGGACGTGCCGGCGTCCAGCGCGGTGCAGCAGATCTTGAGAAGGTGGAGGCGGGCTTGAGCGGTGTAGTACAGCCAGATGCGCCCGCTCTAGCGAGCTCGGGCGAGGCGCAGAAGGCGGAGAAGGTGGAGGCGGGCTCTGGCGAGGCGCACAAGGTGGAGAAGGAGGAGGCCAACCACTACTAGGGAAATGCCTATTAGTGGCGCACCTGTTTTGACCATTAATGGCGCACTACAGGTGCGCCACTATCATCACGCCATTAGTAACAAGTACTAATGGCGCACCCCTGGTGCACCATTTGTATACCAGACAATAGTGGCGCACCTGGCAGTGCGCCATTACTATGTCCCCAGGTGCGCCATTAGTATGCCTCCCAGGGGGCCATATTTACCTTGTGCTCTGGGTTACTAATGGCGCACTTCTAGGTAATGCGCCACTAGTCTGTTTATTACAGTGCGCCACTAAAGTGCAGTGTGGTCCGCCACTACTATGAATATTAGGATTCTTTTTTTTGCTTTTCTGATATTTGCACAGGTTACAAAATACATTACAGCACATAATATAAACAGCACAACATATAAACAGCAGATTTATCGAATACAATAGAAGATTAGTCTCGAATACAATTCATCATATTAGTCTGCGAATTCAAAATACCGAACAAAGTTAGAACATTACAAGTCTCGAGACTGCGAGTAGCGAGTTTGTCTTCACATTACAAGTCGATATCTAAACTACCATCACATAGAAGAGAGTTGCGGTCACGATGAGCATCATCGCGATGAAACTGGTCTTCATCCGGTTCCTCCTCCGCTCCCTCCTCTCTCCCGCTAGATAGCACGCGTATCTAGCTTGCGCCTCCGCCCTAGTGGTGTACCCTTTGTAACTGTTACCACTAAAACAGTGAACCTGTCTCCGACACTCCTCCCAATCATCGTGGACTCCGGGAACCTTACCCTTGTACACGACATACGACGGCATCTCTATGCACTAGACAAACAAAACGTTAGTAGCAATTCATAGACAATACATAAGCAATATATAAGTATGCAACAAAAGGATCGGAAGAGGAAAGCAACACATTAATATATAGCACGATTCATGATCCTGCTAATAAATAGCATCGATTACATATAAGTTGAACGACTGTCCAAACCAAAGAGACATACAAGTTCATTAAAAAGTTTAATTACAACATGAGCTAATCGATATTTCAGAACAACATAGCATCACTACTACTTTCGACTCGACTCAGGGATCGGAGCGTGGATGAAGCCGCCGTCTTTCGTGATGGTCATGAATGTGCGGTCGTTGTCAGCGTACATTTGTAGCTTTGTTTCTATTTCACTGTTGGACGGTTGATATTTGAGGTAGAACTACCCCGAGGTACGAAGGACATCTTGATGGATGATTTTCGAAAACTCCGACTGGATGCGAAACAATTCTTGTCTGAGGTCCGCGTCCTGGATTTTCGACAAGCGTGCGACTCATGCTTTGAGACTATTTGGTAGCAGAAGGGGATGATGGTTCCGTACGACCGCCCGCATGTGATAGAGGGCGTAGTAGGCATCCTTCTGACCGCCAGGCGGCTGATTGACGCAGGGGAACGTTGTAACGTGGGTGAACACGAGCATGCGTACTACAAACTGGCCTCTTGAAGGTGCCTCCAGATTTGGCGTAGCCGGGGAGAACTCCATCACGAACTTTCTTCATATTTGTTTAGTCTTTCTTCGATTGACGGTCCGAGTCGAAATACGTGGCCATGGAATATTGCGGGCTTAAGATGATGAGTGTGCAATGTGTGTCACTACACAAAACACGAAATATTAGAAAAAAAGAATGATCAAAATCTAAGAAATCATATGTTATGGGGAGGTGAGGGGATGACTTACTCGGAAAGTAAGGCACGAGGAAGTTATCCTTATCTGCGTTCAACAGAATGACGCCTTCGAGGTATGAACTCGCGACTTGCCGGTCCCTAGCACTGCCCAAGATCTTGGCACGCATGTAGAAGAGTCGACTATCATGATGTCCGGGGTGTTGTCTCTAATGATCCGCATCTCTATACTCAGCGAAAATAGCCGAACGAAGGTGTAGTGCAGTGGATGAAGGTTAAACAAAGCACATATGTCATCAAACCACAAGACGATCATACCCCCCGATGGCGCTATCCACAAAGCCCTTGCGCTCTGGCACCTTGGCCACGAAAACTGGGTATGCCACAGCATTCTCGGAGAGACGCCGCTTCTCCAAAGATAGAACAATGTCATGCAGACTCCGCATAGCATCGGTTGCAGCATTGAGCAGATTAGTCGGTAGCATCGGCCTACCCGACACATGCACCCTCATCAAGATATCCTTAGGTGAAGGTGGCCCGTCCTGAGCACGGATCGTACTTGGTGACGGCTGGCTCGCACCCTTGTTATTCTTTCTTTTCCATCCCTTCTGCTTCTTCTGCTGTAATGGGATCGAGTTCTGCTCAAATACCACCTTCTTGAGTGTGTTGGGGCTGATAATATTTCGCACCTCGGCTATCTGAGGCTCGGTGAAGGCGGCAGCTGGAGGCGTCTCCTGAGAACTGAACGCCAGACAACGCCTGTTGCAATTGGGTTTCTCCGCGGTACCAGCTAGATCGCGATCGTCTTTTGCAGGGTTGGGTTCTTGAGAAGGAGGCCCCAAGAATTCGTCATCGTACCCATGTTCGTTGAAGTACTTATCGACGTTGGTAAATGTACCGTCGTCGTCGTTCGGATCCTGTGCCATATGCATGTCCGGATCAGCTGACAGTGGTCGTGTTTCGGCGGTCTTGCCATGGCTTGGCGCCGGCACAATTGGCGGTGTTGTCTGTGGGGTGGTGTCCTCCGCCCCCAAACGAATCTGGCTCTTCGGCCAAAGCATGGGCCAGCTTATGCAGGCGCTGAGGGTCATCACATCATCTTCGTCGGCCCCAGGGGGTCGATACGGAGGTAATAAGTCATCGAAGCCCCGCAGCACCCGAACTAGCTGATCCCTATACACGGTGGGTGGCATCGCAATACCGTGGAACACGTGGTTGCCCGGTTGAACGATTGTGGCCTTGGCGACGTCGATCAACTTGCCGTCCATGAAGTGCAGGAGTGTTGGGGATCGTAGCAGAAATCAAAAAATTTCCACGCATCACCAAGATCAATCTATCGAGTAATCTAGCAACGAGGGAGAGGGGAGTGCATCTACATACCCTTGTAGATCGCAATGCAGAAGCGTTACAAGAACGCGGATGAAGGAGTCGTACTCGTAGCGATTCAGATCGCGGTTGATTCCGATCTAAGCACCGAACAACGGCGCCTCCGCGTTCAACACACGTGCAGCCCGGTGACGTCTCCCGTGCCTTGATCCAGCAAGGGGAGAGGGAGAGGTTGGGGAAGACTCTGTCCAGCAGCAGCACGACGACGTAGTGGTGGTGGAGGAGCGTGGCACTCCAGCAGGGCTTCGCCAAGCACCGCTAGAGACGAGGAGGGAGAGAGGTAGGGTTGCGCCAAGAGAGAGAGATCCAATCGTGTGTTGGGCAGCCCCAAACCTCAAGTATATATAGGGGGAAGGGAGGGGCTGCGCCCCCACCTAGGTTTCCACCCCTAGGGGCGACGGCCAGCCCTAGATCCCATCTAGGGGGGCGGCCAAGGGGGAGAGAGGGGGGGCGCACCACTAGGTGGGCCTTAGGCCCATCTGAGTCTAGGGTTTCCCCTCCTTCCCTTCTCTCTTCGCCTTGGGCCCTGGTGGGGGTGGCGCACCAGCCCACCTGGCGCTGGTCCCCTCCCACACTTGGCCCACGCAGCCCTCTGGGGCCGGTGGCCCCACCCGGTGGACCCGCGGGACCCTCCCGGTGGTCCCGGTACGCTACAAATAGCGCCCGAAACTTTTCCGGTGACCAAAATGGGACTTCCCATATATGAATCTTTACCTCCGGACCATTCCGGAACTTCTCGTGACGTCCGGGATCTCATCCGGGACTCCGAACAACATTCGGTAACCACACATATCTATTCCCTATAACCCTAGCGTCATCGAACCTTAAGTGTGTAGACCCTACGGGTTCGGAAACCATGCAGACATGACCGAGACAATTCTCCGGCCAATAACCAACAGCAGGATCTGGATACCCATGTTGGCTCCCACATGTTCCACGATGATCTCATCGGATGAACCACGATGTCAAGGATTCAATCAATCCCGTATACGATTCCCTTTGTCTATCGGTATAGCACTTGCCCGAGATTCGATCGTCGGTATACCAATACCTTGCTCAATCTCGTTACGGCAAGTCTCTTTACTCGTTCCGTAACACATCATCCCGTGATCAACTCCTTGATCACATTGTGCACATTATGATGATGTCCTACCGAGTGGGCCCAGAGATACCTCTCCGTCACATGGAGTGACAAATCCCTGTCTCGATTCATGCCAACCCAACAGACACTTTCGGAGATACCCGTAGTGCACCTTTATAGCCACCTAGTTACATTGTGACGTTTGGCACACCCAAAGCATTCCTACGGTATCCGGGAGTTGCACAACCTCATGGTCTAAGGAAAGGATACTTGACATTGGAAAAGCTTTAGCATACGAACTACACGATCTTGTGCTAGGCTTAGGATTGGGTCTTGTCCATCACATCATTCTCCTAATGATGTGATCCCGTAATCAACGACATCCAATGTCCATGGTCAGGAAACCGTAACCATCTATTGATCAATGAGCTAGTCAACTAGAGGCTCACTAGGGACATGGTGTTTGTCTATGTATCCACACATGTATCTGAGTTTCCTATCAATACAATTCTAGCATGGATAATAAACAATTATCATGAACAAGGAAATATAATAATAACCAATTTATTATTGCCTCTAGTTCATATTTCCAACAGTCTCCCACTTGCACTAGAGTCAATAATCTAGTTCACATCACCATGTGATTAACACTTACAGGTCACATCACCATGTGACTAACATTCAAAGAGTTTACTAGAGTCAATAATCTAGTTCACATCACTATGTGATTAACACTCAATGAGTTCTGGGTTTGATCATGTTATGCTTGTGAGAGAGGTTGTAGTCAATGGGTCTGCAACATTCAGATCCGTATGTATTTCGCAAAAGTTTATGTCATATCGTAGATGCTGCTACCACGTTCCACTTGGAGCTATTCCAAATTGTTGCTCCATTATACTATCCGGTATATCTACTCAGAGCTATCCGGATAGGTGTTAAGTTTGCATCGACGTAACTCTTTACGTCGGACTCTTTATCACCTCCATAACCGAGAAACATTTCCTTATTCCTCTAAGGATAATTTTGACCGCTATCTAGTGATCCACTCCTGGATCACCTTTGTACCCTCTTGCCAGACATGTGGCAAGGCACACATCAGGTGCGGTACTCAGCATGGCATACCGTATAGAGCCTATGACAAAAGCATAGGGGACGACCTTCGTCCTTCCTCTTTCTTCTGCCGTGGTCAAGCTTAGAGTCTTACTCAACTTCACACCTTACAAATCAGGTAATAACTCCTTCTTTGACTGATCTATTTTGAACTCCTTGAAAATCATGTCAAAGGTGTGTGTTCTTTTGAAAGTATCATCATGCGTCTTGATCTATCTCTATAGATCTTGATGCCCAATATGTAAGCAGTTTTATCCAGGTCTTGCTTTGAAAAACTCCTTTCAAACAACCCTTTATGCTTTCCAGAAATTCTACATCATTTTGGATCAACAATATGTCATTCACATATACTTATCAGAAATGTAATAGTGCTCCCACTCACTTCATTGTAAATACAAGTTTGTAACAAACTTTATATAAACCCAAAACTTTGATCACTTCATCAAAGCGTATATTCCAACTCCGAGATGCTTGCTCTAGTCCATGGAAGGATCGCTGGAGCTAGCATACCTTTTAGCATCCTTAGGATCGACAAAACTTTTCTAATTGTATCACATACAACCTTTCCTTACGAAAACTGGTAAGGAAACTTGTTTTTACATCCATCTGCCAGATTTCATAAATGTAGTTAATGCTAACATGATTCCGACGGACTTAAGCATCGCTACGGGTGAGAAAATCTCATCATAGTCAACTCCTTGAACTTGTGAAAAACTCTTTGCCACAAGTCGAGCTTCATAGCCGGTGACATTACCGTCCACGTCTGTCTTCTTCTTAAAAGATCCATTTATGTCAATGGCTTGCCAATCATCGGGCAAGTCTACCAAAGTACATACTTTGTTTTGATACATGGATCCTATCTCAGATTTATCGGCTTCTAACCATTTGTCGGAATACGGGCCCACCATCGCTTCTTCATAGTTCATAGGTTCATTGTTGTCCAACAACATGACCTCTAAGACAGGATCACCGCACCACTCAGGAGTAGTACATATCATTATCGTCCTACGAGGTTCGATAGCAACTTGATCTGAAACTTCATGATCACTATCATTAGTTTCCTCTTCAACAGTTGTAGGTCCCACAGAAACATCTTTCTGTGTTGCACTACTCTCCGGTTGAAGTGAGGGTATGACAACCTCATCAAGTTCTATCTTCCTCCCAGTCAATTCTTTCGAGAGAAACTCCTCGAGAAAGGACCCGTTCTTAGCGACAAACATTTTTGCCCTTGGATCTAAGATAGAAGGTATACCCAACTGTTAGCTTTGGGTATCCTATGAAGATGTATTTGTCCACTTTGGGTTCGAGCTTTTTCCGGCTGAAGCCATAAGCATCGCAGCCCCAAACATTAAGAAACGACAACTTTGGTTTCTTGCCAAACCATAGTTTATACGGCGTCGTCTCAACGGACTTAGATGGTGCCCTATCTAAAGTGAATGCAGCTGTCTCTAATGCATAACCTCAAAATAATAGCGGTAGATTGGTAATAGATATCATAGATCGCACCATATCTCATAAGGTTTGATTACGACGTCCGGACACACCATTACGCTGTGGTGTTCCAGGTGGCTTCAACTGCGAAACAATTCCACAATGTCTTAAGTGATTGCCAAACTCATAAC
The DNA here is from genome assembly GCA_902687465.1 of Secale cereale. Taxonomy (NCBI): domain Eukaryota; kingdom Viridiplantae; phylum Streptophyta; class Magnoliopsida; order Poales; family Poaceae; genus Secale; species Secale cereale. The sequence continues at coordinate 228,125,212 of LR738715.1, read as the reverse complement.
TTAGAAAATCTCCCCTTGATCAGATCGTAGGAACATGATCTTCTTGTTATGATGATTCTTAACTCCACTCTGAAATTGATTGAACTTCTCAAACGTTTCAGACTTTTGCTTCATCTACTCAAATCGTTAGTGAAGATGAGAAAATAACAATATCCACCACACGCCTTAATTCTCATTGGATCACACACATCAGCATGTATGATTTCCAACAAGTCACTTGCCCGTTTCATTGTACCTGAAAGCGGGATCTTGGTCATTCTGCCCATGAGGCATGGCTTGCATGTGTCAAGCGATTCAAAATCAAGTGACTCCAAACATCCATCAGCATGGAGTTTTTTCATGCATTTTATGCCAAAATGACCTAAGCGGCAGTGCCACAAGAAAGTGGTAATATCATTATTAACTCTACATCTTTTGGCATTAATATTATTATCATGTGTATTACTATGATCGAGATTCAACAAACTATTGGGTGCATGACCATAAAGGTATTATTCATGTAAATAGAATAACCATTATTCTCTAACTTAAATGAATAACCGTATTGCAATGAACATGATCTAATCATATTCATGCTCAACGTAGACACCTGATAACATTTATCTAGGTTCAACACTAATCCCGAAAGTAGAGGGAGCGTGCGATGGTGATCTTATCAGCCTTGGAAAACACTTCCAACACAAATCATCACCTCGCCTTTAGCTAGTCTCCGTTCAGTCCGTAGCTTTGCTTCAAGTCACTAATAATAGCAACTGAACCGGTATCCAATACCCAGGTACTACTAGGAATACTAGTAAGGTACACATCAATAACATGTATACTTTGTTGAAGTTTCCAGCTTTCTTATCTACCATGTATTTGGGGTAGTTCCGCAACTATGTGACTGTTCCCCTTACAATAGAAGCACTTAGTCTCGAGGTTTGGCTTCAACCTTGGGTTCCTTCATTAGAGCGACAACTAGTTTGCCATTCATGAAGTTTCCCTTCTAGTACTTGCCCCTTTTGAAACCAGTGGTCTTGTTAAACCATCAACACTTGATGCTCCTTCTTGATTTCTACTTTTGCAGTCTTAAGCACCGCTAATAGCTCCGGGATCATCTCCATCCTTTGCATGTCATAGTTCATCACGAAGTTCTAGTAGCTTGGTGATAGTGTCTAGAGAATTTTGTCAACCACTATCTCATCTGGAAGATTAACTTCCACTTGGTTCAAGTGATTTTAGCACCCAGACATTCTGAGCACATGCTCACTAGTTGAGCTATTCTCCTCCATCTTGTTGGCAAAAGAACTTGTCAGAGGTCTCATACCTCTCAACACGGGCATGAGCCTGAAATCCCAATTTCAGCTCTTGGAACATCTCATATGTCTTATGGCGTTCAAAACACCATTGGAAACCCGATTCTAAGCCGTAAAGTATGGTGCACTAAACTATCAAGTAGTCATCAGGACGTGTCTGTCAGGTGTTCACAACATCCACAAACGATGTTGTAGGGGTTTGCACATCAATCGGTGCATCAAAGACGTAAGCCTTCTGTGTAGCAATGAGGACACTCCTCGGACTACGGACCCAGTCCGCATCAGTGCTTACAATATCTTTCAACTTAGTCTTTCTGTAGGATCGTATTAAACAGGGAGCTACAACACAAGCTATTGGTCTACAACATAATTTGGGAAGACAACTTAGACTATTGTTCATGACAATTAAGTTCATTGAATCAAATAATGAACTCCCACTCAGATAGACATCTCTCTAGTCATCTAATTGATACATGATCCGAATCGACTAGGCCATGTCCGATCATCACGTGAGACGGACTAGTCATCAACGGTGAACATCTTTATGTCGATCGTATCTTCCATACGACTCATGTTCGACCTTTCGGTCTTCCATGTTCCGAGGCTATGTCTGTACATGGTAGGCTCGTCAAGTGAACCCTAAGTTTATTGCGTGTGTAAATCTGGCTTACACCCGTTGTATGCGAACGTTAGAGCCTGTCACACCCGATCATCATGTGGTGCTTCGGAACAACGAACCTTAGCAACGGTGCACAATTAGGGGGAACACAATTCTTGAATTTTAGTGAGAGATCATCTTATTTACTACCATCGTTCTAAGCAAATAAGATGTAAAACATGATAAACATCACATGCAATCAAATAGTCACATGATATGGCCAATATCATTTTGTTCCTTTTGATCTTCATCTTCGGGGCTCCATGATCATCATCGTCACCTGCATGACACCACGATCTCCATCATCGCGTCTTCATGAACTCGTCTCGCCAAACATTACTTCTACTACTATGGCTAACGGTTAGCAATAAAGTAAAGTAATTACATGGCATTTTCAGTGACACGCATGTCATACAATAAAATAAGACAACTCCAATGGCTCCTGCCGGTTGTCATACTCATCGACATGCAAGTCGTGATTCCTATTACAAGAACATGATCATTCTCATACATCACATATATATATATATCATTTATCACATCCTTTTGGCCATATCACATCACATGGCACATGCTGCAAGAACAAGTTAGACATCATCTAATTGTTGTTGCAAGTTTTTTTTATGTGGCTGCTATAGGTTTCTAGCAAGAACGTTTCTTACCTACGCCAAAACCACAAAATGATATGCCAATTTATATTTACCATCCATAAGGACCCTTTTCATCGAATCCGATCCGACTAAAGTGGGAGAGACAGACACCCACGATGCCGCCAAATCAAGATAAGACTAGTAGCAGCAAGTAAATTGACATGATCTACGCCCACAACAACTTGTGTTCTACTTGTGCATAGTAACTATGCATAGACCTAGCTCATGATGCCATTGTTGGGGATCGTAGCAGAAATCAAAAAAATTCTACGCATCACCAAGATCAATCTATAGAGTAATCTAGCAACGAGGGAGAGGGGAGTGCATCTACATACCCTTGTAGATCGCAATGCGGAAGCATTACAAGAACGCGGATGAAGGAGTCGTACTCGTAGCGATTCAGATCGCGGTTGATTCCGATCTAAGCGCCGAACAACGGCGCCTCCGCGTTCAACACACGTGCAGCCTGGTGACGTCTCCCATGCCTTGATCCAGCAAGGGGAGAGGGAGAGGTTGGGGAAGACTCCGTCCAGCAGCAGCACGACAGCGTGGTGGTGGTGGAGGAGCGTGGCACTCCAGCAGGGCTTCGCCAAGCACCGCTAGAGACAAAGAGAGAGAGAGGTAGGGCTGCGCCAAGAGAGAGAGATCCAATCGTGTGTTGGGCAGCCCCAAACCTCAAGTATATATAGGGGGAAGGGAGGGGATGCGCCCTCACCGAGGTTTCCACCCCTAGGGGCGGCGGCCAGCCCTAGATCCCATCTAGGGGGGCGGCCAAGGGGGAGAGAGGGGGGCGCACCACTAGGTGGGCCTTAGGCCCATCTGAGTCTAGGGTTTCCCCTCCTTCCCTTCTCTCTTCGCCTTGGGCCCTGGTGGGGGGTGGCGCACCAGCCCACCTGGGGCTGGTCCCCTCCCACACTTGGCCCACGCAGCCCTCTAGGGCCGGTGGCCCCACCCGGTGGACCCCCGGGACCCTCCCGGTGGTCCCGGTACGCTACCGATAGCGCCCGAAACTTTTCCGGTGACCAAAATGGGACTTCTCATATATGAATCTTTACCTCCGGACCATTCCGGAACTCCTCGTGACGTCCGAGATCTCATCCGGGACTCCGAACAACATTCGGTAACCACGCATATCTATTCCCTATAACCCTAGCGTCATCGAACCTTAAGTGTGTAGACCCTATGGGTTCGGAAACCATGCAGACATGACCGAGACAATTCTCCGGCCAATAACCAACAGCAGGATCTGGATACCCATGTTGTCTCCAACATGTTCCACGATGATCTCATCGGATGAACCACGATGTCAAGGATTCAATCAATCCCGTATACGATTCCCTTTGTCTATCGGTATAGCACTTGCCCGAGATTCGATCGTCGGTATACCGATACCTTGCTCAATCTCGTTACGGCATGTCTCTTTACTCGTTCCGTAACACATCATCCCGTGATCAACTCCTTGATCAAATTGTGCACATTATGATGATGTCCTACCGAGTGGGCCCAGAGATACTTCTCCGTCACACGGAGTGACAAATCCCAGTCTCGATTCGTGCCAACCCAACAGACACTTTTGGAGATACCCGTAGTGCACCTTTATAGCCACCCAGTTACGTTGTGACGTTTGGCACACCCAAAGCATTCCTACGGTATCCGGGAGTTGCACAACCTCATGGTCTAAGGAAAGGATACTTGACATTGGAAAAGCTTTAGCATACGAACTACACGATCTTCTGCTAGGCTTAGGATTGGGTCTTGTCCATCACATCATTCTCCTAATGATGTGATCCCGTTATCAATGACATCCAATGTCCATGGTTAGGAAACCGTAACCATCTATTGATCAACGAGCTAGTCAACTAGAGGCTCACTAGGGACATGGTGTTTGTCTTTGTATCCACACATGTATCTGAGTTTCCTATCAATACAATTCTAGCATGGATAATAAACAATTATCATGAACAAGGAAATATAATAATAACCAATTTATTATTGCCTCTAGGGCATATTTCCAACAAGGAGAGTGCGTGGAACGTCGGCGGCACCCTGCGAAAACATGTAGGGCATCAGGGATGCCCAGTCAAAGGCAAGGAGATGAAGTCATCGGCCGAGAGAGTCTTAATTAGTTACCGTGATGGCGTCGAGCTCGGCTAATGTCGAGGCACCGTCAACGGCGGGCGTGCAAGTGACAGAGGGGCTGCTTGCTGCCGAGGTTCTGGCCGGCGTATTCTTCCCACACCCGGGTGCATTAAGCTCCAATGTCGGCGCCGACGCCGGAGACACCAATGCCGCCTCCGCCGGAGACACCAATGGGGCAGTCAGCGCGTTGTGTGAGTTGCTGCCTATGAAGCTGGGAATCAGGGGCGGCGCCTGTTGGCCGCCCGCAATCCACGCCTCCAGCCCCTCAATCAAGGTAGGCACAATGGCGGTGTTCGTCGCTCCGAGTTGGTCTCGCATTTGCTCTTCGACTATCTCTGGAATCCGCGCCACTTGTGCCTTGAGTTCTTGAACCTCGCTCTCCTGGCTTTCTGAGCTGGTATTTTTCTCCTTTCGCCCAGCGGTATAGTATTCCGACCATTTCGTGGACAAGACTTTGTCGGCCACACGACCAGCTGACGACGGCTTACTGAGCTTATCCTTGTTTTTCATTACGTTCAACGCCCTATTTAAAGTGGTGTCCCAAGGGGAGCTCTTAGACGACCCCGCGCTATTGCTTTCAGTTTCCTGTGGAAGGAACGTGAACCATTTAGAAATTTGGCTTCATTAATTAGAATGCAACCATATGGAGGTAATTACGCGGGGGGGG
>LR738715.1:228107620-228119756 GCA_902687465.1 Secale cereale | reverse complement strand
GGGGTATTCCTTACCAGAACAAGCTCAAGCGCCTTGGTCTTCACAAATTCCCTCGGTCACAATGCCTTAGGTTCTCGGTGTTGATCGAGACAGTGCTCCGGAGAATGCACCCGAGCTGTCCCCCATACCCCTTGACTAATTATTTGGGCACCGTTGGATGCCCACTGGAGGACACTTCAGTAAATTCCTCCTTGACGGTGCCGAGCACGTTCGGGCGCCGGTCCTTCCGTTGCCTCTTCGGTTGGCTGCCATCTGTGCGTGCGACATCCTTGGCGGCATCAGATGTGTCATCATCAGTGGTGGCATCCTCGGCGGCACCATCAGTGGTGTCATCCCCGACGCCACTAGGGGTTGTGTAGTCAGGATCGGTGTCTTCCGCGACGTCCTCATAGAGGCGAGGTTCTTCCTCCATCTCATGGGACAGCTACCAGAATGCCTTGCCCGAACCGCCAGCCTCAACGTTGTGGCCCATGTTCGCTCTAAATAGGAAAAAAGTTTGGTCAAAAAGTTGGTTATTGTCAAGGAACAAGATCTCTAAGTTGACCAAATAACTAGTGTGTGCCACAGCAGAGCACATATCTCCATCTAGCTAGTAGGATAGCTTTCCAAGGGCTCTTTCCAAAGCCACAACTCCTCTAAGTTCTCAAGATAACCTAGTTGTCGAGGGATGTGTCCAGAAAGTTGGTTGATATCAAGATACATGCTGATTAATTTTTGTTTCGGTTGAGAATTGGGCACCTTCTAGGTCAAGAAAATTGGGCATGACCTTTGCTAATTTTCTTGACCTAGGAGTGCCCCAATCTCAACCGAAACAGAAATTAATCAACATTTCAAGAGAAAGGGATACCAATATATTTCAGGAGAAACTGAAACGAAAATCCTACCACAAGGTCATTCCTTCGTCAGAATGGTGTAAAAATAAATAACATTCTCAAAAAGTAGTACTGACATCTAGTGGCATCAATTTGTACCCAAACATGCCATGACCAAACAATCTCATGAATGAATAAAGTTGAATTGTCTAGTAAGACTAGATTTACTACAGTTATCTGGTGAATCTAGCTTACAGCATCTCCCTAACTTTATGCCAGTAAAAAGCTTAGTCTAACTCTGACCATTCACAGCAGACATGGGAGCACTACACATGATGCATTGATTTTTGGGTGCCACTACTGCGCCCTCCACATGTGCCACACCACCAGAGGCTTGACCATCTTCTCTATGCTAGGAGAAAGCTATGAAGAATAGCATTGATGGTCAACTCAATGTGTGATGTTCAGTGACACTGCAGCTGGTTTGGTTGACAAACAACTTTGACATGTCTGGTGGTGAGTTTGTTTGTGCAGCACATGGAATTTATTTCATCAGACAAAACAGTACTGTAAGTACTTCTTTATTTTGTTACAGGTACTACAAACTAGGGCAATCCTAGTTACTGGATCAGCACAAAATCCATCCATCCATGGCTTTTCTCTAGTTATTGCTAATAACTGCTGCCACACAAAGGAGGGAAGGCCAAAGAAGGACTGTGAGCTTGTGCTACTACAAATGCAATCACACAAATGAGGGCCTCGGCTGCATGAGAGAAAGGTCCCATGAGATGACCATTCACAGCAGACTTGAGAGCTGTATGAGGAGGCCACGGGTACATCAAGGTGGCTGTCATGTAACCGGCAATGTTGCCGTGATATAAATGGAATACTAGTGTTCCATCTAAAAAAACCTAGTGTAGTATAAACATAGAGAAAAAAATTAACAAAGCTGGCCACCTTCAGTTTTACTTGAATGGCAGCAATCTTCGAGGTTGAAAAATTCAGTATGGTGCCTAAGTGATCAAACTGATAACTTCTACTGTAAACAAACTGCAAAATGATGAATTAACTACAGTAACACAAACTACAAAGAGGTTAATGAAAATGAGAGGTTGTACAACAGATGTTGTATTTGATGGCTGAATTTTATCCCTAGGACTGCTAACTCATATCCAATCTAGCTTTCCTGGTCACCCGATTGGACCAAGAACTCACAGAAGAATATCAAAGCGGCGGCTGCCATGCTGGCTGCTTTGGCAAGCATGGAGGTCTTGATGCAGCTGATAAATAGGTGAGGATATGCTTGCTCTTACTCCATTCGCCACCATTTTTATTTAGGTTTTCACGATGATTTGATTTCTCTACCGGCTATTTATGCAAGCAGCAGGACACTGCTAGAGGAGCTGAACAACATCGCCATGGAGCCTCTTCACTACCCTGTGAGGGTGCTGCTCCAGAGGCAGGCAGTGCAGACAACGCTCAATGTTCAGAGCACTCCATGGAGCAGGTGGATCCGAAAACTCCAGGGTGTAAGCAAAGGTATGCAGATTATGATTGGAAGAAACTTCATTTGCGTTTAAGCACTGAGGTTCCTTATGATTTAAGCTGCAGTATACAACAATACTTATTTGATTCATTTACGCTGGATTGTTATGGGTTCACAAGCAGATGGTGTACATCCAGAATAGAGATTGTGTAAGCAGAATCAAGTCTGCACGAAATTTTTGTTATTGTTCACAAGCAGATGTATGTCCAGAATTGAGCTTGTGTAGAAAGAATTAAGTATGTACAATATTAATTATGCCATGACTAGTGAGAATGATAGACTTGACTGAATTCAGTTGCAAACATGATGCCACAAGAAATGCCCCAAATTAGACCAAGAACGAAGCCGAGGTCACCCCGACGCACCATCGAATCGCACCGGCCCACCATCTCCGTTCAGCCATGAGGGTACAGGAGGAAGCAATATTGCAAGAACTCATTGTGTGCTTGATGATGGGGGTCAGCGGCGGCTGCCGTGCTGGCTGAAGCGGCAGTGGAGAGGTGGAAACCGCCGCGGGGTCGAGGGAGGCCGACGGCGCGAGCCCTGGCGCAGGTGGTGGTGTGAGCCCTTGATGACCCGACGGTGTTGCTTCTGGCACAGCTCCTAGGCGACACCGGCATGACGACGGAGCACGGGGCGGTCGGTAGCCACGGTGACGCGCGGCGGCCGCGCTTGGGGAGGCGGATCAAGAGGAGGAAGAGAGGCCCAGGATTGGAGGGACGCTAGGGGAGGTGCAGTGGGTCTGGGCGGCGGCGCGTGGGACGGGGCGGCGACGCAGTGGGTCGGGGCGGCGGCGCAGTGGGTCAGGGGTGGGCACGTGGATCTGGCGAATGGAGGGAGAGAGGCCAGAGGGAGAGAGGAACAAGTGGAGTGGGGGAGGGTTAGCAATGGCGCACCTTCTCCTGGCGCACCATAAGTACATTGATAGCAATGGCGCACCTCCTAGTGGTGCACCATTAGTAAAAAAAAATTGGATTTTTTTGAAGGAAAGCCTGCTGGCACTCATTTTTATAACGTGGCAATGTTACATCAAGAAGTACAAGTGGTAATAAGAAATTAGGAGTAACATCTAACCAAGCACAACTAGTCTTTTTTTGGATTTTTAGTTGCATTCATTTTTGAATTGGTAAAACATTTATGAATATGAAAAAATATCATCAAATTTGAAAAAATATTCATGAATTCAAAAAGTGCCCATGAAATTTTAAAATATTCATGAGTTCAAAAAATATTAACAAATCAATACTTTTTGTGAGTTAGAAATTCAATAACAAAATAAACCTAATTAAATAAAAATTGGTATACCAATGACGGACCTCCTAGGAGTGCGCCATAAGTACCTTGATAGTAATGGCGCACCAAGTAACTTTTTTTTGGATTTTTAGTTGCATTCATTTGTGAATTGGTAAAACATTTATGAATATGAAAAAATATCATCAAATTTGAAAAAATGTTCATGAATTCAAAAAGTGCCCATGAAATTTAAAAATATTCATGAGTTCAAATAAACATAAATAAATATTCATGAGTTCAAATAAACATAAATAAATATTCATGAGGACTAGAACAGAAGAAATGTCATTTCCATATGTCGAAATACAATCGAGAATTGAAGGCTGCAATTTAAATACAATCGATCTTAGCTAGCTATCTTTTCACAATCTTTTTGCCCGTGTTTTTCGCAAATGGAGTTCTTCTGTTGAACGGACATCCTTTAGGTAGGCTGGTCCTGCTTCTTCTTGTGGTGTACGGCACTTCATCGTCATCATCATGCTCCATCTTCGGGTCGCCGTACTTGTCGAAGTCTTGCTCATTGGCGACTCCATCCATTCCGATGATCTTCCTTTTGCCTCTCCTCACGACGACACGACTGGGCTTTGACGGGTCAGTAATGAAGAAGCATTGGTCCACTTGGGAAGCCAGTACCCATGGCTCATTTTTCACGGTGATGTTTGTGCCCGCGGTCTTGGATTTGGCTTCGGGTATAACCATGGTGGTGAAATACCGGTCTTCTTTTAGGACGCTATTGGCCCATCTGACACGGAATATCGGGACCTTCTCTATAGCGTAGCTCTGCTCCCAGATTTCCTCGATCCTTCTGTAGTATCTATCCTTGTCGTTACCGGTGTAGGATTCCATCGTTACACCGGAGTTCTGATAACCATCGCTCTTCATGTCCTTTCCCTCGGTGTAGAATGTGTAGCCGTTGATATCGTACGCCTCATACGTCATCAGGTTGTGCTCGGCGCCCTCTGACAAGGCGAATATGAGTTGTTCTTCCGTGGAAGAATCCTCATAAAGGGTACGACAGAAGCTTCTCCTTGAACCAACGCGTGAAACATGAGTTGTTCTCTTTGATTATATCTCCGTTCGTCCTCTGTTGGCCTCGGTCATTGTACGTCTTCTCAATAAAGGTTTTGTGCTCTACCACCCAAGGATCGACCACGTCTATGTGTTGTAGCGCGACTAGGTTTGCTCTTTCAAAGTCGGCAAGTCGACCCTCGAAGTCGACATGCATTTCGCGGCGACCATCGCGGTGACCCCATCCAGCGAGCCTACCGAGGTGCCTATTGACGGGCAGACCAACGAGGTTCTCGATGCCTAAATAATTCGTGCAGTAGGAGATGCACTCTTTGGTCAGAAAGCCCCTGGCTATGCTTCCCTCTGGACGTGACATGTTGCAAACGTATCCTTTGATGACACCATTCATCCTTTCGAACGGCATCATGCTGTGCAGGAACGTCGGCCCGAGTTGGATGATATCCTCCACGATATGGACCAGCAGATGCACCATAACATCGAACAATGCGGGCGGGAAGTACATATCAAGCTCACATAGTATCACCACGATCTCTTCATGTAGCCTTCTGAGTTGCCTCACGCCAACCGACTTCCGAGAGATGACGTCGAAAAAGTTGCATAGGCCAAATAGAGTTTCACGGACGTTCGCGTCCATGATCCCACGGATTGCAACTGGAAGTATCTGCGTCATCAGCACGTGACAGTCATTAGACTTCATCCCGCTGAACTTCTGCTTCACTGAGTCTAGGTATCTGCTTATCTCCCCCGCATAACCGTAAGAAAGTTTTACTCCTACGAGGCAGGTGAAAAACTGCTCGATCTCCTCCTAACTTAGAGTGAAGCACGCGGGAGGGTAGTCATTTCCGATCTTCTTGGCCTTTTTGCCATTGCAACGACTTTCCGTGTCCTGCTTCGCCTCATCATCATCATCATCATCATTAGCGTGAACCTCCTCCCTGATACCCATTGATTTCAAGTCTGCCCTTGCTTTCGGCCCATCTTTGGTCCTCTCTGGCATGTTGAGCAAGGTACCAAGCAGACTCTCGCACACGTTCTTCGTGATATGCATGACATCAAGGCAGTGAGGCACGCGGAGGATCTTCCAGTATGACAAGTTCCAGAAAACAGACCTCGTTTTCCATACCTTCAGCAGTGGCTCTGGCGCCTTTCGCTACTTTCCCGGCTCTGGCGCCTTTCCCGGTGGTGGGCGCTCTTTCCAATTTTTCAATAGCTCGTCTATTTCCTCGCCGCTCCTCGTATGCGGGCGTCTTCGGGGTTCGGTTTCACCATCGAATAGATCCTTGCGTTTTCTCCGTGAGTCATCATCGCGAAGCCACCTTCGATGTCCCATGAACATGGTTTTTGAAGACCCGAGATCTCTATCTAGCTGGCGATACGTTGTGTTGTCCATGCACCTGATGCATCCAAAAAATCCGTAGACCACCTGCCCCGTGACATATCCGTAACCGAGATACTCGTGCACCGTCGTGAGCAGTGCGGCTCTCATAGGGAAATATTCTTTCTCTGCGGCATCCCACGTGTTGGCTGGCGTTTTCCACAGCGTGTATAGCTCCTCTTTCAGCAGCCCCATATACAGATTGATGTCGTTCCCTGGTTGTTTTGGCCCTTCAATTAGCATACTCATGTGAATGTACTTCCTCTTCATGCACAACCAGGGGGGAAGGTTGTACATCCACGCAAACACAGGCTAGGTGCTATGTGTGCTTCTCTGGCTGCCAAACAGATTGACTCCATCGGTGCTCGCGCCGAGCATGATGTTCCTTGGATCGTCCCCAAATTATGCGTCTTCGAAGTTCAACGCTTGCCACTGGCTCGCATCCTTAGGGTGACTCATCATCTTGTCTTTTTTATTTATATCCGGATCATTTCCGTCATCTTCTCGCTTCTTCTCCTCCCTATCTGCGTGCCAACGTAGGAGCTTTGCTAGCTTAGGGTCCGCGAAATAACGCTGCAGACGAGGAGTGATCGGAAAGTACCACACCACTTTTCGAGGAGCTTTCTTCTTCTTGTATCGACTGACGCCGCACACCGGACATATGGTAGACTTCGCGTGCTCGTCCCGATAAATGATGCAATTTTTCATGCACATATGGTATTTCACGTGCGGTAAATCCAGAGGACACACGATTTTCTTCGCCTCCTCTAAACTGGTCGGGCACTTGTTCCCCTTGGGAAGACGTTCGTGCCAGAATGACATGTTCTCGTCGAAGCATGCGCCGGTCATTTTGTGTTTTACCTTCATCTCCAGAGCCATGAGCGTTACTTTCAGGCGGGTATCCTTGGGCCTGCATCCTTCATACAATGGAGTAACCGCGTCTATCTCCAGTAGATCCAGCTTGGCTTTCTCTTGGGCGGTACCTCTTGCGTTATCCGTCTGCTTGAGAAGCAGCTCTTGAATATGAGGGTCATGCACCCAGCCCATCGATGGTCCATCATCGTCTGCTCTGGCATCTTCATCTTCATGATCATGCCCTTTGTCTTGATCTTCCTCATCATCATGTCTGACATCTTCTACATGATGACTGTGTACTGCATCACCGTCGTGATCATGTCCTGGAGATTCTTCGTCTTCTCGCCCGCCCTCGCCGCGGTTGTCTTGCTGCCCTTCCTCATTTCTTGCCCGACCCCCATGGACGACTTAATAGTCATCTTCATCACCTTGCCTCCGATAGCCATCCATGAAACCACACAAGAGCAGGTGGTCCCGCACCTGTCCGGAATCCGAGTCCATAATAAGGCTCTTCAGCTTGCATCTTCGACACAGACATCTTATCTCTGTCTTGTTCTTTTGAAGCATCTCGGCCTTCACGGAGCTCAAAAACCTATTCACGATGCCTTCGGTCATCGTGCGGACAATGGTCGCCTGCGGGGTAGAGCAAAACTATATTTTAGAACAAAAAAAATTGGCATGACTTTGCCTAAAAATAGGACCAAAAAGAATGCATAGTGTCAAATTCTCGCCGAAACGGAAATGAATCAACATTCCGGCAAAATATTGGCAACTATCGCATTTCAAATATCGGTACCTGCAAACACAAACATATGCAACACCACAAACATATGCAACACCACAAACATACGTAGATCTAGGCCATAAAAAGTGTGTACGTTGTTGGAAGGAGAAAAAAGTAGATCTAGAACATAAAGAAAGCTTTCCCCTTACTTACCTATCAAAAAAGGGAAATTTAACCACTTAATTTGGGTGAATCTATGGTGCAAATGAGGTGAGGAGGAGGATGCAGCCGAGACCAAGCTTGGATAGAGGTGGAGAGAATGAAGTGGGGAAAGTGAGTGTGGTAGGTAGCTGTCCAAAATATCTAGCTGCTCCCAGGTTACCAATGACGCACCACCTAAGAATGCGCCATTAGTAACCAGGGTTACTAATGGCACACCTGGTAGTGGTGCGCCATTACTAGTTTTGAAAAAAAAACAAAAAAAAACATGTTAGTAGTGGCGCACCAGTGGGCAGTGCGCCATTACTAGTTAGAACTAGTAATGGCGCACTATCCATTGGTGCACCACTGCTAACAATTTTTTTTATCTTTTTTTCAAAACTAGTAATGGTGCACCGCCCACGAGATGCGCCATTAGTAATGAGGACATTAATGTCGCACTTGTATCTGGTGCGCCACTGCTTGTGCGCCATTAATGTCCATATTAGCTATAACCTTTTTCCTAGTAGTGAGCTCTGGCGAGGAGCAGGTGGAGCAGAAGGTATCTGCTTATCCCTTTTAGTTGGTAGTTTTTAGGTTCTAGGGTTTTCTCTGCTTTAGATTACTTGGATGGAGTGTTAGATTGGTTGGATGGAGGGTTTTCTCTGCATTAGGTTTTCTTATTTGATTCGTGCAAGAATGGTGGACCGGAATTAGGGTTGGGGTACATAGAAGTTTGGATAGATTATGTGATTCAATCTGCCAGTACAGTGTTGTTACTTCTTAGACTGTTGTTAGCCACTACAATTTACAGATGAACTTTTCACAATGCCAAAATTTCACAAAGTTGTTGACCACTTGACTACAGAATGCAAAAGCCCGAAATTGCACTGACAACTGCTGCCACGACAAAATGGCAAAATGTGCACTATTCATAGCCACTGCAGATGAACTATTTTGAGGGATTATGTGATTGAATCATCTAGTAGATGTAGTAGTTAGGAGTTTTTAATTACATGTGTAGTTAGGTTTTTTTTGCGTTGGATTCATTTATAGCCAGTGATATGTAGATTGTGTGATTGAATCATCTAGTAGATGTATAGTAGTTTGTGTTTTTAAACTAGATATTTAGTTAGGGATTTTTTATATTGGATTAATTTATAACCAGTGATATATGTAAGTAATTTGTGTGATTGAATGATGTAGTAGAAATAAGAATTGTGATTTTTTAATTAAATGTATGAGTTAGGGTTATTTATCCTAGATTCATTTATATCCACTGATATATGTAATTAAACTTTGTGATCCAAGGTAGGATCGTAGCAAAACATACACTACCTTTTTTCATTAATTAGTGCGGGGGAAATTCCCTCAAAAGAAAAGTGTTGGGTTAATCCAGGGAATGTCAAGAATCCAGCTTGGATTTTCATTACCATATATGAAGGAAAGCATTTATTTGTTGATTGATTGCTTAGATTATGTATTTATAAGGAAAGCATTTATTTGTATGTACATATCAATTAACTTGTATGTTGATAACCCCACTGTTTTGTAAGCAGTGCACTTATTCAATATAGTTTGGAGCTTTCCTTCATTATTCAAAAACACATTGTTTATGTTGGTTTATCTGTTTATCTGTAGGTTTCATATTAAATTGTTTTCGCATTAGAAAATATATTGGCAATATTGGTCCCTTACAACATTCCTTTGTTGTTCAAATTGACAATTTTGTTTGTAATGACATTCTTTGAACTGCAATTCAATTCCTTGTAATTGATGTGCTTCATTACTCGACAATATAGCAGAAGGAGGTTGTTGAGGGCAACACAAGGAAGTTTGACATGACTGGGTTCGACCCATATGCTACTGATGATGAGCCGTACGAGGTAAGGCCTAGTTGAAATGTTATTTGTGCATTGAGTTAGTACTGCGTGTTTATAGTATTTGAATGCTTAATGTATTAATGTCGTTCATTAATGTGTGAAGTATGAATCCGGAGATGATGTGGACGAGGGGAACGTCAAGTCCTTCGAAGAGAAACTGGTGGAGAAGATCAGGGCCTAGGGATCTAGTATGTACCACAACGCGAGGACGGACAAGTTCCGCTGCCCCTACTGCAGCAGGCCCAAGCCCAGGTTTGAGTTAATGGAGCATCTTATGGAACATTGTCGGGCTACATCGATCAGTAGTGATGACTACAAGGTCAGGGCTCAACGTGCTGCCCTCCTGAAGGTCCTGAGAAGCCCCCACATTTAGTCCTACATCATGCGCGATCATCAGAAGCTGGAAGCCCTACTCATCATTAGTAGATTTGATGATGTTTTACTTTTGGAAAGCTGCAGCTGGGTCTGAACTTCTAGGAACTATCTCTACTAATATAATGTAGTGTATTATGTGTCTGAATTGGATCTGTTGTGAACTGGCTGGTACATGTGGTGGTAATCTAGAATGCTATCTATTTGTGTGGCCTTAACTTTATTTGTGGTGAATGCTACCTTCTATTTAGTTTTTGTTTCAGTGTGGAGTTTACGCATTTCGATGGTGCACTGATCAAAAATGGTGCTTTAGTGTTGCTTCAGACATGCTACAACACTTATCCATGCTGTGGGCAAGTGCATGATGTTGTGCCCATGTGCAAATCGTACCAAATTTAAAATCAGGCCATGTTCCAAATTAGCTCTGTCATAAATTGTAGTACATGGGGTTTAACAAAGTTACTGATAATTGTTCATCCTCACACATTCCATCAATGCATAATTTGAATAAGCAAAAATATCAAATGTTCCATCATTTGAACAAATGATGCAATAACAGAGCAAATATTCCATCACCAAAGTGTGAAGAAATTAAAATGTTAATTTAGAAGAGTAATGTAAAACTAGTTAAAAATTGTGTGTGCAAAAAGAGAATTTGAAATAAGATGTACTATATATTTTTAATAAAGTTATATTATCCTACCTAATAGAATTTTGAAAATGTCACTTATTTATAAGAAAAGAAAATATAAATATTTAAAAAGATGTTTCATCTCTCACATGTTACTTCATCCTGAATAAATTACTACTATTTTGTTATAAAGTACACTTGGAAACCTAGAGGGCAGTATAGACCGATATTTTCACCATTCAGTCTAGAGGGCAGTATAAATTCAACAAAATTAAAAGAATAGAAAACCTTGGAAACCTAGCTTTGTTTGTGCAAGAGATCATGTGTGCCAAGATTGAGGTCATTTGGAGGTGGTCCAAGAATCACCGCATTCCGGAGGGACCATTTCGTCTAACTTAAGCCAATTTTTGAACAAAGGTGATTTTTTTCACCACCTCCAAATCACCCAAATTTTCTTTTACATGGTGACCCACATGTGCCAAACATGGCTATCAAATAAATTTTGGAAAAAATATATTTTACAATGCCCCCTTGAGATACAGACCGATGTTTTGATCAGTTAGTCTAGAGGGCAGTATAAATTCAAAAAAAATCAAAAAAAAATAAAACCTTGGAAACCTAGCTTTGTTTGTGCAAGAGATCATGTGTGACAAGATTGAGGTGATTTGGACGTGGTCGAAAAAATCACCGCATTCCGGAGGGACCATTTGGTTTAGCTTAAGCCTGTTTTTGAACAAAGGTGATTTTTTCCACCACCTCCAAATCACCCAAATTTTCTTTTACATGGTGACCCACATGTGCCAAACATGTCTATCAAAGAAAATTTGGAAAAAATATATTTTGCAATGCCCCTAGAGGTATAGACCGATGTTTTCAACAGTCAGTCTAGAGGGCAGTATAAATTCAAATAAAATAAAAAATATAAAACCTTGGAAACCTAGCTTCGTTTGTGCAAGAGATCATGTCTTCCAAAATTGAGGTGATTTGGAGGTGGTCGAAAAAATCACCGCATTCCGGAGGGACCATATGGTCTTTAACTTAAGCCAGTTTTTGAACAAAGGTGATTTTTTCCACCACCTCCAAATCACCGAAATTTTCTTTTACATGGTGACCCACATGTGCCAAACATGGCTATCAAAGAAATTTTGGGAAAAAAATATATTTTACAATGCCCCCTTGAGGTATAGACCTATGTTTTGATCAGTCAGTCTAGAGGGCAGTATAAATTCAAAAAAAACCTTGGAAACCTAGCTTTGTTTGTGCAAGAGATCATGTGTGCCAAGATTGAGGTGATTTGGAGGTGGTCGGAATAATTACCGCATTCCAGAGGGACCATTTGGTCACTTAAGCCAGTTTTTAAGCTAAGGTGATTTTTTTTCCACCACCTCCAAATCACCCAAATTTTCTTTTACATGGTG